>NC_069416.1:47937864-48007864 GCF_026875155.1 Cherax quadricarinatus | reverse complement strand
ATTCAATCTTTCATTCAACCTAATTTTTTGTTATCTCATAACCTTACTCTTTCCTGTATTCAACCTTTAATTTCTTCTTTTGCACACCCTACCAATTCATCCACCAATCTCTGCAACTTCTCTTCAGAATCTCCCAAAAGCACAGTGTCATCAGCAAAGAGCAGCTGTGACAACTCCCACTTTGTGTGTGATTCTTTATCTTTTAACTCCACGCCTCTTGCCAAGACCCTCGCATTTACTTCTCTTACAACCCCATCTATAAATATATTAACAACCACGGTGACATCACACATCCTTGTCTAAGGCCTACTTTTACTGGGAAAAAATTTCCTTCTTTCCTACATACTCTAACTTGAGCCTCACTATCCTCGTAAAAACTCTTCACTGCTTTCAGTAACCTACCTCCTACACCATACACTTGCAACATCTGCCACATTGCCCCCTATCCACCCTGTCATATGCCTTTTCCAAATCCATAAATGCCACAAAGACCTCTTTAGCCTTATCTAAATACTGTTCACTTATATGTTTCACTGTAAACACCTGGTCCACACACCCCCTACCTTTCCTAAAGCCTCCTTGTTCATCTGCTATCCTATTCTCCGTCTTACTCTTAATTCTTTCATTATAACTCTACCATACACTTTACCAGGTACACTCAACAGACTTATCCCCCTATAATTTTTGCACTCTCTTTTATCCCCTTTGCCTTTATACAAAGGAACTATGCATGCTCTCTGCCAATCCCTAGGTACCTTACCCTCTTCCATACATTTATTAAATAATTGCACCAACCACTCCAAAACTATATCCCCACCTGCTTTTAACATTTCTATCTTTATCCCATCAATCCGGCTGCCTTACCCCCTTTCATTTTGCCTACTGCCTCACGAACTTCCCCCACACTCACAACTGGCTCTTCCTCACTCCTACAAGATGTTTATTCCTCCTTGCCCTATACACGAAATCACAGCTTCCCTAAACTTCATCAACATTTAACAATTCCTCAAAATATTCCTTCCATCTTCCCAATTACCTCTAACTCTTTACATTTAATAACTCTCCTCCCTATTTTTAACTGACAAATCCATTTGTTCTCTAGGCTTTCTTAACTTGTTAATCTCACTCCAAAACTTTTTCTTTTTTAAAACAAAATTTGTTGATAACATCTCACCCACTTTTCCATTTTGCTCTTTTTTTTTTTTTCTTCCCCACCCCTTTTAAACTTCTCTTTTTCTCCATTACTTTCCCCTTTCCTTGCATCACTTCTCTTTGAAAAAAATTTTCTCATATGCAACCCTTTTTCTCCCTTATACTCTTTACATATCATTCCCCAAATCGCCCTCTTCCCTCCTGAAACCCATTTTTCCTGTAACCAAAAAACTTCTGCTGAACACTCAACACTACTTTTTAAAAAACCTACCCCATCCCTTCTTCGACCCCATTGCCTTTTTTCTTCTTAGCCCATCATCCCCCAAATTTCTGTTTATTTTTTACCCTAACTGCCCCTCTTTTTTTTTAAAAACCTTTTCCCCTTCTTCCCTGATGCTTCTATTTCCTTGTACCCCAACTATTTTTTAACTCTCAGGGTTTTTAAAAAACTAGAAAGTGATCTGATTTTCTGTGGCCCCTCAATAAACATTACATCCTGAAGTCTACCAACAGTCTTTTATCTCCCAAATTTACATAATCCAAAAACACTGCTTTCGCCCTACATCATTTCGTGTATATTTATTTATCCCTTTTTCTTAAAATTTTGTTTTTACCTTAATTTAAACCCCCTTTCTATACAAAGTTCAATCAAAGGGTTTCCCAATTAAATCTTTTAACCGGGCCCCCCAAACTTACCCTCCCCCACCCCTCAAAAAGTTTCCCCTTTCTTTAGCATTAAAAGCCCCCCTCCCACAATTACTCTCTCCCTTGGTTAAAAGGGCTCCTTTACTTTCCCACTTAACATCTCCCAAAATCTCTCTCCCCCCTCTGCATTCCCTCTTCTCCAGGTGCATACACGCTTATTATGCCCCACTTCTCGCACCCAACCCTGACTTTAATCCACAAAAATTCTTAAAATTTACAAAAATTAAATATTCTCTTTTCCCTTTCCCATAACTGATCATTTAATTATTTGCTACCCCTTCCCTTTGCTTAACTCCCCTCAGAAACTCCATTTTTAAAATCCCATTTTTTTCCCCCCCACTAAAAACTCTCCTACCCCCTTCAGCTTTGTTTCGCTTAGGGCCGGACATCCAACTTCTTTTCATTCTTTAACATCACCCAATTTTTTTTTTCTTGTCCCCGCACTACATCCACGCACTTTTAAAAGCAACCCGTTTTATAAAGTTTTTTTTTTCTCTTTTATAATTGTATACGGGAAAAGGGGTTTTACTACCCCATTGCTCCCGGCATTTTAGTCGCCTAAATACAAACACGAAAGGCTTAGGGGGAAAGATTTTTTTCCCATTTTCCCCATGGACAATAGAAGAAATAAAAAAAAACCCAAGAGCTTTTTAAAAAAAAGGGGGAAAAAACCTAGATGTATGTATATTTTATAGGGCCATGTCGTGTCTGTAAAAGAGTGCCCAAAAGTGTAAGAAGGAGTCCAAGATATCCCTGTTATCTTAGCGTGTTTATGAGACAGAAAAAAAAACCCAGCAATCCCCCATCAGCAAAACATTTACAGGTTTTTGTTTCACAGTCATCTGGAAAGGACGGTAGTCTTCCCTGGGGGTTTTCTGTCTAAACCCTCATACATTTCAAGTATGTATAAATTGCCTGTGAAAACCCCATGTAAGGGTTTCCAGCTTCGGCTGGGGCCTGCAGCTCCCGGAAACCCGGGCCGAACCCAGGATGCTTTCCCCACCCGAAAGCCAAAATTTTACGAATTTAAAGACAGAAAAATCGGGGGTGTGGGGAAGGGGGGGGGTGTGAGAGGCCCGAATTTGGGTCCCCGGGGAAAGGTTGCCCGAGTTACGAAAGGAAACCCTTAGCACCCTGTGTCTCGCTCCCCCTGCTCACACGGGACGCCCAGTTTTCTTTAAAAGAAATTTTATACCCAACAATTTAAAATTTTTTGGGAAAAATTTGAATTGCTTAATGTGGATTTCGTGCCTATATTATTTTTTTTTAATTGTTGGTTTTAAATTTAGAATTTTTCCCGTTATTTGGGTTTAAAAACTGAGGGAAGTCATTGTGGTTTTTGGGTTTAAAAACCCCTCAACGCCCAAGGTTTATTAAGGCCGAAATACTGTTTAAAATTTGGGTTAAAAAAATGATGCTTTTAAAATTTGTTTAAACCCCCCAAGGAAGGGTTCCTTTATGTTGGGGGGGGCTCTTGTTTTGGGGAAATTTGGGTCTGTGTCCGTTTCCCCGAATTTAAAACCTGAATGCCCCCCCCCATAATCCCCCCCCAGGCCTGTATAATCCTCCGGGGTTTTGCGCCCCCCTTTATTTAATAAAAAATTTTAATTCGTAATACAAAAGGGGGTCAGATAAACTATCAGTTGGAAAAAAAAGGTTCCCTATTTTTTTTTATTTTTTTTCCTTTTTTTAATTTCTTTATAAAAATAAAAAAAAAATTTTCCATAGGGTTCAAATTTTGAACTCTTGTGTTTTTGGGAACAGGGCCCAAATTTTTTTCACAATTTGGGGTATCAGGGGCCTCGTGGGCCAAAGTTAAAGGGAAACCCCTTCCCAGCGTCCCAAAAACCCGGGTTAGATAACTTCGAAAAAACCCCACAGCGGAACTTCAAACGTTACAAAAACTTTGGGGCCCCCAACTCCACCTTTGGAGCAGTTTAACCATTTTTTGTGCAGAAAATGTGCGAATTTTTTTTTTCCCCTTTAAAACATCACGATTAAAAAACAAAGGGTTTGTTTTTTCTTGTGTTGGCTTCTTTTTTAATAAATTGGGTTTTAAAGCCAAAAAATGAAAGTTAGAAAAAAAATGGAACCCAAATTTTAGAGCTGTGTTTTAACTGGGGTTAAAAAATCTCTAGTTTAAACACAATTATACACTCCTTCCGGTATTTCCCAAACTGAGAGTACAGTGTATATATACAAAATATTTACACATGGTATATTTACTAAGCACTTTGGGGGAACTTGCACTGGGAGGTTTAAAAAAAAAAAAAAAAAAAAAAAAAAAAAAAAAAAAAAAAAAAAAAATACCTCAAAAAAAACATAAGAAAGAAGGAGCACAGAAGCAGGGCCTTTCTGGGCCCTTTCGAAAGGGGGTCCAATTCCCCCCACCGGCTTAAGCCAAGATCAGTCACATTCACTTAAGGGAGAAGCACGGCATCTGACCTAGTAGCACAAACTAGTCAGGTCCAACTCACACCTCCATATCCACTCATGTATTTATCCAACCTATTTTTATAACTACACAATGTCTTAGCTTCTATGACGGTACTCAGGAGTTTGTTCCACTCAGCCACAACTCTATTACCAAACCAGTGCTTGCCTATGCATAAACATCAGAAAATATAAACCACCAGGTATGTGTACGCGTCAAGATATGTGTTGTCTGGTAGACAACACTCTCGCCTCACACACAGTGTGTCCGTGGTTCAATCCCCGGCCGGGTGGAAACATTGGGCGTGTTTCCTTACACCTACTGTACCTGTTCACCTAGCAAGCAAGTAGGTACTTGGGTGTTAATCGACTGGTGTGGGTCGCATCCTGGGGGACAAGATTGAAGACCACAATGGAAATAAGTTAGACAGTCCTCAATGACGGACTGACTTTCTTGGGTTATCCTGGGTGGCTAACCCTCCGGGGTTAAAAATCCGAAAAGAAATCTTATCTCCTTCCTTCCCACTTTCTTGAACCATCTTCCATAATTAAGTTTATTCAGGTATAGGTACACATAAATATAGTTACATAAAACATCATACATAGCAGTATATATGTAGATCACCCAGGATAACCCAATAAAATGTTAAAATAACTTATTTCCACTGGGGTCCTTGTAATAACTTATTATTTAAATCTTAACAGTAAAACAGGTAAGTAATTTAACTTTGTACAGAAGTTACAATAAAAGGAGATATACTAGGAATAAGGTAGTTTAGTTAGTGATAAATTAAGTTATTTACATTAACATTAAAGAGAGGATCAGATCACATTAATAGGTACATGTATGTTAGCTATACAAGAAACCACTCTCTTCCCTTTCTGTAGTTACATTCGTTAGGTACCTTTTAGCGCTCTTGTTGAATTGGCTCATGCTATGGCGAGCTTCTACATCTGCAGGCAGTCCGTTCCACTCCATTAGTGCTGTACAGTAAATTATGTAGATGAACTGTCTGGCTTATTTCCATAGGGGTCCTCAATCTTGTCCCCCAGGATGCGGTCTACACCAGTCTACTAACACCCAGGTACCTACTTTCTGCTAGGTGAACGGAACAGCAGGTGTAAGAAAACACGCCCAATGTATCAACCCCTCCATCCCTTTCTCCTGGACTCTCCCTCTCACTGTCATAAGCAAGTCTCCTGCCTCTCACTCGCCCGACTTCTCCACCCATTAACATGTTCCTTAATTAAATTAAGACGGTCAAAGTCTTAAGAAGATAACCCTGAAACAGCCACAAAATCTTATTTTCTTTTAATTATCTGGCCACTGTAGAAAACTAGACTCTTGTGTGGATGGGGGAACTAAAGTACACCACGTCGGCACGTCGATTAATAAGAAGAAACATTTTGTAATAATAATAATAATAATAATAATAATAATAATAATAATAATAATAATAATAATAATAATAATAATAATAATAATAATAATAATAATAATAATAATAATAATCTTCATTTCTACAAGTACAAGTACAAGGTATACAGACCTAGCTGACATCAGTGACATACTACTATACAGAAAGCCCTTGTTATGTAGAGCATTTCGGGCAAATTAGGTCAATTTTGTCCCAGGATGCGACCCACACCAGTCGATTAGCACCTAGGTACCTATCTTACTGCTAGGTGAACAGGAACAGCAAGTGCCTTAAGGAAACACATCCCAGTGTTTCCACCCATACCGGGGATCGACCCCCCGGTCCTCAGTGTCTGAGCTGAGTGCACTAGCTGGTACAGAAAGCCGCTGGTTGTGCAGAATATTTCAGGTCACGGGCTAATAGCTCTCGCTTCACACTGTGAGGAGTTAGGGTTCGATTCCCGGCGAAGGTAGAAACAGTGGGCGTGTTTCCTTACACCGGTTGTCTAAGTTCACCCATCAGAAAAATAGGTACCTGGGTGTTAGTCGACTGATGTAGGTCGCATCCTGGGACAAAACTGACCTAATTTGCTCGAAATGCTCTACATAACAAGCGGCTTTCTATACAGTAGAATGTCACTGATGTCAGCTAGGTTTGTATACCTTGTACATGTACTTGTAGAAATAAAGATTATTATTATTATATTATATATAGCGGCATATGTGTAGGTTATCCAGGATTACCCAAAGAAGTCAGACAAAGTGACTTATTTCCATTGGGATCCTTGTAATAACTTATTATTAAAATCTCAAGAGCAAAAGAAAATGCTAAGTAATTCAACGATGTGAAAAGCATTTACAATACAAGGAGATATACTAGGGATAATGTAAACTGAGTTATTTACATTAACATTAAAGAAAGGATCAGATCACAGTAATAGGTACATGTATCTTACAGTAATAGGTACACGTATATTAGCTATACAAGAAATCATTCTCGTCCCTTTCTGTAGCTTCATTCATTAAATAACTCTTAGCCCTCTTCCTGAACTGGTTCATATTATGACAGGCTTTGACATGTGCAGGCAGTCCGTTCCATTGTATGAGAGCTAGACACAGGGTCCTGAGAGCCTCAGTAGGTAAACACTGTGCCTGTCTGTAGAGGAACTTTAGACTGACAATTCGCTGTCTTTACTACCCAGTTCCCTATGAATTCTCCCGGCATGCTTGGGTCAAAGAGGATTCCCAGATATTTCACGGAAGATACTGCAGTGATGGGTTCCCCATTACACTGGACATTAAAATTATTTACCCTTTTCACTTTATTTTTTTTCACGCCAAAGAGTATGGTTTCCATTTTCCCGAGGTGTAACGATAATTTGTTGTCTACTAACCATTTGCTGCAGGACTTTCGTTCTAGTGACAGTATATTAGCTATATCTTATGGGTTTTTACCTATCACTAACAAATCATTGTCGTCTGCAACAATTTACACTTGACACTGATGACCATGTCATTTACATATCATAGGAACAATAAGTGACCCAGAATACTGCCATGGGGAACCCCACATGCTATCGGCAGAGGTTCTGATTCTGTGCTGATCTCGACAATTTGTTTCGTGTTGCTCAGGTACGACTTAAACTAATCTATAGAACTAAGAAAGTAAGTTTATTCAAGTATATAAAAATAATTAAAAGGGGATTCAATAGAAAAATTTTAAAGAGAACCAAAGTTGATACTCAAAATTTGAATGTTGCTTAATTTCCCCCGGGGTTGTTGTTTTGAAGTTTGGTGTTTCTTAATTATAATTGGTTGACGTTCCCCGGGTGTTGTTGACTTTCCCGGGTTGTTGTTTACATGTAAATTTGCGGTGAAAGGAGTTTTTACATGTCTCGGATTTTTTTAAACCCCAGGTGTTGCGCCGTGAAACCCAAAAAATTTTTGTCGTCTTTTCAGGATGTTTACTTAATTCCCAATTTTTGGTCCTTACTTGTCCCCCAGGTTTGGCCAACAGTGAAACACCCAGGATTTTGTTTTGCAGTGTACCAGGACCAGGTGTAAGGAAAGTGTCGATGTCCCCGGATTTTGTCGACGTGCCTCCGGTGTTTTTGAAGCGTCCCCGGATTTTGCCACAGGCCCGTGGCCGCGGCCCCCAGGAAATTGTGTTTGACGGGTGTGAAAGGGTTGTCTTCTTTATCCAATGTTGTCAATTCCCCAGGGGTTTTTGAGGACCCGTTTTGTTTACGTGAACCAATTTTCTTCATTTACCCAATTTTCCTAAGTTTTCCCCAAAGAGTTGGCTTTAGTGACCCAAAAGTTTTGAAACAATGTCTTACATTTAACCATTTTTATTTAAACGACCCAAAATTTGTCTGTCATGTACCCTTGTTTCTTGAATTGTGTATTGGTTTCTTCCCCAAATGCTGCGTACCAGGTTTTTCACTTACCCAAAACTACAAGGACAAAAGGGATTTTCCTTGACATTCCCAGGCATTGTGTCTTTCATTCCCCGTTGGTTTCTTAAATTTCCCGGTTTTTGTACTTGCATTCAGGTTGTTTTTTTGTCTTAAGGTTTTTTGTTTTAACAGGGGACCCCGTTGTTTTCCTCTTGGACGGTACAGGTTGTTGTCTGTGTGTACCCGTTTTGTAGCGGGCCCAGTTTTGGTTTAGTGTTAGGTTTTTGTAGTAGGGGCCCCCGGGAAGTTGTCTTGCATGTACCCGGGATTGTTGTTTACAGATTTGTAAGGAATTTTTATAGGACGGTGTTTAAAATTTAAATAGAGGTTCTGACAGTTAAAGGGGGTTTTGACATTCCAAGGAATTGTTGTCTTGACAGTGTACCCCAGGATTGTTGTCTTGACAGTGTACCCCAGGATTGTTGTCTTGACAGTGTACCCCAGGATTGTTGTCTTGTCAGTGTACCCCGGATTGTTGTTTGACAGTGTACCCAGGATTGTTGCTTGACAGTGTACCCCAGGATTGTTGTCTTGGACAGTGAACCCCAGGATTGTTGTCTTGACAGTGTACCCCAGGATTGTTGTCTTGACAGTGTACCCCAGGATTGTTGTCTTGACAGTGTACCCCAGGATTGTTGTCTTGACAGTGTACCCCAGGATTGTTGTTTTGACAGTGTACCCCAGGATTGTTGTCTTGACAGTGTACTCCAGGATGTTGTTTTGAAAGTTTTTTACCCCAGGATTGTTGTCTTGACAGTGTACCCCAGGATTGTTGTCTTGACAGTGTACCCAGATTGTTGTCTTGTCAGTGTACCCCAGGATTGTTGTTTGACAGTGTACCCCAGGATTGTTGTCTTGACATTGTACCCGAGGATTGTTGTCTTGACAGTGTACCCCAGGTTTTGTTTTTTGACAGTGTACCCAGGTTTGTTGTTTTGCTGTGTACCCGGGATTGTTGTCTTGACATTGTACCCCAGGATTGTTGTCTTGACAGTGTACCCCAGGATTGTTGTCTTGTCAGTGTACCCCAGGATTGTTGTCTTGACAGTGTACTCCAGGATTGTTGTCTTGACAGTGTACCCCAGGATTGTTGTCTTGACAGTGTACCCAGGATTGTTGTCTTGACAGTGTACCCCAGGATTGTTTTTGACAGTGTACCCCAGGATTGTTGTCTTGTCAGTGTACTCCAGGATTGTTGTTTTGACAGTGTACCCCAGGATTGTTGTCTTGACATTGTACCCCAGGATTGTTGTCTTGACAGTGTACCCCAGGATTGTTGTCTTGTCAGTGTACCCCAGGATTGTTGTCTTGACAGTGTACCCAGGATTGTTGTTTGCAGTGTACCCCAGGATTGTTGCCCTTGACAGTGTCCCCCGGGATTTGTTGTTTGACAGTGTACCCCAGGATTGTTGTCTTGACAGTGTACCCCAGGATTGTTGTCTTGACAGTGTACCCCAGCATTGTTGTCTTGTCAGTGTACCCAGGATTGTTTTTTGACAGTGTACCCCAGGATTGTTGTCTTGACAGTGTACCCCAGGATTGTTGTTTTGACAGTGTACCCCAGGATTGTTGTCTTGACAGTGTACCCCAGGATTGTTGTCTTGACAGTGTACCCCAGGATTGTTGTCTTTACAGTGTACCCAGGATTTTTGTCTTGACAGTGTACCCCAGAGGTTAATTATGGTGTTTTTTTACAGTGTACCCCAGGATTGTTGTCTTGACAGTGTACCCCAGGATTGTTGTCTTGACAGTGTACCCCAGGATTGCCGGCTTAACAGTGCACCCAGGCTTGCTGGCTTAACAGTGCACCCGGGCTTGCTGGCTTAACAGTGCACCTGGGCTTTCTGGCTTAACAGTGCACCCGGGCTTGCTGGCTTAACAGTGCACCCGGGCTTGCTGGCTTAACAGTGCACCCGGGCTTTCTGGCTTAACAGTGCACCCGGGCTTGCCGGCTTAACAGTGCACCTGGGCTTTCTGGCTTAACAGTGCACCCAGGCTTTCTGGCTTAACAGTGTACCCGGGCATAAAGAGAAAGCGAGGGTGCATCAGGCTGGGCTGGAAAGAGGCGGCTAACCTCTGGCGGGTCCAGGAAAATCCATCGCTACGGTGAGTAGTAGAAAGTACGGGACTGGTGGTTCAGGTATAGTGATTATCCCGGCTTCTGTCCCTTCCAAGAACACCAGCAGACGCGCTGTAGAGGAAGAAAAAACCCATCCCAAGACCTGTCTGCTGGCTGCCGTCCGGCCCTCGCTGCCCTCTCCTGTGTTAACACCCTTACACACACACACACACACACACACACACACACACACACACACACACACACACACACACACACACACACACACACACACGCCTAACACAACGTATGTTTATGATATGTGAGGCTTTTGAGGAATGTTTACTGCCGATACGTTTCGCCCGCGTAGCAGGTTTCTTACCTCGTTAGGTAAACGGGCAAAAATGCAACTAATGTGACAACGTTTCACTCTTCAGGAACGTTGCTAAGCCGTAACGGAGAGCGAAAACTTTTCCGAAATGTCACATAAGTTGCATCTGTGTCCATTTACCTCATATTTTCTCGATAATTCTACCATCATTACTTCTTACCTGGTGTAGAGAAGCGTCTCGCACACCACAGGCGGAGCAAGAAGGTGCCCAGAAGTCGTTTCTGTCTTTTGCAAAACGTCAACAGAGCCGTGGAGGTGTGAGGGGGTGGGGGGTGTGTATGGGGGGGTCAAGGGAAGGTCCCCTACGCTCGCAGATTTTACAATTGATGTCACGGAGCGTCACGCACCTCAGTCACTGCTGTCACCAGATACAACAGCCAGTCATTTATATACGCACCAGTCATGTGGATTGTTAACTGATGACACGGGATAAGTTATTAACTGTGTTTGTTTTAACTCCCTGGAGTTTACCTGGAGAGAGTTCCGGGGGTCAACGCCTCCGCGGCCCGGTCTGTGACTAGGCCTCATGGCGGATCAGGGCTTGAACAACCAGGCTGTTACTGCTGGTTACACGCAATCCAGCGTACGAATCACAGCCCGGCTGGTCAGATACCGACTTTAGTTAGTCAATTTTATAATTACTTATCTAACGTATGATTAGTTAATTAACTTTACGATTAGTTAGTTAACTAAACATAAAGTTAGTTAACTAACTTTAGATTTAGTTAGCTAACTTTAATTTAAGTTGTTAATTTACGCATTTTTTTTAACTTAGATAGTTTTAACGTTTACCTTATTGGCTGTCAAGCCGACCCGATCTGTAACTCTGTGAATCAGAGTAATTTAACTGGATGTTTTTTGCTAGGCTCACGAATAAGTCCCTTGACACACCGCAACTGGCAGCAACATTAGGTGTTGTTTGTCAGCTGATCAGATGTGCTCAGTTCTCACGTTCTGTTATAACGTTCTAAACTGATTAATTACTTTTAATGAAAAGTATATTATTCCTTATGTTTCAGACCTGATCTCAAGTATGTATACACAGAGAGGTGTATATCTCTCAGTGTATATATACTGAGAGACATGCGCCTCAAGCGTATATACACTGAAAGGTGTGTGTACGTATTAAAGTATTCTTGACTGGTGGTGAACAGGTCAGGGTCAACCTCAGTGACCCTCCTGTAGTCGATAGGATTTAAACCGTATAATCATCCTACACAGGAACTCGGGTGAGGGGAGAGTGCAAGGGGGACGAGTGATGAATTTCAGAGCAATAGTGTTTAACATTCAAGATACTGAAAATTTCCACAGTATAAGTGCTCGATTGTGTCAAGGCAAAGGTGATCAAGGTCACCAGGGGGCATTGCTGCAGAAAGTTCTCAAGTACAGGGGTTATAGGGGCACGTCAGTTCACCTGTATTCTAATAATATGTTATTTTTCCACTATAACCCACCTTGTGGTAAGACACATATCAATTAGGATCTTATTCGAACGTTTCGCCTTACACAGTAGGCTTCTTCAGGGGAGTACAGAAAGTTGATTAAACGAAGATACTTGAAGACGAAATCACCATCACCCTTAAAGTTTTGAGTGTCAGTCCCATCTGAGAAGAGCATTGTTCCGAAAATTAAAGATACTAACTGTTGCATATGTGTCTTACCTAACAACCTGTGGGATTTTAACATTTAATGTTTATACCACCTGTCCATAATTACTTGGCATTTGGGTTTGTCTGTTTGTAGGTGAAGTCCAGGATCTTTCCTTAAATTCATGGGGATAACTTACAAATATGACCTCTACAACTAATTGTCCTCAAATTTGTAAGTATACCATAAATTAGGAAAAATCCTGGCTTGTACCTTAGGGAACAAAGTAAACGCGTAGAATTATGGAAGTAGATTTAAGGGAAAAATAAACATGATATTAGGAGACAGGAAACTCATGCGCCTCTTCAAGCCTCAAATAGCCTCTAAGTCTGCTTGGAGACATGGAGATGTAAGTGCTTCTACCTCACTGTGTTGTCGTCTTGGCTGTGAGAAAGCCGCTAGATGTGTGTGTTCTTCACTTCCCAGCTGAGGTGAGAGGATATTGTCACGCGAGTGAGAGTTTGTCCTTGGATGTAAGTGTCCGTAGGGTGCGTGGGATGAGCTAGGAATATAAGTTTGATGTCTGTGTAAGTCTGTGACCTTGGGGTGCATGGGAGCCCCCAGAGCCCGTCATACAAACCAAGGAATTCCCAGACGACCGTATTCATCTTTCATAACAGCTCAGTTGTTGGTATACACGAAGGAAATGCCCTGTGGGAGGCGCTGAAGGCCGGAACACCAGCTCTTGTCACCAGGACCCAAGGCTGAGCGCACCTAAGCCCTAGCTGTACATAATTACGCTTCTCCCTCAAGACTTGTACAGAAGAATCATAGATTTATCTACGCCAGTCTTTGGACTATGTATTTCGAAACCATCCTGATAGTGGTAGTTATTCAATTCAATTCAATTCAATTCAATTCAAAGTTTATTCTCTATAAGGATTACAATGCTGAGTTTACAGTAATTTGGTTATTGTTTGGTTTACATGTAGTAAAATTGTGATTACAGAGTGTACCACTAGAACGCTTAGCATGGCTAGGCATTTCGGGCATACTTAGTTTTATTCTTATTGTTAAGATAATATAAGAGAGAGATAAGATTTTGTTGGGATTTTTAACCACGGAGGGTTAGCCACAAAGGATAACCCAAGAAAGTCAGTGCGATATCGAGGACTCTAACTGTCTTATTTCCACCTGGATCCTTAAATCTTGTCAACCCAGGATGCAACCCAGAGCAGTCGACTAACACCCAAGTACCTACTTGCTTGCTAGGTGAATGAGACAACAGGTGCAAGGAAACACGCCAAATGATTCCTCCCTTACCTGGGATCTAACCAGGGACGCTGTGTGTGAGGTGAGACCGTTGTCTACCTGCCATGAATATATATATATATATATATATATATATATATATATATATATATATATATATATATATATATATATATATATATATATATATATATATATATATTTTATTATTTATTATCACACTGGCCGATTCCCACCAAGGCAGGGTGGCCCGAAAAAGAAAAACTTTCACCATCATTCACTCCATCACTGTCTTGCCAGAAGGGTGCTTTACACTACAGTTTTTAAACTGCAACATTAACACCCCTCCTTCAGAGTGCAGGCACTGTACTTCCCATCTCCAGGACTCAAGTCCGGCCTGCCGGTTTCCCTGAATCCCTTCATAAATGTTACTTTGCTCACACTCCAACAGCACGTCAAGTATTAAAAACCATTTGTCTCCATTCACTCCTATCAAACACGCTCACGCATGCCTGGAGTTTACCTGGAGTTTACCTGGAGAGAGTTCCGGGGGTCAACGCCCCCGCGGCCCGGTCTGAGACCAGGCCTCCTGGTGGATCAGAGCCTGATCAACCAGGCTGTTGCTGCTGGCTGCACGCAAACCAACATACGAGCCACAGCCCGGCTGATCCGGAACTGACTTTAGGTGCTTGTCCAGTGCCAGCTTGAAGACTGCCAGGGGTCTGTTGGTAATCCCCCTTATGTGTGCTGGGAGGCAGTTGAACAGTCTCGGGCCCCTGACACTTATTGTATGGTCTCTTAACGTGCTAGTGACACCCCTGCTTTTCATTGGGGGGATGGTGCATCGTCTGCCAAGTCTTTTGCTTTCGTAATGAGTGATTTTCGTGTGCAAGTTCGGTACTAGTCCCTCTAGGATTTTCCAGGTGTATATAATCATGTATCTCTCCCTCCTGCGTTCCAGGGAATACAGGTTTAGGAACCTCAAGCGCTCCCAGTAATTGAGGTGTTTTATCTCGTTATGCGCGCCGTGAAAGTTCTCTGTACATTTTCTAGGTCGGCAATTTCACCTGCCTTGAAAGGTGCTGTTAGTGTGCAGCAATATTCCAGCCTAGATAGAACAAGTGACCTGAAGAGTGTCATCATGGGCTTGGCCTCCCTAGTTTTGAAGGTTCTCATTATCCATCCTGTCATTTTTCTAGCAGATGCGATTGATACAATGTTATGGTCCTTGAAGGTGAGATCCTCCGACATGATCACTCCCAGGTCTTTGACGTTGGTGTTTCGCTCTATTTTGTGGCCAGAATTTGTTTTGTACTCTGATGAAGATTTAATTTCCTCATGTTTACCATATCTGAGTAATTGAAATTTCTCATCGTTGAACTTCATATTGTTTTCTGCAGCCCACTGAAAGATTTGGTTGATGTCTGCCTGGAGCTTTGCAGTGTCTGCAATGGAAGACACTGTCATGCAGATTCGGGTGTCATCTGCAAAGGAAGACACGGTGCTGTGGCTGACATCCTTGTCTATGTCGGATATAAGGATGAGGAACAAGATGGGAGCGAGTACTGTGCCTTGTGGAACAGAGCTTTTCACCGTAGCTGCCTCGGACTTTACTCTGTTGACGACTACTCTCTGTGTTCTGTTAGTGAGGAAATTATAGATCCATCGACCGACTTTTCCTGTTATTCCTTTAGCACGCATTTTGTGCGCTATTACGCCATGGTCACACTTGTCGAAGGCTTTTGCAAAGTCTGTATATATTACATCTGCATTCTTTTTGTCTTCTAGTGCATTTAGGACCTTGTCGTAGTGGTCCAATAGTTGAGACAGACAGGAGCGACCTGTTCTAAACCCATGTTGCCCTGGGTTGTGTAACTGATGGGTTTCTAGATGCGTGGTGCCTGCTGGAAGTCCAAGCCCCTCGCACACAAAACCTCCTTTACCCCCTCCCTCCAACCCTTCCTAGGCCGACCCCTACCCCGCCTTCCTTCCACTACAGACTGATACACTCTTGAAGTCATTCTGTTTCGCTCCATTCTCTCTACATGTCCGAACCACCTCAACAACCCTTCCTCAGCCCTCTGGACAACAGTTTTGGTAATCCTGCACCTCCTCCTAACTTCCAAACTACGAATTCTCTGCATTATATTCACACCACACATTGCCCTCAGACATGACATCTCCACTGCCTCCAGCCTTCTCCTCGCTGCAACATTCATCACCCATGCTTCACACCCATATAAGAGCGTTGGTAAAACTATACTCTCATACATTCCCCTCTTTGCCTCCAAGGACAAAGTTCTTTGTCTCCACAGACTCCTAAGTGCACCACTCACTCTTTTTCCCTCATCAATTCTATGATTCACCTCATCTTTCATAGACCCATCCGCTGACACGTCCACTCCCAAATATCTGAATACGTTCACCTCCTCCATACTCTCTCCCTCCAATCTGATATTCAATCTTTCATCACCTAATCTTTTTTGTTATCCTCATAACCTTACTCTTTCCTGTATTCACCTTTAATTTTCTTCTTTTGCACACCCTACCAAATTCATCCACCAATCTCTGCAGCTTCTCTTCAGAATCTCCCAAGAGCACAGTGTCATCAGCAAAGAGCAGCTGTGACAACTCCCACTTTGTGTGTGATTCTTTATCTTTTAACTCCACGCCTCTTGCCAAGACCCTCGCATTTACTTCTCTTACAACCCCATCTATAAATATATTAAACAACCAAGGTGACATCACACATCCTTGTCTAAGGCCTACTTTTACTGGGAAAAAATTTCCCTCTTTCCTACATACTCTAACTTGAGCCTCACTATCCTCGTAAAAACTCTTCACTGCTTTCAGTAACCTACCTCCTACACCATATACTTACAACATCTGCCACATTGCCCCCCTATCCACCCTGTCATACGCCTTTTCCAAATCCATAAATGCCACAAAGACCTCTTTAGCCTTATCTAAATACTGTTCACTTATATGTTTCACTGTAAACACCTGGTCCACACACCCCCTACCTTTCCTAAAGCCTCTTGTTCATCTGCTATCCTATTCTCCGTCTTACTCTTAATTCTTTCAATTATAACTCTACCATACACTTTACCAGGTACACTCAACAGACTTATCCCCTATAATTTTTGCACTCTCTTTTATCCCCTTTGCCTTTATACAAAGGAAATATGCATGCTCTCTGCCAATCCCTAGGTCCCTTACCCTCTTCCATACATTTATTAAATAATTGCACCAACCACTCCAAAACTATATCCCCACTGCTTTTAACATTTCTATCTTTATCCCATCAATCCCGGTGCCTTACCCCTTTCTTTTTTACCTACTGCCTCACGAACTTCCCCCACACTCACAACTGGCTCTTCCTCACTCCTACAAGATGTTATTCCTCCTTGCCCTATACACGAAATCACAGCTTCCCTATCTTCATCAACATTTAACAATTCCTCAAAATTTCCCTCCATCTTCCCAATACCTCTAACTCTCCATTTAATAACTCTCCTCTCCTATTTTATATATATATTATTGTGCCCACGAACGAGTGGTATTGATCAATAACAACACTGCGACGACTAGCCAAGGACTCGAAACCATGCTGCTTTGGACTGCCTCATGGTGGGCGAAAACTCATGGGCACCTTAATCCACTGGACCATACAATCCTTAAGAGTAGCGCACCCAGCGGAACTGGATGTGGTACTCGCTACCCAACCTAACCTAACCTTAACTAACCTTAACCTAACCTACTAACCTAACCTAACCTACCTAACCCAAAAACCTTAAACCAACCTAACCTAACCTAAACCTAACCTACCTAACTTGCTAACCTAACCTAACCTAACCTAAAACCCAACCTTACCTAACCTAAACTAAATAAACCCAAAACCCAACCTAAACCCAACCTAAACCCACCTAATTAACCTAAACCTAACCTAACCTAACCAACTAATCTAACCTAACCTAACCTAACCAACCTACCCAACCTAAACTACCCAACCTAACCTAACCCAACCTAACCTAACCTAACTAACCTAACCTAAATTAAACCTAACCTAACTAACCTAAACTAACTTAACCTAACCTAACCTAACCTAAAACTAACCTAACCTAACCTATCTAACCTAACCTAACCTAACTAACCTAACCTAACTTAAACTAAAACCCAACCTAACCTAACCTACCTAACTAAACTAACCTAACTAAACCCAACCTTTAAACCCAACCTAACTAACCTAACTAACTAACCTAACCTAAACCTAACTACCTAACCCAACCCTAGCCTAGCCTAGCCTAGCCTAACCTTAAACCCAACCTAACCTAACCTAAACTAACCTAACCTAACTAACCTAAAACCCAACTAACCTAACCTAACCTAAACTAACCTAAACTAACCAAAACTAACTAACCTAACCTAACCTAACCTAACCTAGCTAGCCCAACCTAACCTAACTAACCTAACTACTGGTAAACCCAACCTAATCTAATAACCCAACCTCTAACCTAACCCAACCTAACCTAATCTAACCTAGCCCAATCTTAACCTAACCTACTAGCGTAACCTAAAACCCAACCTGACCTAACCTGACCTAACCTGACCTAACCTACTACCCAACCTAACCTACTAAACTTAACTAATCTACCTACCCAACCTAGCCCAACCTCGGACCTAACCCAACACCTAACCTAACCTAACCTAACCTGACCTAAACCCGACCTATACTTGACCTAACCTAACATAACCTGACTAACCTAACCTAACTAACCCAACCCGCTAATCCTATCCAACCTAACCTAAACCTAACCTAAACCCGACCTAACCTAAACCTAAACCTAACCTAACCCAAACCCAACCTAAAACCCGAGTAACCTAACCCAACACTTTAAACCCACTTAACCCGACCTACCTGATCTAACCTAACCCAACCTAAAGTAACCCAAAGTAACCTAACGAACCTATACCTAACCTAAACCTAACTTAACCTGAATAACCTGATTAACCTAAACCTAACTAACGTAACCGTACGTAAAACTAACCTAACCTAAACTAAATAACTAACCTGGTAACCTAACCTAACCCAACCTAACCTAACCTACCAACTGATCTAACCTAACCTACTGAAACCCAACTGTCCTAACCTGAAACCCAACCTACATAAAATACCTCCTAACCTAGCGTAAAACCCAACCTAACTGACCTACCTAACCTAACCTAGACCTAACGTAAACCCGGCCTAAAAGTAACCTAGCATAACCTTGCCTTACAACCTAACCTAACCTAACCTAACCTAACCTGAATAACTGACTAACTAACTAACCTAATTACCTAACCTAAAGTAACCTAAAAACCCAACGTAACCCGACTAACCTGACCTAACTGATAACTGACGAAACCCAACCCAACCTAACCTAACCTAACCCACCTAGCGTAACCTAACCTAACTTAACTGACTAACCTGACCTTTAAACCTGACTGTAACCTGACCTAAACTGACCTAACCTGACCCAGCCTAACATAACCTAACCTAACCTGACCTAACCTGACCTAACCTAACCTAACCTAACCTAACCTAACCTAACCTGACCTAACTTAACCTAACCTAACCTACCTAACCTAGCATAACCTGACCTAACCTAACCTAACCTAACCTAATCTAACCTAACCTGACCTAACCTAAACCTAACCTAACCTAACCTAATCTAACCTAACCTAGCGTAACATGACCTACCTTACCTAACCTAACCTAACCTAACCTAACCTAACCTAACCTAACCTAACCTAACCTGACCTAACCTAACCTAACCTAACCTAACCTAACCTAACCTAACCTGACGTAACCTAACCTAACCTAACCTAACCTGACCTAACCTGATCTAACCTAACCTAACCTGACCTAGCCTGGCCTAACCTGACCTAACCTAACCTAACCTAATCTGACCTAACCTGACCTAACATAACCTAACGTAACCTGACCTAACCTGACCTAACCTGACCTAACGTAACCTAGCGTAACCTAACCTAACCTAACCTAACCTAACCTAACCTGACCTTAGCTAACCTGACCTAACCTGACCTAACCTAACCTAACCTAACCTAACCTAACCTAACCTAACCTAACCTAACCTGACCTAACCTGACCTAACCTGACCTAATTTAAACCTAACCTATCCTAGCCTAACCTAACCTAGCGTAACCTGACCTAACCTAACCAAACCCTAGCCTAACCTAACCTAACCTAGCGTAACCTAACCTAGCCTAACCTAACCTAACCTAACCTAACCTAACCTGACCTAACCTAACCTAACCTAACCTAACCTAACCTAACCTAGCGTAACCTAACCTAGCGTAACCTAACCTAACCTAACCTAACCTAACCTAACCTAACCACACCTAACCTAACCTAACCTAAACTAACCTAACCTGACCTAACCTAACCTAACCTGACCTAACGTGACCTAACCTAACCTAACCTAACCTAACCTAACCTAGCGTAACCTAACCTAACATAACTAACCTAGCCACACAGTGTTACTGTGTTCAGAACAGTATTGTGATAAGAGTTTTTCTGGTTGTTAGTGCTAGTGTTCACTTGCTGTTATTGTAATGTTCTTCTTAACATAGTTGTTTAATAACTATTCTAAAATATATAACTAGTGCTCTTAGTACTAATACTGACATTAATACCAGTACTATTACTAGCATTAATACCAGTACTAATACCATTTCTAATACCAGTACTCATACCAATACTAATACTTTTCCTAAAATCAGTAATCATGCCGGTACTAATACAAGCACTAATACCAGTATTAATACAAGCACTAATACCAGTATTAATACAAGCACTAATACCAGTATTAATATAAGCACTAATACCAGTATTAATACAAGCACTAATACCAGTATTAATACAAGCACTAATACCAGCATTAATACAAGCACTAATACCAGTATTAATACAAGCACTAATACCAGTATTAATACAAACACTAATACCAGTAATAATTGAAGCACTAATACCAGTATTAATACAAGCACTAATACCAGTAATAGTACAAGCACTAATACCAGTATTAATACAAGCACTAATACCAGTATTAATACAAGCACTAATACCAGTATTAATACAAGCACTAATACCAGTACTAATTCCAGTTGTAATACTAGTACTAATACCAATATTAATTAATAGAAGCACTAATGTCGGTACTCATAGCATTTCTAATACCAGTATTAATATCAGTTCAATACCAGTACTAAAACCAGGTCTAATATCAGCACCTAAAACCAGTATTAATACCAGTACTACTACCAGTTCTAATACAAGTGCTAATACCAGTTCTATACCAGTACTAATACCAGTTCTAATATCAGTTTTGATGGTATAAACCTTGGTAATAAATACCGACAAGTTGGTTTAGAAAGACACGTAAGCAAACACTATAACATATTTATTAGAAAACGTTTCGGTCCTGGGACCTTGATCACTTCTAACATACAGAGGTAGAAAGACATTATATATAGGCGGAGAGTGAGGTGTGACGTACGTGACCTGAGGAATGTCATAAGAACATAAGAATGGAGGAACACTGTAGAAGGCCTACTGGCCCATGCGAGGCATGTCCTTATCAAAAACAACCTCTGCCTATGATGAGGACGGGTAGACGATGAAATCAAGTGACTCCTGTGTTGTTGGGTTGGTGCTGCTTAAGTATCATGTATGCAGCACCAACCCAACAACACAGGAGTCACTTGATTTCATCGTCTACCCGTCCTCATCATAGGCAGAGGTTGTTTTTGATAAGGACATGCCTCGCATGGGCCAGTAGGCCTTCTACAGTGTTCCTCCATTCTTATGTTCTTATGACATTCCTCAGGTCACGTACGTCACACCTCACTCTCCGCCTATATATAATGTCTTCCTACCTCTGTATGTTAGAAGTGATCAAGGTCCCAGGACCGAAACGTTTTCTAATAAATATGTTATAGTGTTTGCTTACGTGTCTTTCTAAACCATCAGTTTTGATACCTGTACTAGTACCAGTACTAATACCAGTACTAGTACCAGTACTAATACCAGTACTAGTACCAGTACTAATACCAGTACTAATACCAATACTAATGCCAGTACTACTACCAGTTCTAATACAAGTACTAATACCAGTTCTATACCAGTACTAATACCAGTTCTAATATCAGTTTTGATACCTGTACTAGTACCAGTACTAATACCAGTACTAGTACCAGTACTAATACCAGTACTAGTACCAGTACTAATACCAGTACTAGTACCAGTACTAATACCAGTACTAGTACCAGTACTAATACCAGTACTAGTACCAGTACTAATACCAGTACTAGTACCAGTACTAGTACCAGTACTAGTACCAGTACTAATACCAGTACTAATACCAGTACTTCTGGTCTCAAGCAGCAATAACAGTAATAATCTTCACTTCGTCAAGTACATGATACAACTTACACAGATCACAGCGACATCAGTGACAACACTAGTATATAGAAATCCCCTTGTTATGCAGAGCATTTCGGGCAAATTAGGTCAGTTTTGTTCCAGGATGCGACCCACACCAGTCTACTAACACCCAGGTACCTATTTTACTGATACATGGGCAGCAGGTGCCTTAAGGAAACACGTCGTAATGTTTCCACCCGTACCGGGGATCGAACAACAGACTTCAGTGTGTGAGCTACCAACCAAGCAACGGGACACCTGGAGATAAACTCTGTCTAGGAGATATTTTCTAGGTTATTAACCCCCTCTGGGTTATTAACCAGGCAGATACCTATTTACTGCTAAGAGAAGAGTGACAGCAGGTGTATGGAGAATAACAATCAGGTAAGTGAACCCGGTCTTGTGTGTTTGTAACCCAACTTTTATAACTATGACAAAATCACATTTCTCAGTTCCACAATATTTAAAAATTTGTATTTGTAATGGTTGAATTTTTTATATTGTTTGTAATTTGTTGAGGTAATGTTTTGAATTTTGTTTATGTTATTATAAAGCCATCCATCAATATACATACATATATATATATATATATATAATATATATATATATATATTATATATATATATATTCATATGGAGAGTGAAAGAGAGAGAGAGAGAGAGAGAGAGAGACAGACAGAGATAGAGAGAGACAGAGAGAGACAGAGACAGAGAGAGACCGAGACAGAGACAGAGAGAGACAGAGACAGAGACAGATAGAGACAGAGACAGAGACAGACAGACAGACAGACAGACAGACAGACAGACAGACAGACAGACAGATAAGCCTCTCTTCGTATATGTACCGAGTAAGATACACCAATTGATAAATATACTCTGGTACATATCAAGAACACTGTTATGTGTGCTCTAGACCTGAGTCTTCATGTTGGTCATTGTCTTGTCTGAAGAACTCTGAGATACACTTTAGTCAGCTACGAAGATTTCAACTCTTTACTACCTGCTGTGAATTATACGTCTTCTACGTCTACCTTCTACCATCTACCTTCAGGTTTTCTCTGTTGATAAGCTCATATGAACCTCAGGAGAGCGTCTGCTCTGACAGATAAAGGCTCATTCTCTCTGTTTATTAGTGCATGTGTACCCCAGGAGAACACCCGACTCTCCCAGGAAGCACTCGGTATTATTACCTGCACAAGGAACCGCTGGTGAAAGGCCTCAGAGAGGAAGGGACAACAGGAAAGAATTTAGGGTAAAAATGTGCGTACAGGCGTCAGTGTGCATGGGTCAAGATGGACCATCCTTGCATGGCTATATAAAGGCAGCTCCAGCCACCCTTAACCCACAGTTCGGCTTGACTCTTCGCCTCGTTCCAAACCTTCTCCTTTCAACGTAAGTGAAGCGGCTGTATTTTCCTCTATTTTTTATAATGCCGATCGGGATGACGGGGAGTGAGTGGGAACTGATATTAAACATCGATTCTGAAAACATTATGTCGTAATGGCCATCTGAAACGGAATGACTATTCTTTTCCTTTCTCATTGTCCTGGTGAAGACATTCTCTAGGGTGCTCTTTTTTTTACACAAGGTTTGACAAGGTTAGGTTAATGATTCCTAACTTTATTGACAAGCTAAGAGCTGTTACCTACATCAGCTGTTACCTACATCAGCTGTTACCTACATCAGCTGTTACCTACATCAGCTGTTACCTACATCTGTGGGCCAGCATTTTCACTTGATCAACTGACTTTATCTCGTTGACATCATTGTGCTGTACGAACATGCTCTCTCTCTCTTTCTCTCGTTACTGATGCTCTCTGTTTCTCTCATTGTTGTTAGCTCATCGTTGTTAAATGTTAACACTTGCCCCAGACACTCGCATTGTTATGATAAGACGTGTATGATACAAGTTGATCTTGATTTTGTAGAAAAAGTAATTTTGTTAGTTTGCCACTTTAATGAACTGTAAACTTCTCAGTTGAATAACAGACACAAGATACCTATATATATCTCCCTTCTATATAGAGCAGTTAGTGAGATAATGATCGATAACAGATGTATGTCAACCAAACCTCTTCCCCTGTGGCTGATACACACCAATGTATAGTATATCTCACTCTACGTACAGTGAAAGGTGTATATCGTTGGATATACACCGAAAGGTGTATATATCTTTGTATATACCGAGGTGTACATCTTTCATTACACATACTCTCATTACAATCCTTGCTTCAGGGATTTAAGTATTCCTCGTCTGTCTGACGCTGTGAATCGCAGTTCTAATGAGAAACTGGCAGTGGAGTTATTTGCATAAACTGTTCATAGGACTTAGAAACGTAATAAAGTTGTTTCAGTGTAACAAAGTATAGTTTAGCCACGTCTAATTACTTCTAGATAGATGTCATTAGGAGAGTACAAGGGAAGGCTGTTTGGTCTTTCATTCACCTCTCTCTAACACACTGCTGCCGCCGCTGCTTCAAGAAGTTACCTCATTTTCTCTGACGAATGGAAGACTGCATCTAGAAGATGGTATGTTTTGTTTAGCTGTTGTTACTGCTGTCGACTACATGTTTACTACCTACGCTATCAGTGTTACTATCTACAGCTATCTAGTGTATCTACTAAACTTTAGTGGTTACTACTAAGCTTTTAGTGTTACTAACTAAACTATCAGTGTTACTATACATTATGTTGCCTACTCAATTATCAGTGTCATTACTACAGCTATAAGTGACTACTACAACTATCAGTTTATAACACAGCTATCGCGTACTGCTATAGAAGTATCAGTGTTTCTACATAACACTAAATCTAGTTTTTATAACTACAGCTATCAGTGTTACTGCTATAGCTATCAGTGTCACTACTACAACTATCAGTGTTATAACTACAGCTATCAGTGTTACTGCTATAGCTATCAGTGTTACTACTACAACTATCATTGTTACTATTACAGCAATGTTACCTTTACAACTATCCCTGTTACTACAGCAACTACCCTCGTTACTACCGCAACTACCCTCGTTACTACCGCAACTTAACACCCCTCGTTACTACCGCAACTACCCTCGTTACTACCGCAACTACCCTCGTTACTACCGCAACTACCCTCGTTACTACCGCAACTACCCTCGTTACTACCGCAACTACCCTCGTTACTACCGCAACTACCCTCGTTACTATCGCAACTATCCTTGTTACCGCAACAATTGCTCTTGTTACTACTAAACTACTCTGTTTTAACTAACCTTGCCCGTTCGGTTGATCTCAGCCCGACACAGTGCTCGTTGACTCAGAATACAATAGCGATAAACAATACCGACAATTTGATAAGACCCATGTGAAACAGTCAGGTATTTTTACACAGCAGACTTCCTCGGTCAAATACAGAAGGAGGCAGCAGAAGCATTAGAGATGCAAAAAGCATACAGTCAGTCACCCTCGAAGACGTAGCTTTGAGGTGGTCAGTCTTCACAACTCTACCGCCTCCTCCTCCTCCTCCTCCTCGTTCGACTGAAGAAGCCGGCTGTGTGGGAGAAACGTTTCGGAATAAGGATATCTAACTGTTGCACATGTGTCTTATCAGCTCCTTCAGTTAGTTTATAGTGAACCGCGTTGATTTTTGTTCACTCTAGCGACAGCTGGCGGTGCAGGTAAATTCAACGCCGTAAATTCAACGCTGTAAATTCAACGCTGTAAATTCAACGCTGTAATGAATAACGGTGAATGAATAACGAAGGCACACGGGCAAGAAAACAATGATTAGAGTATGTTTCGCTCATCCAGGGCTTTTATCTGTGTTGTTTCGCTCGCCTGCTTTAACAATGCATCGTTTCCCTCCCCCGCCTTATCAGTGTGATGTTTCGCTCACCAAGTTTATCCAGGTGACGTTTCACCCACCAACTTCATCAATGCGACGTTTCAATCAGCTTTATCAATGCTATGTTTCACTCATCAAGTTTATTAATGCGATGTTTCGCTCACCAGGATGCGGTCTGCAGTGATGTTCTTGCTGACAGCGGCGCTGACGCTGCTGATGTTGCAGGAGAGTGAGTGCACTGTGAGCTTCGCCGCTCTGAAGGTGAGCTCCTGAGTGCACGCGAGTGCACGCACTCTGGGGAGGGAATGAAGTAGGAAGGGCTCTAGATCCAAGGTGAACTACAAGAGTGCACGCTGATACCATCTTGTACACACTCGAGTGCACTCAGATAATAGACTAGTGCACTCAGATAACATGCTGATGGTTTTAGGGCACTCATATGATATATTTATTATTTTTGCTATAGTAATTTATTATTATTATTATTATTATTATTATTATTATTATATTATTATTATCATCATCATCAATGTGTTCCTCGAGGCTCTGAAGTACATTGGACTGGCTAAGCTGAAGAAGGGAATCTTGGGATCTTCGGAGAACTCTGAAAGTGGACTCAAGGGTCCGGGTTCAATCCGGGACCTGGTGGACTCTAGCTATGACCACCGTCACAACTTCGGTCCGGCCTTGTACACTAGTGGTGGCCCCCCTACTTACTACGTGGGCGGTAGCCCGTCTGGCTACTACGGGGGCGGTCCTGCCTTCTACATCGTCCCCGCAGCCTACTTCGACAGTTACCACGGCAGAGGCAAGAGAGACACTCAGGTCGGTGCCATAATACACGTTTTCAGAGTATATACACCGAGTTTATATAGCTGAGAGTTGACATTAATCCTTATTATAGGAATTAAAGTATTCTTGGCGGGTGTTGAATAGGTGACTCGCTGCCTTGATTACCCTCGTGTAGTCGACAGGCTTTAAACTCTACTAATTAACCAGCGTAGACAAAAAGAATTGTTTACTGGTGTTCAGGTCAGTAAACACAAATCAAAACTGTAAGTCTTTTTTTTTTAATTGTCTTCCGTTCAACGTCAATTATTGTCGCTTATCGAGAGTTGCAGCACCAAATAAGTCACTTTGTCTGACTTTTATGGGTAGGTAATTTACACATATTTTACTATGTATAATAACTGTGCTTTTGTGTACCTGTGTCTAAGTAAAGTTACTTGTGTTCCCACCACCTCCAGGTTGTGGCTGCTGGACCCGTCCCCGGCACTCAGGAGAGGATCCCTATCGATTCCTTTCAGGAGGGTCAAGAAGAGGAATACTTCGGCGTGGTGGGTAAACTGGACGCTGACGGGTGTGTGTTGAGGCTGGTGTGTGAACTGGCCGGTGTACCCGCCAGCAGCCTCACCCACGACGAGCGAGTCATCATGGCTGTCTTCGAGTGAGTGTGTCGAACTCTACGTTGATTATCATTATTAGCTCAGGGCTGTGGAAGGGCAGCAAGTAGATGGGTAAGACGCATGCAACAGTTGGGTGTCTTCAATGAGACGTTTCGCCCATCGGAGGCATGATGGACACTTAAAGTGGAACCCAGTAGAAGAGGTGGAGAGATGCAGTTGTGCCCATATGTTGCACATGTGTCACAGAAGTGTTGCACATGTGTCACCCAAGTGTTGCACACGTGTCTTATTCATCAACCTGTACTGACTCTTGACTATATTCACCAGTCTAGCATGTGTTTCTGTGTCTGCGCATCACGTTTCACGTATCCTCGCAAGGGTACTTAAAAATATCAGTGGTAGCTACTGTTCACAACTCAGAAGACCTGGGTTCGATCCTAGGGTGAGTGAAGACTTATTGTCCCTGTTAACCTAGCAGTAAATAGGTACTTGGGTGCTGGTCGACTGCTGTGGTCGCATCCCGGGGGCTGGAGTCACCCATGTGATAAACCTAAGCTTTGAAATAAGCTGTTAGAGAATGACAACTCTCAGCCTAAAGATTAAGCATCGTAAAAAAAAAAAGGAAAGCTTTTTTTAAAGTTTCGCATATTAAGGGCCACAGTAGGGCATGGGCTGCAGCCCAAGGGCCTCCGCCAGCTGGAGGGCCTCCAGAGACTAAGTTATAAGTGTCCGCAGTTACTGTCGTAAGTTTATAATTAGAGTATGTTATTATATCACGTATACCATGAAATATTCACTCTTGTTTTATTTTTTTTCCTCTGGAAAATATTACTGGGAGCCCCTCACAATACCTGTAGTCCAGGGGCCTTACAGCACCTGTGGCCCAGGGACCTCACAGTACGGGCCTCACGGTACCTGTAACCCAGGGGCCCTCACAGTACCTGCTGTCCAGGAGCCTCATAGTACCTGTAGTCCAGGGGCCTCACAGTACCTGTAGCCCAGGGGCCCTCACAGTACCTGTGGCCCAGGTACCTCACAGTACCTGTAGCCCAGGGACCCTCACAGTACCTGTGGCCCAGGTACCTCACAGTACCTGTAGCCCAGGGGCCTACAGAATCTTAATCCAGCTCTTCCCACGTTAATTATCGACTTTCCTTCGACTTTTCTTCTTTAAGCGTCTTTTAAGCAATGATAGCTGGTGCCTGTGTAAATAAGATTTTTGGGATATTTTGAGGAGTTTACGTATTAAACAGCTTAAACCTGGACTCATGATTCTGTTGTTAATTTGTTGACTTTGAAATAATTCTAGTTTACTTTCTCTCTCCTAGTGAGTTAAGTTGTCTGTATATTCATTGTTTTGGCTGATTCACGAGAGTCATACAGCTCATCTCCTGTTTTACGTAGCTTTTCAATGTATTCTCATGTTATATTTTTTTTTTTTGTAATTTCGATTACCTGTTGTGGTTTGTACCTAATTACCGGTGTTGCTTTCCCCCTTTTTTTTCCAGCGACACGCCCGAAGCCCTGGCTAACACCCAGGCCGGCGCTAGGCTCAGGAGCTGGAAGGCAACATACGAGCAGGCTGTGTGGCTGGGAAGAAGGTCGACCAACCCCAGCCAGAGCTGCGCCTCTGTGTACAAGACCTGTCCTGTCTCAGCCAAGCAGTTGATGTTAGTGTTTTCATCCGCTGAGAAGAACCAGGCCAAGAAGTCTTCCCACTAGCCACACGCTCCTCGCGGCCGCTGAGAAGAACCAGGCCAAGAAGTCTTCCCACTAGCCACACGCTCCTCGCGGCCGCTGAGAAGAACCAGACCAAGAAGTCTTCCCACTAGCCACACGCTCCTCGCGGCCGCTGAGAAGAACCAGGCCAAGAAGTCTTCCCACTAGCCACACGCTCCTCGCGGCCGCTAAAATCCACACACAAATCCCCGTCTGAGTCCCTCAAATGAGGGACTCAAAAAGGGATTTACATTGATGGGGAGGACGGGATTATCTGGGAGAATGCGAGAGAGAAAAACTGCACTCGAGATAGTAAAAAAAACGAGGTAGAATGTTGCTCTATGTATAGAAGAGGATCTCAGACGGAGGTCAAAATATACAGAAAGCTCTTCTTCCTTTTTTTTTCTTCTTGTGGGATTTTCTACCCCATTGGTCAGTGTTGATGACACATTGATGTATTCCCGTTTCTCAGTATTGATAACACATTAATGCATCGATATTTAGAAATATAAAATCCTAGTATATAAATATTTTGAATGTGTATATATATATTGTCTTTTTCTTACTCGAGAGTTTTACATACATCGTGTTTTATATACACAGTGTTTTACCCAGTATTGCAGACAGTTGGTAACATGTGATCAATCAGTTCAACACTGCCGAGGTAAACACTGTGAGTGAACTTCGAGGAATTAGAAAACCTGAAACTGTTTCAGAAGGTTCACACGACGCCCCAGTAGAACTCTGGTAGATGTAGTCAGCGGTAGTTTGTTGCAACGTTAGTGACCTCATCAACGTTAGTGACCTCATCAACGTTAGTGACCTCATCAACGTTAGTGACCTCATCAACGTTTCACCTTGGCAATGTTATTATTTTGGTTTATCAACGATGTTTTGTTTGTAACTTACGCCAGTGAGAACGTTGACGACCCCAGCGCCAGGGAACGAGTTGAGTAGCTGTAATATGATACCACAAAGTTTCGCCCAAGATCTTTTATAATCTTGATTGATACGTTTCCTTAATACAGCCTTGCCCTGATCAGAACGCAGAGTGCCTTCCATCCTTCATAAGGTATGGGGCACTCTGCCTTCCAGCCTTCATAAGGTATGTGGCACTCTGCCTTCCATCCTTCATAATGTATGTGGCACTCTGCCTTCTAGCCTTCATAAGGCATGTGGCAGTCTGCTTTCCATCCTTCACACTGCTTTCCAGCCTCCAGGACTGTGGTCCAGCCTCACATTAGCTTGATGCCTGAACATTTGCTCACGTAGAGTCAAAGTAGAATCTCTGGACTTGGTCACACATGTACTTCCAGACTCTAATTACTTAAGACTGTTTACATCAATGTATTAATGACGAATTACCTTAATGGAATGTATTTCTCTGATTTATTAAAAAAATAATGGTAAGAGTAATTTTGGTTTGACTTTCCATGTGTGTGTGTGTGAAGTTAAGGAATGTGTGCGCGTGATGTTAGACTTCCGGCATTCCAGGAGAGGACAAAAACCCAGTTATCCCTGGACCGGTCCGGTAGACGGTCTCGTAGACGCTCGCAGAGCCGGCCATCCTTGGCATAGGGCAGGGGGACAAAAGCAGGCCCAACCACTCTCAGTCATCCTCAGATTCGGGTACGTCTGCGCCAGCCGAGATCCCAACCTTACTGGGCACCTCTGGGTCAGCCTCGCTATGTCAGCCATTGCTTACTTCATTGGAATTACAGTCCACTGACTACACCTGCAGGAATACGTTAATCCCTGAAACAGGAACTAGGCTTAGGACTCAGTGTATCTACACTGAAAGACACAACTCGGTGTATATAATAATCCTGTGTTTTTGCTGACAGGTGTTAATATTTCAGTGTATATAAAATAATAGGTTTGATATCTTTCAATGTATATATCCCAAGAGATGTATATCTCTATTTATATACACTTAGGGATGTGTTTCTCTCTGTTTATATACAACGAAGTGTGTATCTCTCTGTATATACACTGAGGGAACTATAGATATAAATCCAAATATACACCTGTTAACCCTTTCGGGCCTAGTTCCTAGGCCTTTTGCGTAACCACAGGATGGATATGGGGTGCACAATAAACTAGCCACTTCGGTGGCAAAATCTAATCTTCTGGTGAGTATAATACCGAGCACATCTGAGGGGCACATCAAATAAATAATTGCTGCAGCATATGGGCGCCTGGCAAACCTAAAAATAGCATTCCGACATCTAAGTAAGGAGTCGTTCAAAATACTGTGTACGTCAGGCCCATATTGGAGTATGAACCACGGTGAAACACCAGTTTGGAACCCACACCTGGTCAAACACATCAAGAAATTAGAGGTTTGCAACAAGACTAATCCCAGAGCTAAGGGGTATGTCCTACCAGGAGAGGTTAAGGGAAATCAACCTGATGACACTAAAGGACAGGAGGGATAGAGAAGGACATGATAACGACATATATAATACCGAGAGGAACTGACAATGTGGATAGGGACGCAACTAGAAGTTGAAAGCTCAGATGAGTCACAGGGATGTTAGGAAGTATTTCTTTAGTCACAGAGTTGTCAGGAAGTGGAACAATCTGGAGAGTGATTGTGAGGGAAAAGTTCAACAGACAGGAGTAGCAAGCGAGTATATGGTGACGATAGTTTGGTTGCCTGTCTGCTTGTTAAGGTAGGGTCAGTCTATCTCCCGCTATCCCCCCCTTCCTTTTTCCACCCGGAAAGGTGACGTGTGGGGCTCCGACCAAATGGTAATCACTTGACTCTGACTGTAAGTAAAAGCCTCTGCTCCTGTTTTTTAATAAATATATTGGTTAAAAGCTTCAGTTTTATCCAATTTGAAGACGTAATTCATTCTGCCTTGATTTCCATGTGCTTTTAGATAATCTCCATGTTTTTTAAATACCTTACTTATCATGGAGAGTGATTTCTTAGGCAGTGGGTAACCTTTGTCTCTTTCTAGCTTGGAATGTCAGCTCAGGTCATCTAGCAACCAAAGAAACAGTGTTGAAGAAGACGAACTTTATCCAAGTTCTGGGACGTCACCATTTTATCTGCATACCTAAGTGTAGTCAACCCCAGGTAACTACCTCTCATCTTTGCAGTGGTGAAAGACCTGCGTTCCTATCATCTTGACGGACTATTCAAGGCTAGAGACTTTGTGAAGAACTAGTCGTTGGGTTGTCACTCAACATCTGTGACCCCTCCATCATCAGCAACGGCTACCATTTCTACAACACGCGGTGTTAACAACATCAGACACCACAGTCTAACTGTACATATTAGCGTTGAATTCAGATATTATTTCTATATTTCATTTTTCATTCTCTTTCAGGTAGAACAAAAATTAATATTTAATTGTTTTATATTTTCATTTCTAAACAATAAAGTGTTTATATTTGACTATTATTCTTTTTCTATTCATTAATTTTCCTGAGGAGGAGCCAGCCTTGGTAATACTTACTGAAGTTGTTACAGGGCTGAGTAAGCCTTCACAGTGATGTAATGGAGGCAAGTACCATACTATGGCATGCAAAGAGTATGTCCATATTCGTACATAGGCTATCTCCCCAACCAGCAAACCAGGCACTAAGGGTCTGACGATCCACTGGGGATCGTCAGATCAGTACCTAGGTTGAGCCAATCATAATGTGGATCTGGTAACTGTGAAGGTGACGTGGTTACCACTCTCGTTTTCACCCTTGTCATTTACATTATGCTGCTGGTTGAATCACAGTTGTCTCTTGTCTCTTGGCTGCTGTTTTGCCTTGACTACCGTGGCGTGCACTAATACCTATTTGCTGTACATAGTGTACATAGTGTACATTTGTTTACACTTGGTGAAGGAAAATACAATTCAAAGATTTTAGTTGTGTTTATTTCGCTCCAAGTTCCTTTTACACCCAGCATAACAGGCCGTAATTACCTGGGCCGTAATACATACATAGCTTTAAGAAGAGGTATGATAAAGCTCATGGAGCAGGGAAAAAGAGTGGGCCTAGTAGCGACCAGTAAAGAAGCGGGGTCAAGAGGTGTGGCTCGACCCATGCAACCACAAACAGGTGAATACACACACACACTATTGGCAAGGGAAGATTTTCCCTCCTCTTCCTCCTCCTCCTTCTTCACCACCACCATTATTATTATCATCATTAGTATTCTGGGGAAGTGCTAAACCAGCAGGGGAAGCAATCAGGGTTGATCAGAGGAAGAGGGAGACCAGCTCCACTTCCTATAATCAAGAGCACCTCAACACCATAGCACGACCCTGTGCTGGGTCACCTGATTTCAGGATGATGCATGGCCCATGCAGGTTTAGCGCTTCCCATAAGAAAACAATAAAAATAGAGATAATATTAGTAATCAGTAATATATATAATAATGCCAGGTAGCAGGATGGTAGACAGCAGCCGCCCAGGGAGGTACTACCGTCCTGTGGTAGCAGGATGGTAGACAGCAGCCGTCCAGGGAGGTACTACCGTCCTGTGGTAGCAGGATGGTAGACAGCAGCCGTCCAGGAGGTACTACCGTCTGTGGTAGCAGGATGGTAGACAGCAGCCGCCCAGGGAGGTAACTACCGTCCTGTGGTAGCAGGATGGTTGACAGCCCCCCAGGGAGGTACTACCGTCCTGTGGTAGCAGGATGGTAGACAGCAGCCGTCCAGGGAGGTACTACCGTCCTGTGGTAGCAGGATGGTAGACAGCAGCCGCCCAGGGAGGTACTACCGTCCTGTGGTAGCAGGATGGTAGACAGCAGCCGCCCAGGGAGGTACTACCGTTCCTGTGGTAGTAGGATGGTAGACAGCAGCCCGCCCAGGGAGGTACTACCGTCCTGTGGTAGCAGGATGGTAGACAGCAGCCGCCCAGGGAGGTACTACCGTCCTGTGGTAGCAGGATGGTAGACAGCAGCCGCCCAGGAGGTACTACCGTCCTGTGGTAGTAGGATGGTAGACAGCAGCCGCCCAGGGAGGTACTACCGTCCTGTGGTAGTAGGATGGTAGACAGCAGCCGCCCAGGAAGGTACTACCGTCCTGTGGTAGCAGGATGGTAGACAGCAGCCGCCCAGGAAGGTACTACCGTCCTGTGGTAGCAGGATGGTAGACAGCAGCCGTCCAGGGAAGGTACTACCGTCCTGTGGTAGCAGGATGGTAGACAGCAGCCGCCCAGGGAGGTACTACCGTCCTGTGGTAGTAGGATGGTAGACAGCAGCCGCCCAGGGAGGTACTACCGTCCTGTGGTAGCAGGATGGTAGACAGCAGCCGCCCAGGGAGGTACTACCGTCCTGTGGTAGTAGGATGGTAGACAGCAGCCGCCCAGGGAGGTACTACCGTCCTGTGGTAGCAGGATGGTAGACAGCAGCCGTCCAGGGAGGTACTACCGTCCTGTGGTAGCAGGATGGTAGACAGCAGCCGTCCAGGGAGGTACTACCGTCCTGTGGTAGCAGGATGGTAGACAGCAGCCGCCCAGGGAGGTACTACCGTCCTGTGGTAGCAGGATGGTTGACAGCAGCCGCCCAGGGAGGTACTACCGTCCTGTGGTAGCAGGATGGTAGACAGCAGCCGTCCAGGGAGGTACTACCGTCCTGTGGTAGCAGGATGGTAGACAGCAGCCGCCCAGGGAGGTACTACCGTCCTGTGGTAGTAGGATGGTAGACAGCAGCCGCCCAGGGAGGTACTACCGTCCTGTGGTAGTAGGATGGTAGACAGCAGCCGCCCAGGGAGGTACTACCGTCCTGTGGTAGCAGGATGGTAGACAGCAGCCGCCCAGGGAGGTACTACCGTCCTGTGGTAGCAGGATGGTAGACAGCAGCCGCCCAGGGAGGTACTACCGTCCTGTGGTAGTAGGATGGTAGACAGCAGCCGCCCAGGGAGGTACTACCGTCCTGTGGTAGTAGGATGGTAGACAGCAGCCGCCCAGGAAGGTACTACCGTCCTGTGGTAGCAGGATGGTAGACAGCAGCCGCCCAGGAAGGTACTACCGTCCTGTGGTAGCAGGATGGTAGACAGCAGCCGTCCAGGGAGGTACTACCGTCCTGTGGTAGCAGGATGGTAGACAGCAGCCGCCCAGGGAGGTACTACCGTCCTGTGGTAGTAGGATGGTAGACAGCAGCCGTCCAGGAAGGTACTACCGTCCTGTGGTAGTAGGATGGTAGACAGCAGCCGCCCAGGGAGGTACTACCGTCCTGTGGTAGTAGGATGGTAGACAGCAGCCGTCCAGGGAGGTACTACCGTCCTGTGGTAGTAGGATGGTAGACAGCAGCCGCCCAGGAAGGTACTACCGTCCTGTGGTAGCAGGATGGTAGACAGCAGCCGCCCAGGAAGGTACTACCGTCCTGTGGTAGCAGGATGGTAGACAGCAGCCGCCAGGAAGGTACTACCGTCCTGTGGTAGCAGGATGGTAGACAGCAGCCGTCCAGGGAGGTACTACCGTCCTGTGGTAGCAGGATGGTAGACAGCAGCCGCCCAGGAAGGTACTACCGTCCTGTGGTAGTAGGATGGTAGACAGCAGCCGTCCAGGGAGGTACTACCGTCCTGTGGTAGCAGGATGGTAGACAGCAGCCGCCCAGGAAGGTACTACCGTCCTGTGGTAGCAGGATGGTAGACAGCAGCCGTCCAGGGAGGTACTACCGTCCTGTGGTAGCAGGATGGTAGACAGCAGCCGCCCAGGAAGGTACTACCGTCCTGTGGTAGCAGGATGGTAGACAGCAGTCGTCCAGGGAGGTACTACCGTCCTGTGGCAGTAGGATGGTAGACAGCAGCCGCCCAGGAAGGTACTACCGTCCTGTGGTAGCAGGATGGTAGACAGCAGCCGCCCAGGAAGGTACTACCGTCCTGTGGTAGCAGGATGGTAGACAGCAGTCGTCCAGGGAGGTACTACCGTCCTGTGGCAGTAGGATGGTAGACAGCAGCCGCCCAGGGAGGTACTACCGTCCTGTGGTAGTAGGATGGTAGACAGCAGCCGCCCAGGGAGGTACTACCGTCCTGTGGTAGTAGGATGGTAGACAGCAGCCGCCCAGGAAGGTACTACCGTCCTGTGGTAGCAGGATGGTAGACAGCAGTCGTCCAGGGAGGTACTACCGTCCTGTGGCAGTAGGATGGTAGACAGCAGCCGCCCAGGGAGGTACTACCGTCCTGTGGTAGTAGGATGGTAGACAGCAGCCGCCCAGGGAGGTACTACCGTCCTGTGGTAGTAGGATGGTAGACAGCAGCCGCCCAGGGAGGTACTACCGTCCTGTGGTAGTAGGATGGTAGACAGCAGCCGCCCAGGGAGGTACTACCGTCCTGTGGTAGTAGGATGGTAGACAGCAGCCGCCCAGGGAGGTACTACCGTCCTGTGGTAGTAGGATGGTAGACAGCAGCCGCCCAGGGAGGTACTACCGTCCTGTGGTAGTAGGATGGTAGACAGCAGCCGCCCAGGGAGGTACTACCGTCCTGTGGTAGCAGGATGGTAGACAGCAGCCGCCCAGGGAGGTACTACCGTCCTGTGGTAGTAGGATGGTAGACAGCAGCCGCCCAGGGAGGTACTACCGTCCTGTGGTAGTAGGATGGTAGACAGCAGCCGCCCAGGGATGTACTACCGTCCTGTGGTAGTAGGATGGTAGACAGCAACCACCCAGGGATGTACTACCGTCCTGTGGTAGTAGGATGGTAGACAGCAGCCGCCCAAGGACGTACTACCGTCCTGTGGTAGTAGGATGGTAGACAGCAGCCGTCCAGGGAGGTACTACCGTCCTGTGGTAGTAGGATGGTAGACAGCAGCCGTCCAGGGAGGTACTACCGTCCTGTGGTAGCAGGATGGTAGACAGCAGCCGTCCAGGGAGGTACTACCGTCCTGTGGTAGCAGGATGGTAGACAGCAGCCGTCCAGGAGGTACTACCGTCCTGTGGTAGTAGGATGGTAGACAGCAGCCGTCCAGGGAGGTACTACCGTCCTGTGGTAGTAGGATGGTAGACAGCAACCACCCAGGGAGGTACTACCGTCCTGTGGTAGTAGGATGGTAGACAGCAGCCGTCCAGGGAGGTACTACCGTCCTGTGGTAGCAGGATGGTAGACAGCAGCCGTCCAGGGAGGTACTACCGTCCTGTGGTAGCAGGATGGTAGACAGCAGCCGTCCAGGGAGGTACTACCGTCCTGTGGTAGTAGGATGGTAGACAGCAGCCGTCCAGGGAGGTACTACCGTCCTGTGGTAGCAGGATGGTAGACAGCAGCCGTCCAGGGAGGTACTACCGTCCTGTGGTAGTAGGATGGTAGACAGCAGCCGCCCAGGGAGGTACTACCGTCCTGTGGTAGTAGGATGGTAGACAGCAGCCGTCCAGGGAGGTACTACCGTCCTGTGGTAACAGGATGGTAGACAGCAGCCGCCCAGGGAGGTACTACCGTCCTGTGGTAGCAGGATGGTAGACAGCAGCCGTCCAGGGAGGTACTACCGTCCTGTGGTAGTAGGATGGTAGACAGCAGCCGCCAAGGGAGGTACTACCGTCCTGTGGCAGCAGGATGGTAGACAGCAGCCGCCCAGGGAGGTACTACCGTCCTGTGGTAGTAGGATGGTAGACAGCAGCCGCCCAGGGAGGTACTACCGTCCTGTGGTAGTAGGATGGTAGACAGCAGCCGCCCAGGGAGGTACTACCGTCCTGTGGTAGTAGGATGGTAGACAGCAGCCGTCCAGGGAGGTACTACCGTCCTGTGGTAGTAGGATGGTAGACAGCAGCCGTCCAGGGAGGTACTACCGGCCTGTGGTAGTAGGATGGTAGACAGCAGCCGTCCAGGGAGGTACTACCGTCCTGTGGTAGCAGGATGGTAGACAGCAGCCGTCCACGGAGGTACTACCGTCCTGTGGTAGTAGGATGGTAAACAGCAGCTGTCCAGGGAGGTACTACCGTCCTGTGGTAGTAGGATGGTAGACAGCAGCCGCCCAGGGAGGTACTACCGTCCTGTGGTAGTAGGATGGTAGACAGCAGCCGCCCAGGGAGGTACTACCGTCCTGTGGTAGCAGGATGGTAGACAGCAGCCGTCCAGGGAGGTACTACCGTCCTGTGGTAGTAGGATGGTAGACAGCAGCCGCCCAGGGAGGTACTATCGTCCTGTGGTAGTAGGATGGTAGACAGCAGCCGTCCAGGGAGGTACTACCGTCCTGTGGTAGTAGGATGGTAGACAGCAGCCGTCCAGGGAGGTACTACCGTCCTGTGGTAGTAGGATGGTAGACAGCAGCCGTCCAGGGAGGTACTACCGTCCTGTGGTAGTAGGATGGTAGACAGCAGCCGCCCAGGGAGGTACTACCGTCCTGTGGTAGCAGGATGGTAGACAGCAGCCGTCCAGGGAGGTACTACCGTCCTGTGGTAGCAGGATGGTAGACAGCAGCCGCCCAGGGAGGTACTACCGTCCTGTGGTAGTAGGATGGTTGACAGTAGCCGTCCAGGGAGGTACTACCGTCCTGTGGTAGTAGGATGGTAGACAGCAGCCGCCCAGGGAGGTACTACCGTCCTGTGGTAGCAGGATGGTAGACAGCAGCCGCCCATGGAGGTACTACCGTCCTGTGGTAGCAGGATGGTAGACAGCAGCCGCCCAGGGAGGTACTACCGTCCTGTGGTAGTAGGATGGTAGACAGCAGCCGCCCAGGGAGGTACTACCGTCCTGTGGTAGTAGGATGGTAGACAGCAGCCGCCCAGGGAGGTACTACCGTCCTGTGGTAGTAGGATGGTAGACAGCAGCCGCCCAGGAAGGTACTACCGTCCTGTGGTAGCAGGATGGTAGACAGCAGTCGTCCAGGGAGGTACTACCGTCCTGTGGTAGTAGGATGGTAGACAGCAGCCACCCAGGGAGGTACTACCGTCCTGTGGTAGTAGGATGGTAGACAGCAGCCACCCAGGGAGGTACTACCGTCCTGTGGCAGTAGGATGGTAGACAGCAGCCACCCAGGGAGGTACTACCGTCCTGTGGTAGTAGGATGGTAGACAGCAGCCACCCAGGGAGGTACTACCGTCCTGTGGTAGTAGGATTGTAGACAGCAACCGCCCAGGGAGGTACTACCGTCCTGTGGTAGCAGGATGGTAGACAGCAGCCGCCCAGGGAGGTACTACCGTCCTGTGGTAGCAGGATGGTAGACAGCAGCCGCCCAGGGAGGTACTACCGTCCTGTGGTAGTAGGATGGTAGACAGCAGCCGCCCAGGGAGGTACTATCGTCCTGTGGTAGCAGGATGGTAGACAGCAGCCGCCCAGGGAGGTACTACCGTCCTGTGGTAGTAGGATGGTAGACAGCAGCCGCCCAGGGAGGTACTACCGTCCTGTGGTAGTAGGATGGTAGACAGCAGCCGCCCAGGGAGGTACTACCGTCCTGTGGTAGTAGGATGGTAGACAGCAGCCGTCCTTGGATGTACTACCGTCCTGTGGTAGTAGGATGGTAGACAGCAGCCGCCCAGGGAGGTACTACCGTCCTGTGGTAGTAGGATGGAAGACAGCAGCCGTCCAGGGAGGTACTACCGTCCTGTGGTAGTAGGATGGTAGACAGCAGCCGCCCAGGGAGGTACTACCGTCCTGTGGTAGTAGGTTGGCAGACAGCAACCACCCAGGGAGTTACTGCCGTCCTGTGGTAGTAGGATGGTAGACAGCAACCACCCAGGGAGGTACTACCGTCCTGTGGTAGTAGGTTGGCAGACAGCAACCACCCAAGGAGGTACTACCGTCCTGTGGTAGTAAGATGGTAGACAGCAGCCGCCCAGGGAGGTACTACCGTCCTGTGGTATTAGGGTGGTAGACAGGAGCCGCCCAGGGAGGTATTACCGTCCTGTGGTAGCAGGTTGATAGACAGCAACCACCCAGGGAGGTACTACCATCCTTTGGTAGTAGGATGGTAGACAGCAACCACCCAGGGAGGTACTACCGTCCTGTGGTAGCAGGATGGTAGACAGCAACCACCCATGGAGGTACTACCGTCCTGTGGTAGCAGGATGGTAGACAGCAACCACCCAGGGAGGTACTACCGTCCTCTGCTAGTAGGATGGTAGACAGCAACCACCCAGGGAGGTACTACCGTCCAGTGGTAGCAGGATGGTAGACAGCAACCACCCAGGGAGGTACTACCATCCTGTGGTAGTATGATGGTAGACAGCAACCACCCAGGGAGGTATTACCGTCCTGTGGTAGTATGATGGTAGACAGCAACCACCCAGGGAGGTACTACCGTCCTGTGGTATTAGGATGGTAAACAGCAACCACCCTGGGAGGTACTACCGTCCTGTGGTAGCAGGATGGTAGACAGCAACCAACCAGGGAGGTACTACCGTCCTGTGGTAGTATGATGGTAGACAGCAACCACCCAGGGAGGTACTACCGTCCTGTCAAGTGATTGTAAAAAGTAAGCCTGTAATTGTTTTACATGATGGTAGGATTGCTGGTGTCTTTCTGTCTCATAAGCATGCAAGATTTCAGATACGTCTTACTACTTCTACTTACATTTAAGTCCCACTACACATGCAAGTACACTATATATATATTATGTATATATTATATATATATATATATATATATATATATATATATATATATATATATATATATATATATATATATCTTCTTTTCTTTCAACACACCGCCGTATCCCACCGAGGCAAGTACACTATATATATATTATATATATATATATAATATATATATATATATATATATATATATATATATATATATATATATATATATATATATATATAATATATATACATACATATATACATACACACCCATCTGGATTTTCTTCTATCTTCTTAATAGTTCTTGTTCTTTATATCCTTTTATCTTCATAGTGAACAAGAATTCTTCCTCCCTAAGCCATGAGTGTCTTAAGAAGCGACTAAAATGCCGGGAGCAAGGGACACCCTGCCTCGGTGGGAGCAAGGGGCACCCTGCCTCGGTGGGAGCAAGGGGCACCCTGCCTCGGTGGGAGCAAGGGGCACCCTGCCTCGGTGGGAGCAAGGGGCACCCTGCCTCGGTGGGAGCAAGGGGCACCCTGCCTCGGTGGGAGCAAGGGGCACCCTGCCTCGGTGGGAGCAAGGGGCACCCTGCCTCGGTGGGAGCAAGGGGCACCCTGCCTCGGTGGGATGCTGCCAGTACCTTGAAATAATAATTAATAGTAATAATAATAGAGGAGGTTGAGTCAGACACTTTATTAGAGAAATATTTTATTACAAATTACAATTAAAATACACACACACACTGACTTGAAAAAAATATCCAGTTAATAGAGTAATTAACATTAATTATTAGTTTATTATAATTACTGACACGTAGGGTAATGAGGGGGGAAGGAATGAGGGAGGTGGAGGAAGGGAGAGAGGAAGAATAGAACATATATGTACAGTAACCCTTTGTGTCTCACCCAAGATTATCAGAAGGGAGGATCATCTCTCTAGAAGAGAGGGAGGGAAGCAGAGAGGGAGGGAAGCAGAGAGGGAGGGAAGCAGAGAGGGAGGGAAGCAGAGAGGGAGGGAAGGAGTAAGGGCCGGTAATAAAGGGGAGAGTAGGGGAAAAAATATGAAAGGGTGGGGTGAAAAATCGGGTTGTTGGTGTGGAAGGGGAGGTTCATGAATAGAGTGGAGGGAGGGGGGAGGTAGTATACACGGGGTGAGCGGAAGCTTACAGAGCGTGAAGCTTGGTGCTCCAGCTGGGGTATTCGACGCGGTGACTATTGTTCAATACTGGTGTTGAAGACCGAGTGTGTTCAGTGTTGTGCAGTGGTGATACTCTTCTCTGTGATGAGGTGCAGGCAGTGTGTCAACACACGGTGTGTGTCAGTGTGGAGGTGCAGTGTGTCAACACACGGTGTGTGTCAGTGTGGAGGTGCAGTGTGTCAACACACGGTGTGTGTCAGTGTGGAGGTACAGTGGTTCAACACACGGTGTGTGTCAGTGTGGAGGTGCAGTGTGTCAACACACGGTGTGTGTCAGTGTGGAGGTGCAGTGTGTCAACACACGGTGTGTGTCAGTGTGGAGGTGCAGTGTGTCAACACACGGTGTGTGTCAGTGTGGAGGTGCAGTGTCAACACACGGTGTGTGTCAGTGTGGAGGTGCAGTGTGTCAACACACGGTGTGTGTCAGTGTGGAGGTGCAGTGTGGATGTACAGGGAGTGTATCAAACGGTGTGTGTCATTGTGGATGTGCAAGGAGTGTCAACACACTGTGTCAGTGTACAGGTGCAGGGAGTGTCAACACACGGTGTCAGTGTGCAGGTGCAGAGTGTGTCAACACACGGTGCTTGTCAGTGTGCAGGTGCAGGCAGTGTGTCAACACACGGTGTGTCAGTGTGGATGTGCAAGGAGTGTCAACATGGTGTCAGTGTGCAGGTGCAGAGTGTGTCAACACAGTGTGTGTCAGTGTGGAGGTGCAGGCAGTGTCAACACACGGTGTGTGTCAGTGTGGAGGTGCAGGTGCAGGTAGTGTCAACACACGGTGTGTGTCAGTGTGGAGGTGCAGGTGCAGGCAGTGTCAACACACGGTGTGTGTCAGTGTGGAGGTGCAGGTGCAGGTAGTGTCAACACACAGTGTATGTCAGTGTGGTGGTGCAGGGGTGTGTCACAACAGTGTGTTTGTGGGCAAGGTGTGCAGGGTGTGTATCAACACGGTGTGCCGCACGTGGTGTGGAAGACATGAGGTGCAACATATTCCCTCTGAGGACCCAGTGTGACCCAAATTAATCCTAGAGTATCGTGGGGGTAGGATACCCTGTGCCTGGCCCGTGGCAGGCACATGTACCCCGTCCCGACCCCAACACCGCCGGCAGGCTGAGGCTCCTGACCACGTTAAAAAACGTAATAAATAGCAAAATATAAATAAGAAACGTGCACACACATACCTATACATGTACACACAACACACACACACCACCACACACACACACACACACACACACCACACACACACACACACACACACACACACACACACACACTCACACTCACACTCACACTCACACACACACACACACACACACACACACACACACACGGGAAGAGCTGTTGCTGGGGGGGTAGAACGACACATTGACCACATGGGGGACTTGACTCGCTGACTCAGGCTGGGCAGCATACCCAGGGGGGCACCATCCATGCCCGAGGCCGCATGCTGGAGTGACTCGAGGCGCCTGAATGCCCGGCTGCGGCTTACAGTGGGCGCCGCAGCTTGTGCTTATGGGCGCGTGAGTGTGGCACGACTGTCTTGGGTCACCACATTGAGACAACCACACTGGCCGTCGCTGCTGTGGTGCGGCACTCACAGATCTAGACTCACGTCGCCACCACATCGCGGGACGTGGAGCGGTTGGTTACTTAGAAATGACCCTTTTTGTGTAGGAAGGCTGGGTTGTCGTAGGAGGAGATGATGGAGCGGGTGTCTCCCTGGCCGCGAAATCGGAGACACAAGAAGGCGGACATGAGGCAGGAGACGATGAGTATGGCGAGTAGGACGATGAGTGTGGCAGCGAAGCCAGGCGTCGACATGCAGATGAGACCAGATTGGTCCTCAATCTGCGGCGCCACCAGCGTCGCGGTCTCCGACTCCTTAGGTTCGCTGTCAGTGCCACCCTTCTTGTCCAAGACGAAGGTGAGATCTCGTGTTGACACAACTTGGATAACTCGGTTGACGCCAATGTCTTTCTGCTTGTTTACCTTTTCTTCCTCTGTTTCACGCTTTGCGCGGCCCAGTCCAGGGGCGTCGTAACTGAGGCCAGGACCCACGGGTCCGTCGTCACTGCACTGCACTGGACACTGCAACCTGCAAATCTGTATGGTGCATTGGAAATGAACCTCCATGGAGTCAGGGAATTTAAAAGCCTGGAAGTGAGCGTAGGATAAGACGGATGCAGACGACCCAAAGCTTTTGATCTTGGTAAATCTGGACATAAGTTTTGGGCGGGTAACGCAGCCTCTCTGGTCCACTAGCTGGATGGGTGCTCGCTTTCCGTCATGAGCCATGCAATTACGGACCAGCATGTCGAATTTGTTATCGTCATCCTTTATAGCGAGGACCATCGTCATAGTCTGACCAATCTTAACTAACCCAGAAACTTCTGAGGCCCACGGACCCTTACCCACCTGAATTTGCATCCAGCATCCTACATTGTCGCCGGCGAAGTCCGCACGAACTACGTCTAACATGTCAACGGGGAATGGACGGAACGTGACGGACTTCTCGTACTGGTCATGCCAAGTACAGCGAAGCTTGCGAGCTTGGTCCCACACCTCCTGAACCTGTGGGTCATACTGCACCACGATGGTGTTCTCAAAGTAGGTGCCGGAACCGCTCTGGCTGCCGTAGCCATATAGACCGTTCTCAGTGTTGCCAATGGTGCCACAAGCATTTATTGACACGTCGAAAGTGGCTTGTGAACGGCCCAGACCCGCTGGCAGATGCACGCAGTTGACATTGCTGTAATGGCCCTTGCTGAACACGATGCCATAGAAAGGTTTGTCGAAAGCTATGCTCACCTTCATTAGGTTTTTCTCGCACTTGACATCCAGAGCGATGATCTTAGGCATTTCAGGAACGGCGACAGGCCAGGGATCTGAAGGACCCAGAAGCTCCGGCGGCACGTAGGAGTTAGCTGAGCCAGAAATGTCGGCGTCAGAGATACTGTGGCCGATGGGGCCAAGGGAGAGTGCCGGTGGAACGTTGTAATTAACTTGAACTGGTGCAGGGGGAACATACTGGCTCTGAGGCACTGACGCCGCTGCTTGGAGTAGCGCTGGTTCCACGTAGCTGATCTGCGGAGCAGAGAGTGAAGCCGAATCTGCAGTTTTGGCCTGGCTGAGTGCTGCAGTCGGTGCTGCTCCGGCACCTGCTGATTTCTTGGTTTCTTCACTGAAAATATCGGCTGGTTTAGGTATTCCATAATTTTGGTCAGTGTTGACGGGTGGAGGGGCAGAGAAATTTGGCTGTGGTGGTGGAGGGCCATTGTAGCTGGGATTTGGTGACTGAGGGGGGTTAAGAGGGGGTGGAAGGGGAGAGAAGATAGGTTGTTGTGGAGGGGGAGAATAAATAGACTGTTGTGTTAGTGGTGGGGGTCTTGACTGGAGTGGGGGAGGAGCATAGTCGTTTAGTGGGGGAGGAGGGACCTTGTAGATGGAGGTTTGGTGGGGCTTTACGTTACCAAAGCCTGGAGGGGGAGGAGGAGGTGGGGGACGGAAGGGAGGCCTTGCGCGCTTGGGGGGTCCCTTTGGTCGAAGGGGCGCACCTCCGGTACCTTCCTTGGCATTAGCGTGCACAGGACCCCTTTGTGGAAAATCCGGGATTACGAGAGAGCCCGGCGACACTGGCACAGGAAGAGGGACGGGGATAGCGTAGGGATAGCGAGGATATAGAGACTTTCTGTCGGTGGCCTCCATGGCAATCTGGTCCTCGGGGATGTCCCCGGCGCTATCCTTGTTGTCATCGCTTTGTGCTATGCCTGAGCGGTCCTGGGCGACGTGTGCGTCTAATACCTGGACGACGTGTGCGTCTGTGGTTGGTTCGCCATCTTGCATCTGCGACGCGTCCACCTCGACAGCCTCCTCTTCACTGCTCGCCACCTGCAAAAAAAAAAGGCATGTTGAGTACCCGGGCTTGGTAAAGCAGTGAGGAATGACATTCCTGTCTCGCGAATGCGGACGAAGAACGAGTCTCCGCAACTCATTGCACTGAATAACCCACACGGGTTTAGAGCTTCACATGCGCGCGCGCAGCACACACACACACACACACACACACACACACACACACACACACACACACACACACACACACACACACACACACACACACACACACATGCATATATATTAAAAAAAAAACTCTTATTAAGAAATTTAGAAAGCCATACACGGACTGAATCTTAGTCAAAATGTCAGGAAATACCAGTCTTGGGTAGGGTGTTAGAACACTATATTCTTGCCGTCAGAGTCTGCAGTTTTGGAAGAAATAGTAATAGTACATTCATGCGTAATCTAACATATTAGTGAGATTCTACATTTGTTTTGCTGCAGTTGAAAGTTAGGTTGAAGTATGTTACGCCATCATGTGTTGTTTGTGTAAATATGTGAGTTTTCTCTAGGTATTTTAACCCATATTTACGTGTATTTAACCTACGATAAAGTTAGGCAGTAATATCTTAGATCGTGTGCTTTCTCCCGAACGATGAAACAGTTGCAAGATGGGTTGGTTAGTCAGCGTGATGGGGAGGAAGACTGGTTGATGGGGCGGTAGAAGTGATGGAAGGGCTAGTAAGTTACTTGAACAGACAGTAAACGCATTAGAGAGGAATAGAAAACACAGATATGCAGCGGAATAGTTCAAGGATGTGTGAAAATAGTTGACGATGAGAACAGAAGATGGCTAGGTGACCCGAGATGGGAATACCAGTGGGTGGAGAGGGAGAAAGCTCCGCCGACCCACCCACCGACTAACCGACTCACCGACACACCTCTAACACACCCTCAGAGCGTCATTTTTATCATTTCTAATTGTGGGTCGAGAATCTTGAATGATGCGTGTGCAGCACTGGAAAGTCTGTACTTACCTGTTTGTACTTGCAAGCGTTGTTCTCTAGTTCCTGGCCCCGCCTATTAGGCTGCCGCTTGGTGGATATACTCCCTCGATGCCTTGTGGGCCGTATCATACCTGTTCTTAAAACTGCGTATGGAGCCTGTCTCCACCACTTCCTCATTGAGGTTATTGCACTGCCTGCTATCCCTGTTGCTCATCTGTGTCTTTAACTTCTAGCTTTGCCCTCGAGTGCCCGTTTTCCGCCTCTTAACAGTCTGTCCCTGGATACATCATTAACCAATCACTAACATTTTTTATGTTCCTGTAATTGCTTTACATGATGGTAGGATTGCTGCTATCTTCTTTCTATCTCATAAACACGCGGGATACCCGGTATATCTTGCTACTTCTACTTACACAGGTCACATTACACATACAAGTACACTCATATATATACACACCCATCTGGGTTTTCTTTTATTTTCTTAATAGTTCTTGTTCTTTATATCTTTTATCTTCATGGGGTAGTGGACAAGAATTCTTCCTCCGTAAGCCATGCGTGTCGTAAGAAGCGACTAAAATGCCGGGAGCAAGGGGCTAGTAACCCTTTCTCCTGTATACATTACTAAATTTTTGGGTCACCTGCTTCGGTGGGATACGGCCGGTGCGTTGAAAAAAATGTATTGCTGTTACGTTTTCCGCGGTTCCTCTGTCCTCCAAGGTCGTGTCTACCTGGGACTCTCTCTCTCTCACTCTCTCTCTCTCTCTCTCTCTCTCTCTCTCTCTCTCTCTCTCTCTCTCTCTCTCTCTCTCTCTCTCTCTCTCTCTCTCTCTCTCTCTCTCTCTCTCTCTCTCTCTCTCTCTCTCTCTCTCTCTCTGGCGTTATTAACACACAAAACATTTCAGACAAAATCGTAGTTCATGATGTGTTGGTGGTGACTGGAATAACAATGAGATGTGCCACAGACTTTCGCTCGGGCTGCTGCAACTTTTCCCTCAGCTGACTTTCTTAAGGACTGACAGCTGTTGAAAGCCTCCCAAGACCCACCACACACATCTGGCGTTACCCTCGACCCAATACACACCTATGCGTTGCCCACGACCCACCACACACATACCTGGCGTCACCCACGACCCACCACACACACCTGGCGTCACCCACGACCCACCACACACACCTGGCGTCACCCTCGACCCAATACACATCTATGCGTCGCCCAATACCCACCACACACACACCTGACGTCACCCACGACCCACTACACACACCTGGCGTCACCCACGACCCACCACACACACACCTGACGTCACCCACGACCCACTACACACACCTGGCGTCACCCACGACCCAATACACACCTATGCGTTGCCCACGACCCACCACACACATACCTGGCGTCACCCACGACCCACCACACACACCTGGCGTCACCCACGACCCACCACACACACCTGGCGTCACCCTCGACCCAATACACATCTATGCGTCGCCCAATACCCACCACACACACACCTGACGTCACCCACGACCCACTACACACACCTGGCGTCACCCACGACCCACCACACACACACCTGACGTCACCCACGACCCACTACACACACCTGGCGTCACCCACGACCCACCACACACACACCTGACGTCACCCACGACCCACTACACACACCTGGCGTCACCCACGACCCACCACACACACCTGACGTCACCTACGACCCACCACACACGTGGTGGCTGAGTAGATAGATGAGTGGGTGAATAGGCTTTGGGTGGATATGCAGGTGTGTGGATAGGTGGATAGATGTGTAGCCGACACCCTGCCCACACTTGCACACACCCTGCACACAACTTGCCCATACCCTACCAACACCCTACCCACACTCTATCCATACCCTGCTGCCCCCTGCCCACACCCAGCCCACACCCTGCTGAAACCTTACCCAAACCCTGCCCACATGCCCACACCATGACCACACCCTGCCCACACCCTGCTCACACCCTGCTCACACCCTGCTCACACCCTCAATGAAAATAATGCCAATATTAAATCCAGTGTAACGTAGACACTGACTCAACGATTATACCTCTACGGGTTTACCCCTTCAACAACGCGTGTCCTTGGTCTAGACTGAGGTCCTCTTCAGACGACAGACTTTCCAGACTCGTAATGTCTGTAATCTCGCTTTCTAATGTGAGCTGCCCACTCGTCACAGGTATTTGTTTACCAAATGCATATAATAAGCACACGCTGCGATGTATACACACTATAATACATGTACATACAATGATACAACACGAGTGAGGTGCATGAGTGTGTCTAAGAGTACCTAACTTTCAAGCAAAAGTTCCTAACACTCAAGCAGCAAGAGAGGAGTTGTGGATGAGTGGGAGACACTGCCAGAGTGGGAGACACTGCCAGCGTGGGAGACACTGCCAGAGTGAGAGACACTGCCAGCGTGGGAGACACTGCCAGAGTGGGAGACACTGCCAGAGTGGGAGACACTGCCAGAGTGGGAGACACTGCCAGAGTGGGAGACACTGCCAGGGTGGGAGACACTGCCAGAGTGGGAGACACTGCCAGAGTGGGAGACACTGCCAGGGTGGGAGACACTGCCATGGTGGGAGACACTGCCTGAGTGGGAGGCACTGCCAGTGTGGGAGACACTGCCAGTGTGGGAGACACTGCCAGAGTGGGAGACACTGCCAGGGTGGGAGACACTGTCAGAGTGGGAAACACTGCCAGAGTGGGAGACACTGCCTGAGTGGGAGACACTGCCAGGGTGGGAGACACTGCCTGAGTGAGAGACACTGCCTGTGTGGGAGACACTGCCAGAGTGGGAGACACTGCCAGAGTGGGAGACACTGCCTGAGTGAGAGACACTGCCTGTGTGGGAGACACTGCCAGAGTGGGAGACACTGCCTGAGTGAGAGACACTGCCAGGGTGGGAGACACTGCCTGAGTGGGAGACACTGCCGGAGTGGGAGACACTGCCAGTGTGGGAGACACTGCCAGAGTGCGAGACACTGCCGGAGTGGGAGACACTGCCAGAGTGGGAGACACTGCCAGCGTGGGAGACACTGCCAGAGTGGGAGACACTGCCAGAGTGGGAGACACTGCCAGAGTGGGAGACACTGCCAGCGTGGGAGACGCTGCCAGAGTGGGAGACACTGCCAGCGTTCGAGACACTGCCAACGTGGGAGACACTGCCAGAGTGGGAGACACTGCCAGAGTGGGAGACACTGCCAGCGTGGGAGACACTGCCAGAGTGGGAGACACTGCCAGAGTGGGAGACACTGCCAGAGTGGGAGACACTGCCAGAGTGGGAGACACTGCCAGAGTGGGAGACACTGCCAGCGTGGGAGACACTGCCAGCGTGGGAGACACTGCCAGAGTGGGAGACACTGCCAGCGTGGGAGACACTGCCAGAGTGGGAGACACTGCCAGGGTGGGAGACACTGCCAGCGTGGGAGACACTGCCAGAGTGGGAGACACTGCCAGAGTGGGAGACACTGCCAGCGTGGGAGACACTGATGCGAGAACTTTGAACAGCTCTAAGCACAAGTTAGACAGACATGTGTGTGGGTGTGTGAGGTAGACCTGCCTAACACGGGCCAGCAGTGCCCTCACAAATCACTATAAAAAAAAAGTATATGTTCTGTAAATTATACTTGAGAAGGTAATGATTGTTAGCAACTCCAGTGTTGGTGGGCGTTACCAGTGTCTTACTGCAGTGTTGGTGGGCGTTACCAGTGTCTTACTCCAGTGTTGGTGGGCGTTACCAGTGTCTTACTCCAGTGTTGGTGGGCGTTACCAGTGTCTTACTGCAGTGTTGGTGGGCGTTACCAGTGTCTTACTGCAGTGTTGGTGGGCGTTACCAGTGTCTTACTCCAGTGTTGGTGGGCGTTACCAGTGTCTTACTGCAGTGTTGGTGGACGTTACCTGTGTCTTACTCCAGTGTTGGTGGGCGTTACCAGTGTCTTACTGCAGTGTTGGTGGGCGTTACCAGTGTCTTACTCCAGTGTTGGTGGGCGTTACCAGTGTCTTACTCCAGTGTTGGTGGACGTTACCAGTGTCTTACTCCAGTGTTGGTGGGCGTTTACCAGTGTCTTACTCCAGTGTTGGTGGACGTTACCAGTGTCTTACTCCAGTGTTGGTGGACGTTACCAGTGTCTTACTCCAGTGTTGGTGGACGTTACCAGTGTCTTACTCCAGTGTTGGTGGGCGTTACCAGTGTCTTACTCCAGTGTTGGTGGACGTTACCAGTGTCTTACTCCAGTGTTGGTGGACGTTACCAGTGTCTTACTCCAGTGTTGGTGGACGTTACCAGTGTCTTACTCCAGTGTTGGTGGACGTTACCAGTGTCTTACTGCAGTGTTGGTGGGCGTTACCAGTGTCTTACTCCAGTGTTGGTGGACGTTACCAGTGTCTTACTCCAGTGTTGGTGGACGTTACCAGTGTCTTACTCCAGTGTTGGTGGACGTTACCGTGTCTACTCCAGTGTTGGTGGACGTTACCAGTGTCTTACTGCAGTGTTGGTGGGCGTTACCAGTGTCTTATCCAGTGTTGGTGGACGTTACCAGTGTCTTACTCCAGTGTTGGTGGACGTTACCAGTGTCTTACTCCAGTGTTGGTGGACGTTACCAGTGTCTTACTCCAGTGTTGGTGGGCGTTACCAGTGTCTTACTCCAGTGTTGGTGGACGTTACCAGTGTCTTACTCCAGTGTGGTGGGCGTTACCAGTGTCTTACTCCAGTGTTGGTGGACGTTACCAGTGTCTTACTCCAGTGTTGGTGGGCGTTACCAGTGTCTTACTCCAGTGTTGGTGGACGTTACCAGTGTCTTACTGCAGTGTTGGTGGACGTTACCAGTGTCTTACTCCAGTGTTGGTGGCGTTACCAGTGTCTTACTGCAGTGTTGGTGGACGTTACCAGTGTCTTACTCCAGTGTTGGTGGACGTTACCAGTGTCTTACTCCAGTGTTGGTGGACGTTACCAGTGTCTTACTGCAGTGTTGGTGGACGTTACCAGTGTCTTACTCCAGTGTTGGTGGGCGTTACCAGTGTCTTACTCCAGTGTTGGTGGACGTTACCAGTGTCTTACTCCAGTGTTGGTGGACGTTACCAGTGTCTTACTGCAGTGTTGGTGGACGTTACCAGTGTCTTACTGCAGTGTTGGTGGACGTTACCAGTGTCTTACTGCAGTGTTGGTGGGCGTTACCAGTGTCTTACTGCAGTGTTGGTGGGCGTTACCAGTGTCTTACTGCAGTGTTGGTGGGCGTTACCAGTGTCTTACTGCAGTGTTGGTGAACGTTACCAGTGTCTTACTGCAGTGTTGGTGAACGTTACCAGTGTCTTACTCCAGTGTTGGTGGGCGTTACCAGTGTCTTACTCCAGTGTTGGTGGACGTTACCAGTGTCTTACTCCAGTGTTGGTGGGCGTTACCAGTGTCTTACTCCAGTGTTGGTGGACGTTACCAGTGTCTTACTGCAGTGTTGGTGGACGTTACCAGTGTCTTACTCCAGTGTTGGTGGGCGTTACCAGTGTCTTACTGCAGTGTTGGTGGACGTTACCAGTGTCTTACTCCAGTGTTGGTGGACGTTACCAGTGTCTTACTCCAGTGTTGGTGGACGTTACCAGTGTCTTACTGCAGTGTTGGTGGACGTTACCAGTGTCTTACTCCAGTGTTGGTGGCGTTACCAGTGTCTTACTCCAGTTGTGGGACGTTACCAGTTGGTCTTACTCCAGTGTTGGTGACGTTACCAGTGTCTTACTGCAGTGTTTGTGGACGTTACCAGTGTCTTACTGCAGTGTTGGTGGACGTTACCAGTGTCTTACTGCAGTGTTGGTGGGCGTTACCAGTGTCTTACTGCAGTGTTGGTGGGCGTTACCAGTGTCTTACTGCAGTGTTGGTGGGCGTTACCAGTGTCTTACTGCAGTGTTGGTGAACGTTACCAGTGTCTTACTGCAGTGTTGGTGGACGTTACCAGTGTCTTACTGCAGTGTTGGTGGACGTTACCAGTGTCTTACTGCAGTGTTGGTGGACGTTACCAGTGTCTTACTGCAGTGTTGGTGGGCGTTACCAGTGTCTTACTGCAGTGTTGGTGGGCGTTACCAGTGTCTTACTGCAGTGTTGGTGGGCGTTACCAGTGTCTTACTGCAGTGTTGGTGAACGTTACCAGTGTCTTACTGCAGTGTTGGTGGACGTTACCAGTGTCTTACTGCAGTGTTGGTGGGCGTTACCAGTGTCTTACTGCATTGTTGGTGAACGTTACCAGTGTCTTACTGCAGTGTTGGTGGACGTTACCAGTGTCTTACTGCAGTGTTGGTGAACGTTACCAGTGTCTTACTGCAGTGTTGGTGGACGTTACCAGTGTCTTACTGCAGTGTTGGTGGGCGTTACCAGTGTCTTACTGCAGTGTTGGTGGGCGTTACCAGTGTCTTACTGCAGTGTTGGTGGGCGTTACCAGTGTCTTATACTGCAGTGTTGGTGAACGTTACCAGTGTCTTACTGCAGTGTTGGTGGACGTTACCTGTGTCTTACTGCAGTGTTGGTGGGCGTTACCAGTGTCTTACTCCAGTGTTGGTGGACGTTACCAGTGTCTTACTCCAGTGTTGGTGGGCGTTACCAGTGTCTTACTGCAGTGTTGGTGAACGTTACCAGTGTCTTACTGCAGTGTTGGTGGACGTTACCTGTGTCTTACTGCAGTGTTGGTGGGCGTTACCAGTGTCTTACTCCAGTGTTGGTGGACGTTACCAGTGTCTTACTGCAGTGTTGGTGGACGTTACCTGTGTCTTACTGCAGTGTTGGTGGACGTTACCAGTGTCTTACTCCAGTGTTGGTGGGCGTTACCAGTGTCTTACTCCAGTGTGTGGACGTTACCAGTGTCTTACTGCAGTGTTGGTGGACGTTACCAGTGTCTTACTCCAGTGTTGGTGGGCGTTACCAGTGTCTTACTCCAGTGTTGGTGGACGTTACCAGTGTCTTACTGCAGTGTTGGTGGGCGTTACCAGTGTCTTACTCCAGTGTTGGTGGGCGTTACCAGTGTCTTACTCCAGTGTTGGTGGACGTTACCAGTGTCTTACTCCAGTGTTGGTGGACGTTACCAGTGTCCTTACTGCAGTGTTGGTGGACGTTACCTGTGTCTTAATCGCAGTGTTGGTGGACGTTACCAGTGTCTTACTGCAGTGTTAGGTGGGCGTTACCAGTGTCTTACTCCAGTGTTGGTGGGCGTTACCAGTGTCTTACTCCAGTGTTGGTGGACGTTACCAGTGTCTTACTGCAGTGTTGGTGGACGTTACCAGTGTCTTACTGCAGTGTTGGTGGACGTTACCAGTGTCTTACTCCAGTGTTGGTGGGCAAAACCAGTGTCTTACTCCAGTGTTGGTGGGCGTTACCAGTGTCTTACTCCAGTGTTGGTGGACGTTACCAGTGTCTTACTGCAGTGTTGGTGGACGTTACCAGTGTCTTACTGCAGTGTTGGTGGACGTTACCAGTGTCTTACTCCAGTGTTGGTGGGCGTTACCAGTGTCTTACTCCAGTGTTGGTGGGCGTTACCAGTGTCTTACTCCAGTGTTGGTGGACGTTACCAGTGTCTTACTCCAGTGTTGGTGGACGTTACCAGTGTCTTACTCCAGTGTTGGTGGGCGTTACCAGTGTCTTACTCCAGTGTTGGTGGGCGTTACCAGTGTCTTACTCCAGTGTTGGTGGGCGTTACCAGTGTCTTACTGCAGTGTTTGGTGGACGTTACCAGTGTCTTACTGCAGTGTTGGTGGGCGTTACCAGTGTCTTACTCCAGTGTTGGTGGGCGTTACCAGTGTCTTACTCCAGTGTTGGTGGGCGTTACCAGTGTCTTACTCCAGTGTTGGTGGACGTTACCAGTGTCTTACTGCAGTGTTGGTGGACGTTACCAGTGTCTTACTCCAGTGTTGGTGGGCGTTACCAGTGTCTTACTCCAGTGTTGGTGGGCGTTACCAGTGTCTTACTGCAGTGTTGGTGGACGTTACCAGTGTCTTACTGCAGTGTTGGTGGACGTTACCAGTGTCTTACTGCAGTGTTGGTGGGCGTTACCAGTGTCTTACTCCAGTGTTGGTGGGCGTTACCAGTGTCTTACTCCAGTGTTGGTGGGCGTTACCAGTGTCTTACTCCTGTGTTGGTGGACGTTACCAGTGTCTTACTGCAGTGTTGGTGGGCGTTACCAGTGTCTTACTGCAGTGTTGGTGGACGTTACCAGTGTCTTACTCCAGTGTTGGTGGGCAAAACCAGTGTCTTACTCCAGTGTTGGTGGGCGTTACCAGTGTCTTACTCCAGTGTTGGTGGACGTTACCAGTGTCTTACTGCAGTGTTGGTGGACGTTACCAGTGTCTTACTGCAGTGTTGGTGGACGTTACCAGTGTCTTACTCCAGTGTTGGTGGGCGTTACCAGTGTCTTACTCCAGTGTTGGTGGGCGTTACCAGTGTCTTACTCCAGTGTTGGTGGACGTTACCAGTGTCTTACTCCAGTGTTGGTGGGCGTTACCAGTGTCTTACTCCAGTGTTGGTGGACGTTACCAGTGTCTTACTGCAGTGTTGGTGGACGTTACCAGTGTCTTACTGCAGTGTTGGTGGACGTTACCAGTGTCTTACTCCAGTGTTGGTGGGCGTTACCAGTGTCTTACTCCCTTGTTGGTGGGCGTTACCAGTGTCTTACTGCAGTGTTGGTGGACGTTACCAGTGTCTTACTGCAGTGTTGGTGGGCGTTACCAGTGTCTTACTCCAGTGTTGGTGGGCGTTACCAGTGTCTACTCCAGTGTTGGTGGGCGTTACCAGTGTCTTACTCCAGTGTTGGTGGACGTTTACCAGTGTCTTACTGCAGTGTTGGTGGACGTTACCAGTGTCTTACTGCAGTGTTGGTGGACGTTACCAGTGTCTTACTCCAGTGTTGGTGGGCGTTACCAGTGTCTTACTCCAGTGTTGGTGGGCGTTACCAGTGTCTTACTGCAGTGTTGGTGGACGTTACCAGTGTCTTACTGCAGTGTTGGTGGGCGTTACCAGTGTCTTACTCCAGTGTTGGTGGGCGTTACCAGTGTCTTACTCCAGTGTTGGTGGGCGTTACCAGTGTCTTACTCCAGTGTTGGGTGGACGTTACCAGTGTCTTACTGCAGTGTTGGTGGACGTTACCAGTGTCTTACTGCAGTGTTGGTGGACGTTACCAGTGTCTTACTCCAGTGTTGGTGGGCGTTACCAGTGTCTTACTGCAGTGTTGGTGGACGTTACCAGTGTCTTACTCCAGTGTTGGTGGACGTTACCAGTGTCTTACTCCAGTGTGGTGGGCGTTACCAGTGTCTTACTCCAGTGTTGGTGGGCGTTACCAGTGTCTTACTCCAGTGTTGGTGGGCGTTACCAGTGTCTTACTCCAGTGTTGGTGGGCGTTACCAGTGTCTTACTCCAGTGTTGGTGGGCGTTACCAGTGTCTTACTCCAGTGTTGGTGGGCGTTACCAGTGTCTTACTCCAGTGTTGGTGGGCGTTACCAGTGTCTTACTCCAGTGTTGGTGGGCGTTACCAGTGTCTTACTCCAGTGTTGGTGGGCGTTACCAGTGTCTTACTCCAGTGTTGGTGGGCGTTACCAGTGTCTTACTCCAGTGTTGGTGGGCGTTACCAGTGTCTTACTGCAGTGTTTGTGGGCGTTACCAGTGTCTTACTCCAGTGTTGGTGGGCGTTACCAGTGTCTTACTCCAGTTTTGGTGGGCGTTACCAGTGTCTTACTCCAGTGTTGGTGGGCGTTACCAGTGTCTTACTCCATTGTTGGTGGGCGTCACCCAGTGTCTTACTCCAGTGTTGGTGGGCGTCCCCCAGTGTCTTACTCAAGTGTTACGCACAGTAAGACGGGGCTTGGCTTGGCTAGCTGGCTGGCTGGCTGGCTGGCTGGCTGGCTGGCTGGCTGGCTGGCTGGCTGGCTGGCTGGCTGGCTGGGTGAGCCAGACAGCAGTAGTAAGGTCGCGTGTGACTCCATCTTCACCGACAGGATGTTAGCAGCCAGGCGTTCCTAAGGTGTATTTTCTCGTGGTTTACCGCAAAGCTGCCGACCATAGTGAGTGTCGCGGGATGGCACCTTGTTGCCATTCCCTTCCCCTTCCTCTCTTCCATCCCCCTCCCCCTCACCCATCCATTCCCCCACTTCCCCTACTCCCGCAACCTGCTCCAGTTCACGTTAATTTTCGCACTGTGACGGGGAGAGGGAAGTAGGTGAGGGTGTTACTGTGGAGAAGGTGTGGGTGAGATGGTGGGGAGACAAGGTGATAGGTAAAGGTGGGGAAGTATAGGGTGTTTGGAACAGAACAGTTACCCTATTGAGCAATAATAATAATAATTAATAATGATAATAATAATAATAATCTTTATTTCTACAAGTACATGTACAAGGTATACAGTCCTAGCTGACATCAGTGACATACTACTATATAGAAAGCCACTTGTTATACTGAGCATTTCGGGCAAATTAGGTCGAGTTTGTCCCAGGATGCGACCCACACCAGTCGACTAACACCTAGGTACCCATAGTTACACGATAGGACCAGGAGCTAGTTGAGCTACAACTTACGTCAGTGAAGAGAGGACTTTGGGAATTCCTGGAGAATACCTGGAGAAGGTTCCGGGTTGTCAACGCCCCCGCGACCCGGTCTGAGACCAGGCCTCGGCACCTTTAATCCTTGGTAAGAAGTTTATTTAGGTACAGGTACACATATGTACAATTAGCATACATAGGCAAAGTAGTTAGGCCTCGGATCATGTTGCGTAGTTTTGGTCTTCATATCAGAGAATGGACATAAATACACTGGACAACGTACAGAGAAGGTTGACATCTGTCCTTCGAGGGCAGACTGACGGCCCCTGGATCTGCACTCTCTCCGAAAGGCGTAGAATTAGAGATATGACTGATGTGTATAAATGGAAGACAGGGATATATAAGAGGGATCCAAATAAGGTGCTCAAAATATCTAAGACAGGCTGGAATACTGCTGTACATTAACATCCCCTTTCAAGGCAGGTGAAATTGCGAATCTAGAGAATGTACAGAGAACTTTTACTGCACATGTAAGTTCCATCAAACACCTTAACTACTGGGAAAGCTTGGGAGCACTTGACTTGTACTCACTGGAGCGCAGGCGAGAGAGATATATCATAATCTACACCTGGAAGATTCTGGAGGGACTGGTCTCTAATCTGCACACAGAAACCACTCCCTGCGAAAGCATAAGACTTGGCAGGCGATGCAACATACCCCCAGTGAAAAATAGGGGCACCACTGATACACTAAGAGAAAACACAGTAAACGTTCGGGGCCCAAGACTGTTCAACAGCCTCCCACCAGCCATAAGGGACATTATCAGTAGACCCCTGGTTGTCTTCAAGAGGGAGCTGGACAGATACCTAAAGTCAGTGCCGGATCAGCCGGGCTGTGGTTTGTACGTTGGACTATGTGCGGTCAACAGTAACAGCCTAGTTGTTCAGGCCCTGATCGACCGGGAGGCCTGGTCGTGGACCAGGCCGCGGGGGCGTTGATCCCTGGAATGCCCTCCAGGCAGACTCCAGGTAGGACTCGCAGCAATGGGCTCAAGTTAGACAATTTTAGATTTAGAAAAAGCATTTGTGGATGACTGGAGCAACTCCAGAGTAACGCAAGTGAAACGAAAAAATTGTGTAGGCCTAAATCTGTGTTAGACAAGTACATGAGTGGGTGTGAGTTAGACCTGCCTAGCATAGGCCTACTGGCGTACTGCTAGGCAGTAGGCATACTGGCCTACTCCCTACTGGGAGTTACCTCAGGGAGCTATCTCAGGGAGCTACCTCAGGGAGCTACCTCAGGGAGCTACCGCAAGGAGCTACCTCAGGGAGCTACCTCAGGGAGCTACCTCAGGGAGCTACCTTAGGAGCTACCTAAAATGGGAAGCACCTGCAGGAGAGAATGCGACCTGCAAAGAACTACACTACATGTGGAACTGCGAGCTAGTCTCATGAGGACTACAACGTACCGTAGGAGCTACTCAGACTACACTCAGGAGCACTTAAGGAAGTGCAGAGAACTGGGGGAGTAGAGAGATGCAACGCCTGACTAGGCAAACTACCCAACACACAGCAGGAAGATCTAGCTCAAACATCGATGTATTCACAACGATATTACTATGTCTTCATGATACTGAAGTCTCCTTTATCCTATGTTTTAAGGGTTCACTTGAGGTGGCTGAACAAGTGACACTTGAGCCTCATAACGTGAGGACTCGGTAGAGCTAGGCTTTAAACGCGCCTGCCAGGACCCACCCATGCAGGGAGGATGCTGCACTAGCACGGAGGTCACCATACATGTTACTTACGAAAAGTTCCATTAGATAGGGCGGGCTCACCTGGGCACTGTGGCATGCTGAGCACTGCAGACACTGAATCAACTCAGCACGTGGAACTCAGGACGTGCGGACATGCAGGGCCACCGTGCGGACAGAGGGACGTGAGTGACACTGGTAGTAAGGTTCTCAAGAAAACGTCCGATGAGCCGTGTGGTGATACGTTGGGGCCTGGAGGGCTGGCACTGACAGCTGAAATCAAATCAGGCCGGGAACAGGAGCCTGTCAGGGACCGTCCCCGGGAGGTGATGGAGGCAGAGGGAGGGTGGTACAGGTGCCTCGAAGCTTACTGGAAAATTCCTCCGAGTAGCGGGAGCATGGAGTGCAGCTTGGGAGCAGTGGTGAATTACTACAACCTGAAATGATCACACCTGGCATGGATGTAGTCAGTTACCGGTAGCTGTTATATAGTGTACCTGGAGTTGTTGATAGTGCTGGTAACTCTGCTTAATTTGGGACTGTAGCTTGTACAGTGTAGTGCCTGACTTGTATTGTAGCTGCCTGGTAGCCTGTTATTGTAGTGCCTGTAGCTTGTTATTGTAGTACCTGGTAGCTTGTTATTGTAGTGCCTGGTAGCTTGTTATTGTAATGCCTGGAGCTTGTTATTGTAGTGCCTGGTAGCTTGTTATTGTAGTGCCTGGTAGCTTGTTATTGTAGTGCCTGTAGCTTGTTATTGTAGTGCCTGGTAGCTTGTTATTGTAGTGCCTGGTAGCTTGTTATTGTAGTGCCTGGTAGCTTGTTATTGTAGTGCCTGGTAGCTTGTTATTGTAGTGCCTGGTAGCTTGTTATTGTAGTGCCTGGTAGCTTGTTATTGTAGTGCCTGGTAGCTTGTTATTGTAGTACCTGGTAGCTTGTTATTGTAGTGCCTGGTAGCTTGTTATTGTAGTGCCTGGTAGCTTGTTATTGTAGTGCCTGGTAGCTTGTTATTGTAGTGCCTGGTAGCTTGTTATTGTAGTGCCTGGTAGCTTGTTATTGTAGTACCTGGTAGCTTGTTATTGTAGTACCTGGTAGCTTGTTATTGTAGTGCCTGGTAGCTTGTTATTGTAGTACCTGGTAGCTTGTTATTGTAGTGCCTGGTAGCTTGTTATTGTAGTGCCTGGTAGCTTGTTATTGTAGTGCCTGGTAGCTTGTTATTGTAGTCCTGGAGCTTGTTATTGTATGCCTGGTAGCTTGTTATTGTAGTACCTGGTAGCTTGTTATTGTAGTGCCTGGTAGCTTGTTATTGTAGTGCCTGGTAGCTTGTTATTGTAGTGCCTGGTAGCTTGTTATTGTAGTACCTGGTAGCTTGTTATTGTAGTACCTGGTAGCTTGTTATTGTAGTACCTGGAGCTTGTTATTGTAGTGCCTGTAGCTTGTTATTGTAGTACCTGGAGCTTGTTATTGTAGTGCCTGGTAGCTTGTTATTGTAGTGCCTGGTAGCTTGTTATTGTAGTGCCTGGTAGCTTGTTATTGTAGTGCCTGGTAGCTTGTTATTGTAGTGCCTGGTAGCTTGTTATTGTAGTACCTGGAGCTTGTTATTGTAGTACCTGGAGCTTGTTATTGTATGTACCTGGAGCTTGTTTATTGTAGTGCCTGGTAGCTTGTTATTGTAGTGCCTGGTAGCTTGTTATTGTAGTGCCTGGTAGCTTGTTATTGTAGTACCTGGAGCTTGTTATTGTAGTGCCTGGTAGCTTGTTATTGTAAGTCCTGGTAGCTTGTTATTGTAGTGCCTGGTAGCTTGTTATTGTAGTGCCTGGTAGCTTGTTATTGTAGTGCCTGGTAGCTTGTTATTGTAGTACCTGGTAGCTTGTTATTGTAGTGCCTGGTAGCTTGTTATTGTAGTACCTGGCTGTTATGTAGTGCCTGTGTACTTGTTATTGTAGTCCTGGTAGCTTGTTATTGTAGTGCCTGGAGCTTGTTATTGTAGTACCTGGTAGCTTGTTATTGTAGTGCCTGGTAGCTTGTTATTGTAGTGCCTGGAGCTTGTTATTGTAGTACCTGGAGCTTGTTATTGTAGTGCCTGGAGCTTGTTATTGTAGTGCCTGGTAGCTTGTTATTGTAGTGCCTGGTAGCTTGTTATTGTAGTGCCTGGTAGCTTGTTATTGTAGTGCCTGGTAGCTTGTTATTGTAGTGCCTGGTAGCTTGTTATTGTAGTACCTGGAGCTTGTTATTGTAGTACCTGGTAGCTTGTTATTGTAGTGCCTGGTAGCTTGTTATTGTAGTCCTGTAGCTTTTATTGTAGTCCTGGTAGCTTGTTATTGTAGTGCCTGGAGCTTGTTATTGTAGTACCTGGAGCTTGTTATTGTAGTGCCTGGTAGCTTGTTATTGTAGTGCCTGGTAGCTTGTTATTGTAGTACCTGGTAGCTTGTTATTGTAGTGCCTGGTAGCTTGTTATTGTAGTACCTGGAGCTTGTTATTGTAGTGCCTGGAGCTTGTTATTGTAGTGCCTGGTAGCTTGTTATTGTAGTACCTGGAGCTTGTTATTGTAGTGTCTGTAGCTTGTTATTGTAGTACCTGAAGCTTGTTATTGTAGTGCCTGGTAGCTTGTTATTGTAGTACCTGGAGCTTGTTATTGTAGTACCTGGAGCATGCTATTGTAGTACCTGGAGCTTGTTTATTGTAGTACCTGGAACATGTTATTGTAGTACCTGGTAGCTTGTTATTGTAGTACCTGGAGCTTGTTATTGTAGTCCCTGGAGCTTGTTATTGTAGTACCTGGAGCTTGTTATTGTAGTACCTGGAGCTTGTATTGTAGTACCTGGTAGCTTGATATTGTAGTACCTGGAACTGTTATTGTAGTCCTGGAGCTTGTTATTGTAGTACCTGGTAGCTTGTTATTGTAGTACCTGGAGCTTGTTATTGTAGTACCTGGAGCTTGTTATTGTAGTACCTGGTAGCTTGTTATTGTAGTACCTGGTAGCTTGATATTGTAGTACCTGGTAGCTTGTTATTGTAGTGCCTGGTAGCTTGTTATTGTAGTACCTGGTAGCTTGTTATTGTAGTACCTGGTAGCTTGTTATTGTAGTACCTGGAGCTTGTTATTGTAGTGCCTGGTAGCTTGTTATTGTAGTACCTGGTAGCTTGTTATTGTAGTACCTGGAGCTTGTTATTGTAGTGCCTGGTAGCTTGTTATTGTAGTACCTGGTAGCTTGTTATTGTAGTACCTGGTAGCTTGTTATTGTAGTAGCCTGGTAGCTTGTTATTGTAGTAGCCTGGTAGCTTGTTATTGTAGTACCTGGTAGCTTGTTATTGTATGTACCTGGAGCTTGTTATTGTAGTGCCTGGTAGCTTGTTATTGTAGTACCTGGTAGCTTGTTATTGTAGTACCTGGTAGCTTGTTATTGTAGTACCTGGTAGCTTGTTATTGTAGTACCTGGTAGCTTGTTATTGTAGTACCTGGTAGCTTGTTATTGTAGTACCTGGAGCTTGTTATTGTAGTGCCTGTAGCTTGTTATTGTAGTCCTGGTAGCTTGTTATTGTAGTCCGGTACTTGTATTGTAGTACCTGTGCTGTTATTGTAGTGCCTGGTAGCTTGTTATTGTAGTACCTGGTAGCTTGTTTATACCTGAGCTTGTTATTGTAGCCTGAAGCTGTATTGTTACTTGTAGTACCTGGAGCTTTTATTGTAGTACCTGGAGCTTGTTATTGTAGTACCTGGAGCTTGTTATTGTAGTACCTGGTAGCTTGTTATTGTAGTGCCTGGAGCTTGTTATTGTAGTACCTGGAGCTTGTTATTGTAGTGCCTGGTAGCTTGTTATTGTAGTGCCTGGTAGCTTGTTATTGTAGTACCTGGAGCTTGTTATTGTAGTGCCTGGTAGCTTGTTATTGTAGTGCCTGTAGCTTGTTATTGTAGTACCTGGAGCTTGTTATTGTAGTGCCTGGTAGCTTGTTATTGTAGTACCTGGAGCTTGTTATTGTAGTGTCTGTAGCTTGTTATTGTAGTACCTGAAGCTTGTTATTGTAGTGCCTGGTAGCTTGTTATTGTAGTACCTGGAGCTTGTTATTGTAGTACCTGGTAGCATGTTATTGTAGTACCTGGAGCTTGTTATTGTAGTGCCTGGAGCATGCTATTGTAGTACCTGGAGCTTGTTATTGTAGTACCTTGAGCATGTTATTGTAGTACCTGGAGCTTGTTATTGTAGTACCTGGAGCTTGTTATTGTAGTCCCTGGAGCTTGTTATTCTAGTACCTGGAGCTTGTTATTCTAGTACCTGGTAGCTTGTTATTGTAGTACCTGGTAGCTTGTTATTGTAGTACCTGGTAGCTTGTTATTGTAGTACCTGGTAGCTTGTTATTGTAGTACCTGAGCTTGTTATTGTAGTGCCTGGTAGCTTGTTATTGTAGTACCCGGTAGCTTGTTATTGTAGTACCTGGAGCTTGTTATTGTAGTGCCTGGTAGCTTGTTATTGTAGTACCTGGTAGCTTGTTATTGTAGTACCTGGAGCTTGTTATTGTAATGCCTGGTAGCTTGTTATTGTAGTACCTGGTAGCTTGTTATTGTAGTACCTGGTAGCTTGTTTTTGTAGTACCTGGAGCTTGTTATTGTAGTGCCTGGTAGCTTGTTATTGTAGTGCCTGGTAGCTTGTTATTGTAGTACCTGGTAGCTTGTTATCGTAGTGCCTGGAGCTTGTTATTGTAGTGCCTGGTAGCTTGTTATTGTAGTACCTGGTAGCTTGTTATTGTAGTACCTGGAGCTTGTTATTGTAGTGTCTGGTAGCTTGTTATTGTAGTACCTGGTAGCTTGTTATTGTAGTACCTGGAGCTTGTTATTGTAGTACCTGGTAGCTTGTTATTGTAGTACCTGGTAGCTTGTTATTGTAGTACCTGGTAGCTTGTTATTGTATTGCCTGGTATCTTGTTATTGTAGTACCTGGTAGCTTGTTATTGTAGTACCTGGAGCTTGTTATTGTAATGCCTGGTAGCTTGTTATTGTAGTACCTGGCAGCTTGTTACTGTAGTACCTGGTAGCTTGTTATTGTAGTACCTGGAGCTTGTTATTGTAGTGCCTGGTAGCTTGGTATTGTAGTGCCTGGTAGCTTGTTATTGTAGTACCTGGTAGCTTGTTATCGTAGTGCCTGGAGCTTGTTATTGTAGTGCCTGGTAGCTTGTTATTGTAGTACCTGGTAGCTTGTTATTGTAGTACCTGGAGCTTGTTATTGTAGTGCCTGGTAGCTTGTTATTGTAGTACCTGGTAGCTTGTTATTGTAGTACCTGGAGCTTGTTATTGTAGTACCTGGTAGCTTGTTATTGTAGTACCTGGTAGCTTGTTATTGTAGTACCTGGTAGCTTGTTATTGTAGTGCCCGGTAGCTTGTTATTGTAGTACCTGGTAGCTTGTTATTGTAGTACCTTGTAGCTTGTTATTGTAGTACCTGGAGCTTGTTATTGTAGTACCTGGAGCTTGTTATTGTAGTGCCTGGAGCTTGTTATTGTAGTGCCTGGTAGCTTGTTATTGTAGTACCTGGTAGCTTGTTATTGTAGTACCTGGTAGCTTGTTATTGTAGTACCTGGAGCTTGTTATTGTAGTGCCTAGAGCTTGTTATTGTAGTGCCTGGTAGCTTGTTATTGTAGTACCTGGTAGCTTGTTATTGTAGTGCCTGGTAGCTTATTGCAGTGCCTGGTAGCTTGTTATTGTAGTGCCTGGAGCTGGTTATTGTAGTGCCTGGTAGCTTGTTATTGTAGTGCCTGGTAGCTTGTTATTGTAGTACCTGGTAGCTTGTTACTGTAGTGCCTGGTAGCTTATTGTAGTGCCTGGTAGCTTGTTATTGTAGTGCCTGGTAGCTTATTGCAGTGCCTGGTAGCTTGTTATTGTAGTGGCTGGAGCTTGTTATTGTAGTGCCTGGTAGCTTGTTATTGTAGTGCCTGGTAGCTTATTGTAGTGCCTGGTAGCTTGTTATTGTAGTGCCTGGTAGCTTATTGTAGTGCCTGGTAGCTTGTTATTGTAGTGCCTGGAGCTTGTTATTGTAGTGCCTGGTAGCTTGTTATTGTAGTGCCTGGTACCTTGTTATTGTAGTGCCTGGAGCTTGTTATTGTAGTGCCTGGTAGCTTGTTATTGTAGTGCCTGGTAGCTTGTTATTGTAGTACCTGGTAGCTTGTTATTGTAGTACCTGGTAGCTTGTTATTGTAGTGCCTGGAGCTTGTTATTGTAGTGCCTGGTAGCTTGTTATTGTAGTGCCTGGTACTTGTTATTGTAGTGCCTGGAGCTTGTTATTGTAGTGCCTGGTAGCTTGTTATTTGTAGTGCCTGGAGCTTGTTATTGTAGTACCTGGAGCTTGTTATTGTAGCACCTGGAGCTTGTTATTGTAGCACCTGGAGCTTGTTATTGTAGTACCTGGTAGCTTGTTATTGTAGTGCCAGGTAGCTTGTTATTGTAGTACCTCGTAGCTTGTTATTGTAATACCTGGTAGCTTGTTATTGTAGTACCTGGTAGCTTGTTATTGTAGTACCTGGTAGCTTGTTATTGTAGTGCCTGGTAGCTTGTTATTGTAGTGCCTGGTAGCTTGTTATTGTAGTACCTGGTAGCTTGTTATTGTAGTACCTGGTAGCTTGTTATTGTAGTACCTGGAGCTTGTTATTGTAGTGCCTGGAGCTTGTTATTGTAGTGCCTGGTAGCTTGTTATTGTAGTGCCTGGTAGCTTGTTATTGTAGTACCTGGAGCTTGTTATTGTAGTGCCTGGTAGCTTGTTATTGTAGTACCTGGTAGCTTGTTATTGTAGTACCTGGAGCTTGTTATTGTAGTACCTGGAGCTTGTTATTGTAGTGCCTGGTAGCTTGTTATTGTAGTACCTGGAGCTTGTTATTGTAGTACCTGGAGCTTGTTATTGTAGTACCTGGTAGCTTGTTATTGTAGTACCTGGAGCTTGTTATTGTAGTGCCTGGTAGCTTGTTATTGTAGTACCTGTTTGCTTGTTATTGTAGTACCTGGAGCTTGTTATTGTAGTGCCTGGTAGCTTGTTATTGTAGTGCCTTGTAGCTTGTTATTGTAGTACCTGGTAGCTTGTTATTGTAGTACCTGGTAGCTTGTTATTGTAGTGCCTGGAGCTTGTTTTTGTAGTACCTGGAGCTTGTTATTGTAGTACCTGGAGTTTGTTATTGTAGTACCTGGTAGCTTGTTATTGTAGTACCTGGTAGCTTGTTATTGTAGTACCTGGTAGCTGGTTATTGTAGTACCTGGAGCTTGTTATTGTAGTACCTGGTAGCTTGTTATTGTAGTACCTGGTAGCTTGTTATTGTAGTACCTGGTAGCTTGTTATTGTAGTGTCTGGTAGCTTGTTATTGTAGTACCTGGTAGCTTGTTATTGTAGTACCTGGTAGCTTGTTATTGTAGTACCTGGTAGCTTGTTATTGTAGTACCTGGAGCTTGTTATTGTAGTACCTGGAGCTTGTTATTGTAGTGCCTGGAGCTTGTTATTGTAGTGCCTGGTAGCTTATTGTAGTACCTGGTAGCTTGTTATTGTAGTGCCTGGTAGCTTGTTATTGTAGTACCTGGAGCTTATTATTGTAGTGCCTGGTAGCTTGTTATTGTAGTACCTGGAGCTTGTTATTGTAGTACCTGGAGCTTATTATTGTAGTAGCTGGTAGCTTGTTATTGTAGTGCCTGGAGCTTGTTTTTGTAGTACCTGGAGCTTGTTATTGTAGTACCTGGAGCTTGTTATTGTAGTACCTGGAGCTTGTTATTGTAGTGCAGGAATTTGTGATCAGTGTTTCTTTATGAGGAGTGGTGGAATGACTGCGAGGCAATATCGCTGACATGTACGTGGCAGTGCATATACGTGGCAGTACCTGTACGTGGCAATGTATATACGTGGAAGCACATGTACGGGACAGTACAAGTAAGTGGAAGTACCTGAGTGTAGCAGGGGACGCCATAGCATTTATATGATTTACTGTGTATTTTGCGTATCTTTTTGACCGCGGGAAAGCCTTATAGTACATGGTAACCCGCGAGAGTGTCTCTCCCCTGATGCCAGGAAAACAGGCTAGACTACAAGGGGAAAATGCAGTGATAGATCATGAAATATCTACGAAAGATGAGGGTTAAAGGCGAGGGAGGAAGTATAAGGTTCGTGAAGGGTAAAGTGTGGAGGATCACAAGGTTAAGTACCACCACCTGCACGATTTCTGATATGTAAATAACGTGCCGGATGGTAACGACTCCTGCACGTCGTTGTTGGTAGACGATGATGCAACGTTGCTAAGACGAGTCTAACTGGGAAGGACCAAAATGACGGTACTGGAAGACTTGGTACTCCGCTCGTGAATGATTTAACAGCTGATCAAGAGAGAGTTCAACCCAGACAAGTGCAAGATCAAGGAAATAAATGAAGTGAAGAGATGACTAGAGACAGAGTATACACTGACAGAGATGAACTACTAACATTGCAATAAAATGAGAATGACCATCACGTCATCTGTTAGTTGACTACCGTGCCAGACGGGACTGACTCCTCTACATCACTGATTGCAGATGTAAATTTACTGAGAATAAGACTGAGAAGAACAAATACAAGGATACTGCAAGACTTGGACAGAGTTCGTGAATGGTTGAACTCCTGATAAGTAAAAAAAAAATCAAGGAAATCGATGAGATTAAGAGATGACCGAGACAGAGTACAGACTGAGAGGAAAAACTACAATCGTGAATCAATAAGAAGGTCCATAGCTAAATATAACAACGACCACCTCTTCGAAAGCACATATATCAACAGAGATACTCTCAGGGTGCACCTGAAGCTGCTTTTGAAGACTTAAAATTAATATACATTAAGACACTGTGTAAACATACCCCGGACCAGTCACCTGATATGCAGCACCAGCGTAGAGACCTCACCCAAGAGTAGCCTCTGAACTGAGCAACATGAACCACAAGGAGAAACTAGAGAAATGAATCTAACACCACCTTACAGGAGCAAAGAACCATGACTGAAACATATAAGGTATTCAGAAACTGACAGGGAGGATAGGGAGCAGGGTGACGTTTGCAGTCTTTGTTCACCCAGTTTATACTCTCCCTTCATGATCTCTTGCCCTTCCTCAATTTTAATTGCCTTGCATTTGCTGGGACTGAACTCCAGTAACCAACCCTGCAACTTGTCTACATGCGTAGCCTTGTCCTCTCCTGGTTTTATTGTTCTCTTTCCCGTTACTGTCATGAGTTTTGTCTCTGTGAGGGCTGTCATATCTGAGAGAGCTTCTGCTACTCGTTCGTTCACTTCGCCACTCCCGTTTGTTATGTCATCTGTATTTGTGTACCACACTTCCAGCTGACTTTCTCTTCCCATGTACTAGATCTCCGTGTCCTGGATTTCCGGTCCTTGCTCGTACTCACCTATTAGTGTCTGGAGGGGTCGATTCACAGCTCCTGGCCCCGCCTCTACGCTGGTCGCTACTAGTTCCACTCTCTCCCTGCTCCAGGAGCTTTTCGTACCTCTTCTTAAAGCTATGTTTGGATCCTGCCTCCACTACATCACTCTCCAGATTGTTCCACTTCCTGACAACTCTGTGACTAAAGAAATGCTTCACAACATCCCTGTGACGTGTGTGTGTGTGTGTGTGTGTGTGTGTGTGTGTGTGTGTAGAAACAAATTAGGTTGTCTTCCAGGGCTATAACAACACACTTGTCGTGGAGGTTCACACTGAATTACGTTATTTGTATCTGATCATTTATACATGCATGCATTATGCACACCTGTACAACTAAGAACATAACATACGACAGAAGGAGCACCTAGAGCAGGCCTACTGGCCCATGCTAGGCACGTCCAAGTCACACCCACTCACACCCGTTTATGTATTTATTAACCTATTTTTAAAACTACTCATGCAAACATATATACATGCGAACATACAACATACATACATACAACTACATACATACAACATACATACATACACGTAAACATGTATATATTTGGGCGAATAATAACTCTTAGAAGCCTAAATAAAGCAGGTAATATATGTGACAGCAATAATGTCAAACAACACTGCCAGATTGATGAATAAGACGTATGTGCAACACCTAGGTGTCTTTATTACTGTTAAAGAGACACAGGTGTCTCGAGAGAAGAGCACAAGTCAGACTAACCTGACAAGAGTCATAAAGAGACATTAGAGAGGGACGATCCAGCAATATTACAATAAAGAACTGTAGGAAGAACTAGCGCAAACCAATAACAATTCCGACTCTACCTCAGAGGTGAATAAAGCCTAATGCAGCCTGAGACTAAGCCTGGGTTCAGCCTGAGACTAAGCCTGGGTTCAGCCTGAGACTAAGCCAGGGTTTAGCCTGAGGCTAAGCCTGGGCTCAGCATGAGACTAAGCCTGGGTTCAGCCTGATACTAAGCCTGGGTTTAGCCTGAGACTAAGCCTGGATTCACCCTGAGACTAAGCCTGGTTTAGCTTGAGTATAAACCTGGGTTAGCCTGAGCTAAGCCTGGATTTAGCCTGAGACTAAGCCTGGGTTAGCCTGAGACTAAGCCTGGGTTAGCCTGAGACTAAGCCTGGGTTTAGCCTGAGTCTAAGCTGGGTTTCAGCCTGAGACTAAGCCTGGGTTTAGCCTGAGACTAAGCCTTGGTTTCAGCCTGAGACTAAGCCTGGGTTCAGCCTGAGACTAAGCCTGGGTTCAGCCTGAGACTAAGCCTGGGTTTAGCCTGAGACTAAGCCTGGGTTCAGCCTGAGACTAAGCCTGGGTTTAGCCTGAGACTAAGCCTGGGTTCAGCCTGAGACTAAGCCTGGGTTTAGCCTGAGACTAAGCCTGGGTTCACCCTAGACTAAGCCTGGTTAGCTGAGTCTAAACCAGGGTGTAGCCTGAGACTAAGCCTGGTTTAGCCTGAGAATAAGCCTGGGTTAGCCTGAGACTAAGCCTGGGTTTAGCCTGAGACAACCTTGGTTTAGCCTGAGTCTAAGCCTGGTCAGCCTGAACTAAGCCTGGTTTAGCCTGAACTAAGCCTGGGTTTCAGCCTGAAATAAGCCTGGTTCAGTCGAGACTAAGCCTGGGTTCAGCTGAGAAAGCCGGGGTTTTTAAAACCCGAACAACCTGGTTAGAGACCAATGTTTTCGCCGAGAAAGCCGGGGTTCAGATTGAACAAAACCTGGGTTTTAGCCTACTAAGCCTGGGTTTAGCCTGAGAAATAACCCCGGGTTCGCCTGAACTAAGCCTGGTTCACTGAGACAAAAACCCGGGTTTAGCCGAACTAACCGGGTTTAGCCTGGCAAGCCTTGGGGTTTAACCTGAAAAGGGTTTC
>NC_069416.1:47925286-47937364 GCF_026875155.1 Cherax quadricarinatus | reverse complement strand
AGCGGGGAAAGATGGGGATCAGGAGAGGGGGAAAAGAGGAAGGAGAAGAGGAGGAGGAAGGGAGGGGAAGAGGAGTGTGTAAGAGAGAGAGAGAGGAGAGAGAGAGAGAGAGAGAGAGGAAGAGAGAGCGCTAACCTTTGTAGAATTCATAATGAGAGAGAGCGAGATGGGGTGGGGTGTGGATGGGGGCTAGGGAAGGGGGAGGGAGGGAGGTAGAGGAACTGAGATAGGGGAGACGAGAGGGATCAAGGGAGGGAGGGAGAGAGGGGAAGGGAGGGGATGGGGGGTGAAGGCCATGGTACTATTGACCTCAATAACACGGTTGCCAAGCGTCTGCGTTGCCAGCATCCGTGTTCGTCTGCTTGTCTGCGTGTAGGTGTGTCCACGTGTCTTCTCACCTCTCCGCTTGTGTCTCTGCTTCCCCTGTCTGCACGTTTGCATGCACGCCTTTATGTCTGCTGCTCTAATTAATTCCATATTCATGTCTGTGTGCTCCAATGTCTCTGCTGCATATCTGTCTGCCCTTAGAAGGCTCTAACTTGCCTACCTGTCTGCCTGTCCGCCGGACTCTTTCAGCATCTCGGTCCATCTACCTATCTAACCTTCAACTACCTCGTCAGGGCTTGAGAGAGAGTTAAGTGACTTGTGTGTCAACTTTAACCTCTTCAAACACCAGGACAACCAGAGCGTTTTGGCATGGCAGTGGGCAACACTCTCAGTGCGGTTCACACCATCAACTGGATGGAGGACCTCCAGAGAGAGAGTGGTTCCACTCCACCACTCCAAGTACCGTAACTTTGCAGTAACTATGTTACAGTAACTCTGTCACGGCATGATGAAGACATCCTGGTAGTCTTTCAGATTAATAATAATAATAATAATAATAATAATAATATAATAATATAATAATAATAATAATAATAATAATAATAATAATAATAATAATCACTAATTCTACAAGTACATGTACAAGGTATACAGGCCTACCTGACTTCAATAACATACTACAATATATAAAGTCCCTTGTTATACAGAGCATTTTGGGCAAATTAGGTCAATTTTGTCCCAGGAAGCGACCCACACCAGTCGACTAACACCCAGGTACCTATTTTACTAAACATGGACAGCAGGTGCCTTAAGGAAACACGTCCTACTGTTTCCATCCGTACCGGGAATCGACCCCCGGATCTCAGTGTGTGAGCTGAGTGCGTTAACGACTGGTATACAATACCGACAACTTCTAGATATCTTTATTTATAGACTAATCACCAACTCCCAGGCTGAGGGACTGATTACCTCGTCTTGTGTATATAGTTCTACTGTCTTCACAGTCCTTGATAAAGCCAATGGATGGCAAAAGGTCTATGAAGATACCCAAATGTTGCACCTGTGTCTGATTCTTCAGTCTAAGCCTCTGTGATATCCATAATATTCTTAACAGTCCTGTCTCTATCAGGACACCAGACAGTGACGTCCCCTGTAGGATACCAGACAGTGACGTCCCCTGTAGGATACCAGACAGTGACGTCCCCTGTAGGACACCAGACAGCAACGTCCTCTGTAGGACACCAGACAGTGACGTCCCCTGTAGGACACCAGACAGTGACGTCCTCTGTAGGACACCAGACAGTGACGCCCTCTGTGGGACACCAGGCAGTGACGTCCCCTGTAGGACACCAGACAGTGACGTCCCCTGTGAGACACCAGGCAGTGACGTCCCCTGTAGGACACCAGACAGTGACGTCCCCTGTAGGACACCAGACAGTGACGTCCCCTGTAGGACACCAGACAGTGACGTCCCCTGTAGGACACCAGACAGTGACGTCCCCTGTAGAACACCAGACAGTGACGTCCTCTGTGGGACACCAGGCAGTGACGTCCCCTGTAGGACACCAGACAGTGACGTCCTCTGTAGGACACCAGACAGTGACGCCCTCTGTGGGACACCAGGCAGTGACGTCCCCTGTAGGACACCAGACAGTGACGTCCCCTGTGGAACACCAGGCAGTGACGTCCCCTGTAGGACACCAGACAGTGACGTCCCCTGTAGGACACCAGACAGTGACGTCCCCTGTAGGACACCAGACAGTGACGTCCCCTGTAGAACACCAGACAGTGACGTCCTCTGTGGGACACCAGGCAGTGACGTCCCCTGTAGGACACCAGACAGTGACGTCCTCTGTAGGACATCAGGCAGTGACACACTCCCTCACGGTGTATGAGTGTCACTAACAAGGTGTATGGGAGTGACATTAACAATGTTATTAGAGTGCCATTAACAAGGTTATGGGAATGCCACTAACAAGGTTATGGGAGTGCCACTAACAAGGTTATGGGAGTGGCACTAACAAGGTTGTGGGAGTGCCACTAACAAGGTGTATGAGAATGCCACCAACAAAGTGTATGGGAGTGCCACTAACAAGGTGTAATGGAGTGCCACTAACAAGGTTCATGGGAGTGCTACTAACAAGGTTTATGGGAGTACCACTAGCAAGGTGTATGGGAGTGCCAATAACAAGGTGCATGGGAGTGCCACTAACAAGGTTATGGGAGTGCCACTAACAAGGTTTATGGGAATGCCACTAGCAAGGTTTATGGGAGTGCCACTAACAAGGTGAAGGATGGTCATCACCATCTGTTCAAGAGTTCTCCGCATTTCCTGAATTTCTGGAGGAAGAGTTGTTCACTGCACAAGCGTTCACATGCCTCCACTTTCTCCTCCTCCACTACCTCGTAATCCTCCAACTGAGACGCTAGAAGCGGCAACATTCTGTCTTGAGCGTTGTTTATGTTCACAAAATCCTGGCCAGGATTCTGTGAACCTCGTCGAACTATCTGTTCTTTATAATTGTTTTAGATTTGTTAGGTAAGACACATATGCAACAGTTAGACAACTTTATTCCGAAACGTTTCGCCTACACAGTAGGCTTCTTCAGTCGAATACAGAAAGTAGGCAGGAACAGTAGAGATGTGAAGACGATGTAATCAGTCCATCACCCTTAAAGTCGTAGAATTTGAGGTTGTCAGTCCCTCGGCCTGGAGAAGTTCAGTTCCATAGTCAGGATAGTCCTGACTATGGAACTGAACTTCTCAGGCGAGGGACTGACAACCCAATTCTACGACTTTAAGGTGATGCACAATAACCGCACATAAAAGACAGAAGCTTACGACGACGTTTCGGTCCTACTTGGACCATTGACAAGTGTGACTTGTCAATGGTCCAGTAGGACCGAAACGTCGTCGTAAGTTCTGTCTTTTATGTGCGGGTTATTTGTGTATCGTTCCAGTCACGGTATTGTGCCTTTTTGTTATTTATTTAAGGGTGATGGACTGATTACATCGTCTTCACATCTCTACTGTTCCTGCCTACTTTCTGTATTCGACTGAAGAAGCCTACTGTGTAGGCGAAACGTTTCGGAATAAAGTTGTCTAACTGTTGCATATGTGTCTTACCTAACAACCTGTCGGTATTGTATACCATTTTGATGTTCATGTTTTAGATTTGAAGACAAGTGTAAACAACTGTTCGGGTTAGCCATGGCTCAGCCTTTAGTGGCAGTACTGACCAATTTATATATGGAGAATATAGAACCCAGACGGATCCTAAATACCATCCCTAGATCAGTTATATGGATGCGGTACTTTGATGATATTTTGGTCATTGTACCCAAAAATTTTGAAGTACGTGACAGCTCCTACACCTTCAACACTTTGGGACTTACAATTAAACTTACACTAGGGGAGGAGAGGAAAACAATTAAACTTACACTAGGGGAGGAGAGGGACAACAATTAGACTTACACTAGGGGAGGAGAGGGACAACAATTAGACTTACACTAGGGGAGGAGAGGACAACAATTAAACTTACACTAGGGGAGGAGAGGACAACAATTAAACTTACACTAGGGGAGGAGAGGGACAACAATTAGACTTACACTAGGGGAGGAGAGGGACAACAATTAGACTTACACTAGGGGAGGAGAGGGACAACAATTAAACTTACACTAGGGGAGGACGAGGACAACAATTAAACTTACACCCAGGGGAGGAGAGGGACAACAATTAGACTTACACTAGGGGAGGAGAGGGACAACAATTAAACTTACACTAGGGGAGGAGAGGACAACAATTAAACTTACACTAGGGGAGGAGAGGACAACAATTAAACTTACACTAGGGGAGGAGAGGACAACAATTAAACTTACACTAAGGGAGGAGAGGAAAAACAATTAAACTTACACTAGGGGAGGAGAGGACAACAATTAAACTTACACTAGGGGAGGATGAGGACAACAATTAAACTTACACTAGGGGAGGAGAGGACAACAATTAAACTTACACTAGGGGAGGACGAGGACAACAATTAAACTTACACTAGGGGAGGAGAGGACAACAATTAAAACTTACACTAGGGGAGGAGAGGACAACAATTAGACTTACACTAGGGGAGGAGAGGGACAACAATTAAACTTACACTAGGGGAGGAGAGGGACAACAATTAAACTTACACTAGGGGAGGAGAGGGACAACAATTAAACTTCACTAGGGAGGAGAGGACAACAATTAAACTTACACTAGGGGAGGAGAGGACAACAATTAAACTTACACTAGGGGAGGAGAGGACAACAATTAAACTTACACTAGGGGGGAGAGGGACAACAATTTAAACTTACACTAGGGGAGGAGAGGGACAACAATTAGACTTACATAGGGGAGGAGAGGGACAACAATTAAACTTACACTAGGGGAGGAGAGGACAACAATTATAACTTACACTAGGGGGAGGAGAGGACAACAATTAAACTTACACTAGGGGAGGAGAGGACAACAATTAAACTTACACTAGGGAGGAGAGGGACAAACAATTAGACTTACACTAGGGGAGGAGAGGGACAACAATTAAACTTACACTAGGGGAGGAGAGGGACAACAATTAAACTTACACTAGGGGAGGAGAGGGACAACAATTAGACTTACACTAGGGGAGGAGAGGACAACAATTAAACTTACACTAGGGAGGAGAGGACAACAATTAAACTTACACTAGGGGAGGAGAGGGACAACAATTAGACTTACATAGGGGAGGAGAGGGACAACAATTAAACTTACACTAGGGGAGGAGAGGACAACAATTAAACTTACACTAGGGGAGGAGAGGGACAACAATTAGACTTACACTAGGGGAGGAGAGGACAACAATTAAACTTACACTAGGGGAGGAGAGGACAACAATTAACTTACACTAGGGGAGGAGAGGGACAACAATTAAACTTACACTAGGGGAGGAGAGGGACAACAATTAGACTTACACTAGGGGAGGAGAGGGAACAAACAATTAAACTTACACTAGGGAGGAGAGGGACAACAATTAAACTTACATAGGGGAGGAGAGGGACAACAATTAAAGTTACACTAGGGGAGGAGAGGACAACAATTAAACTTACACTAGGGGAGGAGAGGGACAACAATTAAACTTACACTAGGGGAGGAGAGGGACAACAATTAAACTTACACTAGGGGAGGAGAGGGACAACAATTAAACTTACACTAGGGGAGGAGAGGGACAACAATTAAACTTACACTAGGGGAGGAGAGGGACAAATAGTTATTACCATTTCTCGACGTTCTGCTACTCGCTGGTGAAAAGAAACCGGCTTTTAAAGTCTACCGTAAACCTTCCTACAAGAACGATCTACATTTCTTGCCTCACCCTGACACCAGAACTAAAAGAGGGGGGTAGTTATAGGCTGCTTTCCGAGAACTTACTGAACTTCCAGACGGCAGTTCCTCGAGGAAGAATGCACATTACACATTCTTTCACTTCGCTACACTTCCCCCTACACTTCACACGTGACTGCAGGTAACGTGCGACACGAATCCTCCACAAGACCAACACTAATCCAGTTGAAGCAAAGTGGCCAAGTTACATTGTTTTACCGCTCAGCGACGTTCTAACTAACGTTACTAAAATTCTTGACAGAAAACTAGCTAAAATATCCACCAACTCTTCAACTACTATTAGAAACGTAGTGGTGGGGGGGGTGACAAAGTATATGTGGGGGGGGGTAAACAACGAGATCTCTGGGTATTAGGATCAGGGAAGACAAGAACACTTGCAGCAGTGGTGAGCGTGGAAGCTCGTGTTTTCAACACTGTGATGTCGGACACCATCATGAAAGTCAGTGAGGTGGAATAGTCATTAAGGGGCACGTCAGTCCCACTCTCTTCTAATAACGTTATTTTTCCACTATAATCTACCGTGCCCATAATTACTATCGCATTTGCTTTTCTCTTTCGTAAAGTGAAGTCCAGGATGTTTCCTTAATTTATGGATAATTCATGAGGATAATTGTGTTCTAGAGGTCTAAGAAAAACTCAGCCACACACACACACACACACACACACACACACACACACACACACACACACACACACACACACATAATATATATATATATATATATATATATATATATATATATGCTACTCAGATGGTAACCTCGTCTCAATTTTTTTTCAAGTCCGTGAAATCCTGTTAGGTTAATATTGCTCAGTTTCTTTATCTTTTTTTTTCTATAATTTTAATGTAAATCCTTTTATGTCTCGAGTGGGGTGTGTGTGTGTGTGTGTGTGTGTGTGTGTGTGTGTGTGTGTGTGTGTGTGTGTGTGTGTGTGTGTGTGTAATAGTACCCTGGGGGCAGGTGGCTAAACAAGTCTTATGGTCGACTAGGAAACATTATAAATAGGTCGACTGGCCCTCGACCCTGAGAAAAAGAGAGAGAGAGAGAGAGAGAGAGAGAGAGAGAGAGAGAGAGAGAGAGAAAGAGAAAGAGAAAGAGAGTTTGAATGAGAGTTCTTGTGACTGAATTCTTCACTCTGTTTCTATGTCTTCTGATGTCCGTCAAATATGTTGTGAATGTACGTTCTGTGTGTACTCACCTAGTTGAGGTTGCAGGGGTCGAGTCCAAGGTCCTCTGTGTGTGTGTGTGTGTGTGTCTGTATGTCTGTGTGTGGAGTACACGTGTGTGTACGTGTGTTTTTTGTTCTGGGTTCAAGTGATGCCGGCTTTAGAAAGCTGTGTGTGTGTGTGTGTGTGTGTTGTGTGTGTGTGTGTGTGTGTGTGTGTGTGTGTGTGTGTGTGTGCGTGTGTGTGTGTGTATCATCAAGTCCATCTGTGTCCCTTCGTCCTCATCTGTGTCCACCTTGTTTACGTCTCTAAGAATTTCATATGTTGTAATTATGTCTCCTCTTATTTACATTCTTCCAGAGGAGTCAGTCAAGGTTTTTTCCCTCTTAATAATGTTTATCCCTCGTATCAGATATCAACCTAGTACCAGGACTCGAATCCTGGAGGCGGGAAGTGCAGTATCTGCACTCTGAAGGAGGGGTGAGGATATTATAATTAAATTTTAATGTCTGAGCACTACTATCAAGACAGCTACTGAACGAATGATCAAGAATGTATTTCTTCTTTAGGATGACCCTACTTTTTAAGAGACGATCGCAGCTCCTGTTTTAAGTCAGACTGGTATACCATGAACAAAAAGAGGCCCAGAACCAACCATGGGGACTCCACTAGTAATAGTTGACAATCCTGAGGTTACGTGTCCAGCTGTGTTTAAGATTCTGTCCCTTTCCAGGAATGTGTGATACATTCAGTTTTCTTGAAAGGTCTTGAAAGACTCTTGAGAGATTCACGGAACGTGATGATGTGTTGCTAGACTTGTGTGTTCTTCACGGAGAGCCACAAGTCTGTTCTTAGGTAGCTGCAGTGTTCTGTGTTCTTCAAGGAACTGCACTAGTCTATGGTCTTAGGTAGCTTCACTTGTCTCATTAAGCTACGCCAGACCTTGCATGGTGTTACATGTCAGGGATACCAGCGTAAAGTTTACTAGGTCCTTCCTGTCGCCCTTGTTTTCTCTGCTGATGTTAACCATCCACCAGATGCCAGCCGGACTTCTTGTCTCTAGTTTTCTTAAGATAAGCTGCCGGGCTCGTCGTCTCTACTGTTTCTGAAGACTAGTGGATGTTGTTTTGCCAGCTCCACCTCGCTCACTTTTCCCGTATCAAAGGCGATGAAAAACACGGAGGACATTTCGCTCTGTGTGCTTTTATCAAGCGATGGCCAGAGTTGTATACATAGAGCGAAATGGTGTGAGAAAAAAACGTGTTTGTTTTTTGTTCTTACCTTGGCTGTTCTCTAGGCAATAGGACATTTTGATTACTCAAGGCTATATAGTTTGTAAGGTTGTATTGATTATACAGAATCTCACGCCCGGTAATTTACATCCGGTTATTTGACTCCCGGTAATTTGCATCCGGTAATTTGACTCCCAGACAATTTCAATCCCGTTGATTTCACTCCACATGTAAAAAAGTCTACATTGAAACATTCACTCTAAACCTATATATATATATATATATATATATATATATATATATATTATAAAATTAATTAATTAATAAACATAAAACATGATTTAGTGTTCCATAACTCTAGATGTGCGATTTCTGATGAATACGGATGAATAAGATGGTGACAGATGGACCAGATGGTACCAGCTGGTGCAGTGAAATTTGAGGGCACGAGTCTTAATTCAGAAAGTCCCTAATGCCTGGAAGAGTTGCAGTGACCTGGCTTTGACAGTTCTTTCTGTGGTCTTGGAGGAGACAGGTGTGACAACACCTGTTAATACTGTGCTTCATGTCGACAGTGAGTTTTGTACAGAGGAACCTGACAGTACGACGAGAGAAGGACAGTCTGACCGATAGATCTAAACTGCGGGATCTCAGATTCCGCCACTAGAGAGAGAGAGAGAGAGAGAGAGAGAGAGAGAGAAAGGGGGAGGGAGAGAGGGAGGGAGGGTGGGAGGGAGAAAATTCTTAGAAATGTTAGAAAAGAAAAAATCACCTCCAATCGTGTTTCAGGTTCTGATAAACAACCTGAGATCAGTTTATCATAATATACATAATAGACTTGAAGAAAAATATTAATATTTTACTTTACTAGACCAGTTTACGAAAGAATACAGACAGACTGGAATAAGAAAAATTCTTTGTGTTACTTGTGTGTCCAGTTGGAAGTCAGGCAGAGGATGAACATGGGTATTAATGGGGAACCTGATGGCAGAATACTGCTTCACGTGACCCATGCCTCACAAGAACGACTGAAGAGCCCCATGATAAACTGAAATGAGATTGATGTTTCCACTGTGACCCATTCAAACACTATCTACACTGTCGCCTCCTTCAATCAAAGGCGCAGAGCGCTGACTTGACCGGACATCGTTGACGTGGGAGAGATTACAGACACAGTACGATGATATATTTTCATCAAGCAGTGAATAAGTTGCGCGTATATATACCGTATATAAGTGTTAGTGCACTGTCAGCGGCAAGGAAGGTATCTGCTCTCAACAAGCTGAGTGACAGCCAGCAGCATGACGTCTCACTACGCGTCACACAACGCATTTTTGATGGCAAGTTAATGATATTTCACACCTTAGCACTATAATGATGCAAGAAAACTGCAACAAGATCAACTGCTACATCAGTTGAGATTATTTATATATATATAATATATAAAATATATATATATATATATATATATATATAAATATATAGTATATATATATATTATGTCGTGCCGGAATAGTAAAAACTGGTCATTTAGCTAGAACTCATTTAAAATTAAGTCCCTTTCTGAAATTTTCTTTTATACGTTAAAGATAATTTTTTTCATTAATGTTGATGTAAAAATTTATAATTTTGCAACAAAATGACCTTAGAAAACTTACCTAACCTTATTATAACAAAAACAATTTATTTTAGCCTAACCAAACTAAATATATTTTAGATTTGTTTACAATAATTTAATACTAAACAAACACATTGGAAATATATTTTTTTTTCGTTAGGTTCAGAATGATTTGGCCAAATTATTGATACACAAATTTTCACTTGTCCTATATGGCAAGATGTGCATTGCTATTAGCCAAGATCGCAAGTTCTGCCTATTCGGCATGACATATATATATATATATATATATATATATATATATATATATTATATATATATATAATATATATATATATATATATATATATATATATATATATAAACAGTTCAGCATCCCATTAAACACATTACTAAGATTACTATATACACACCAGTTGAAATCGCCAACTAATAAGAAATCGTGCAATCATATGTATGTATAAATGTAATTATCAGTATTAGCCAGGGATCCAACTAGTGTTGTTTTAGCTCGCCTAGTGAAAAGCCAAGCAAACTTCACGACGTTCTAACCACTGAGCCATCAAGGCTACAAACATCAGATACTCAGCAACGCTGGGTATGTTACATGATACGAGAACATACATGGCTGGGGTAAGTTCAGGATGTCTAGAAGTCCAGGATAGTGTCTAGAAGTACCAGGACAGTGTTTAATGTAGCAGCACAGTGTCAAGAGAACCAGGACAGTGTCGAAAGTATAAGGATAATGACTGGAAGTACCAAGATAGTGTCTAAAAGTACCAGGACAGTGTCTAGAAGTACCAGGACAGTATCTAGAAGCTTCAGAACAGTGTCTACAAGTACCAGGACACTGTCTAAAAGTACCAGGACAGTGTTTAATGTAGCAGCACAGTGCCAAGAGAACCAGGACAGTGTCTAAAGTACAAGGATAATGTCTGGAAGTACCAAGACAGTGTCTAAAAGTACCAAGTTAGTGTCTAGAAGTACCAGGACAATGTCTAAGGAACCAAGACAGTGACTAAAGTACCAGGACAGTGCCCAGAGGGCTAGGATAACACCTAGATGACAAGGACAGTATGTAGAGGAATAGGATAGTAACTAGAGAGCGATTACAGTGTACAGAGGGCCAGAACAGTGCAAGGCACTACTGTCCTGGTCCCTCCCTCACCCTCCCTCCTCTCTCTCTCTCTCTCTCTCTCTCTCTCTCTCTCTCTCTCTCTCTCTCTCTCTCTCTCTCCTCTCTCTCTCTCTCTCTCTCTCTCTCTCTCTCTCTCTCACACACACACACACACACACACACGCACTTCATGATTTTTGTTATCTACTTACCTTGTATTATCCACCTGTATGTATGTACGTGTATGTAGGTGAGTGTAGTGCTGCCTCTCTGACCTAGTAAACTGAATGAAACATAACGCATTCCAGCACACGCATGAGCACGCACCGGGTACACAATGCGCCTGAACGCGCGTACACACACACACGCGCGCACACACACACACACACACACACACACACACACACACACACACACACACACATACACACACACACACACAAACACGCACACACACACACACACCACACACACACACACACACACACACACATACACACACACACACACAAACACGCACACAACACAAACACGCACACACACACAAACACGCACACACACACCCCACAAAACACACACACACAAAACACACACACACACAAACACGCCCCACACACACACACACACACACACACACACATACATACACACACACACACACACACACACACACACACACATACACACACACACACACACACACACCACGGGACTCCGTTACTCGACCTCCCACCACCACCACCTCGCCTCCACCAGTATTCCCCACATTACCCGCCTTATTTTCGTACTCCACGAACGATAATCTGTGGTAACGAGTGATCGTTAGTGGATGCAAATGAGGGGGGGAGGGGCTGTCATTCAGCCCTCAGCCCCGCCGTTCATTCAGAAAGCCGTAGCTGTTACCAGCTGGGTCGTGTAGTAGATTTGTGTGGAACCAGTCAGGTAGTACGAGTGGATCTATTCAGGTGGTACCAGTGTATCCAGTCAGGTAGTACGAGTGGATCCAGTCAGGTGGTACCATTGGAACCAGATATGTGATACCAGTGGAATCAGTCAGGTGGTACCAGTGGAACCAGTCAGGTGGTACCAGTGGTACCAATCAAGTGGAGCCAGTGGCACCAGTCAGTTGAGAGAGAGACAAACAGAGAGAAAGAATGAGAAAAGGTGAGAAAGCCGCCTGGCGAAGTAAAATCTTGTCAGATGA
>NC_069416.1:47910286-47920286 GCF_026875155.1 Cherax quadricarinatus | reverse complement strand
TGAATAGTGAGAAGAAACAAAAGAATACCTTTCTTAGCTTGTATTACGCAAATAGTCGTAGCCCTAAAAAAACGGAAGTGAGTTGAGAATGATCGCATGTACAGAGAATATTTATGTTGTTTCAGTAACTGAGACGACGTGGTTAAATTTATGAGTCAGTATATACCTGGCAAGTAACACAGTCGGGAGTTTAAGTTGTTCCACAATGATAGGAATTCCTTGATGTTGGTGAGGGGCTCTTGATTTAGGGAATTGGATCTGAGCTCCAGTTCCCCGAATTAAGCCTGAATGCCTTCCACATCCCCCCCCCCAGGCGCTGTATAATCCTCCGGGTTTAGCGCTTCCCCCTTGATTATAATAATAATAATCCACAATGATAGGAATAACGGGAGGGTGAGTGAGGTGGCGCTGTGTCCGAGACTCCTGGAATTACTTCATAAGAGCACGTATAATGGTGGAACAAACAGACAATAATCTGTCTTACTGGAAATTGTTGGACGTGAAAAGTTGGTGTTAGGTGTGTTACACAAACCCTCGGATTTAGGTATTATCTAGACTAGACTACTCTAGGACAAACTCAGATACCAGCACTGGTGGATGAGGGGGGTGGGTGAGGTCATCTAACCAGGTCCCCCTGCTCAAGACCAGCATGGTGGATGAGGGGGGGGTGGGTCTTACAACCAGGTCACACCTGCATCAAGACCAGCACTGGTGGAGAGGGGGGGGTGAGGTCTTATTTAACCAGGTACACACCTGCATCAAGCCCAGCCTGGGGGATAGGGGGGGGGGGGTTTTACAAACCCAGGTACACCCCCGCTCAAGCCAGCACTGGTGGTGAGGGAGGTGGGTGGGTCTTAAAACCAGGTACACACCTGCATAAAGGGGCCCACACTGGTGGATGAGGGGGGGGGTGAGGTCTTATAACCAGGTACACCCCTGCATCAAGCCACCCCTGGGGGAAATGAGGGGGTGGGGGAGGTCTTGCTAACCGGGTCACACCTGCATAAAACCAGCCTGGGGGATGAGGGGGGGGTGAGGTCTTGCTACCAGGACACACCTAAACAAGACCGACTGGGGGAAAAGAGGGGGGGGTGAGGTCTTCTAAAGGTAAAAAAGCAGAATGCCCTTTTTAAAAACCTCTGTTACTTAATTTCCTGATATAAATCGAGGTAGTCTGTAGCCCAGGTAGCGGGACTATTCCTGTGTTGTAGTAGTCTACTTTCTTGGGTTGGGCCCCGCTCAGGATCTTCTTTGTTCTTTGGGGTTTGGAATTGGTGGAGTAGTAAGATCTGCCTTTTTGGGACAGAGCCTACTGAAGTATGCTCTTCCCTTCTTACATAAAAATAAAATAATAATAATAATAATAAAAAATAAAATAAAAGATAAACGCAAAAGATGTAAAAGTGTTTTTTAAAAAACCTCTGGGTTGGGAGTGCTGCCTCATTCGATTTTTTTTTTACCTCAGTTGTGGAAAAAAAAAGAATGTTAGTGGAAAAAAAATTCGTTAGTTTGGATTTTTTTTTTTTTTTTTTTTTTTTTCCGAGGGGAGGCGTTTAGGTGTTGTTTTTAACAATGGCTGGATTTTTGCTGATACTTAGCCTCGTACCTAGCACTGCTTTTCTCTCTCTTCTCTCTCTCTCTCTCCCTCTCTCTCTTCTCTCTCTCTCTCTTCTCTCTCTCTCTCTTCTCTCTCCTCTTCTCTCTTCTCTCTCTCTCTCTCTTTCCCTGATTTAGGTAATTCTGAGAGTAAACACTGACAGTATATTGCAGGTGAGGTTTTCCAAGTACCTTAACAAGGTGTCTGTGTAGTAAACAGAGACTGTGTGTACGTTAGACGGACGGTTTAAATAACGCTTCTGTCCAGAAATACAAAATGTACAGCATTTAACCTGCCTGAATATTAACAACTAAGTTGCCAGAAGTGCTATCAACTAAGCTGCCTGACGTACTAGCATGCTGTCAGCTAAGCCTGGATAACACACAGCATAGACACTATTCAACATAACTTCCAGAACCGATCCTTGAACTTCCAAGATTCCCAACTAGCTATCAGGTGGAAAAACTGAGTGGAATAAGAGATGATGTTTACGGTCTACTCTTCTCGACACTACCAGGACCATCACACAAAGTTCAGGCTGTGTCCGTCCCTGGACACAGGATAAAGTCTCATGTCGCCCCTGCCCTCACACCCACCACCTGACCTAGTACCTAGACGCTGAAACATTGCCAGCTTTCGCTACTCCTTCCCCCCCCCCCCATGTATAACTAGCATACACGTAGATAACTGGCTGGGGGAACCAACATGTTCTCAGATACCCGAATGCTACACAGGTGTCTAATTCACCAACTAGCATACAGAATAGGGAAGCACCTGACTTCCTTGTTTCCGTATATACTAATACTGTATTTCTGTGTATGTTGGATTGATGGAGACTCTGAGGGGCGAAACTTCTCAGTCATTACAGTATTACTGCAGCGTTTGTGTCTTGAGGAGAATTTGCCCTCCAGAGATCTAAAGTTGTCCTCCAGAGACCTGAAGTTGTCCTCCAGAGACCTGAAGTTGTCCTCCAGAGACCTGATGTTGTCCTCCATAGACCTGAAGTTGTCCTCCAGAGACCTGATGTTGTCCTCCAGAGACCTGAAGTTGTCCTCCAGGTACAAAAGTTTTACGAAAGTTTCCTGCATATCACTGAGCTGTGGAACCTTTCGCTGTTCCTCACTACATCATCTATTAGTTATGTGTTACTGGCTACCTTATCACTGTGGCACTGCCCCTCCTCCACGCGGGAAACAGGGAGGGAGGGGAATGAAGTGTTTGAGGGAAGAGGGGTGGGGGGCTGTGATGGGGGAATGGTAGAATATCCCCCCTCCTTCCCTACCTGTTGTGGTAACTGAGACGCCTTGCTCGTCTTCCCTCTGGAGGAAAACGCCTGAGGTGGTGGTCTTCTTGCCGCAGTCCCGCCGCAGGGCCAGCGGCTGCCGCATGACACATTTGTGTTAGGAGAGACCGCTGTTGATAGCGCCGCATGCCAGTGGTTGCTTGCAAGCAGTGTGTGTTGTGTGTGTGTGTGTGTGTGTGTGTGTGTGTGTGTGTGTGTGTGTGTTGACATCCTCACTGACCCGTACGGCACTCTCCGCACTCAGCCTGACACATCTTCACACTAACCCATCCATAACGCGGAACAATACGCTAATAACCCCCACATAGCAGAATGAAGCTTATAACGGCGTTTCAGTCTGACTAGGTGTGTCTAACTGAAGGTCCTAATTGGACCGAAACGTCGTCATAAGTTTCAGTCTCATGTATGTGTGTTGTTCCAGTGTTGTGCCTCTTTATTCTTTACTCCGAACAACATTACGAAACATCAAGGAGAAGGTTGCAACCAGACGTCTGCAAGAATTGTTTTGTACACAGAAATATAGCAGAATGGAGTAAATTACCGGGTAATGTTTCAGTCGTGAAGACAATCCTATCAAGACCCAGCTGGACCAGCACTCTGCAATAATAGGACTCAACTAGCTGGAAGACGGATAATTATAACCATGTTTTTTTAAAGGGGGATGGAGGGGTAAGCCAGCGGAAGGCCTCGGTCAAGTGACAAAAAGCTCCAGAGGCGGGTGACCAAGACTCGCGTCAAGAAACACTTGTACTGTTTCCTGACGAACCTTACCTAACCTAGTGAGAGGAGTTGACTGCACGGACAAGATCGGTATAAATCTATCAGTCAAGACTGCTGGGTCAGCCCAAATTGTTTTACATATCAGAAAACGTGGCTCGGTTGGCAACGCATTCGCCTCACACACTGTCAGTGGTTCAGTCCCAGGCAGGGATGGAAATAAGACAGACAGTTCTAGATGACGCACTGACTGTCTTGGGTTATCCTGGGCATGCTTCTAACACTGCTCTACCCGGTTATTATCACAACAAAATCTTTTCTTAAAATGGCAAGGAATGAAGGGAGGCCAGAGCTTGGTGTTATCCTTCAGCACATCACTACTCCCACTTCATCCACATACATCTCACTGCCTGCCAACTTCATTCTCACTATACTCACTGCCCCACTCATCCACTATACTCACTGCCCCACTCATCCACTATACTCACTGCCCCACTCATCCACTATACTCACTACTCCACTCATCCACTACAACCCACTGCCCCACTCATCCACTACACCCACTGCCCCACTCATCCACTACACCCACTGCCCCACTCATCCACTACACTCACTGCCCCACTCATCCACTACACCACTGCCCCACTCATCCACTACACTCACTGCCCCACTCATCCACTACACACTCAACCACTGCACTCTACCCCACTACCAGGTACCAGGGACCTTGCTCATACGTCTCACCTTGCCCAGGATGGTACCAGGAACCTTGCGGTTGTTCACAGACTGAATTGGATTTAACCACTGAACTAACAGGTCATCTGCGTGAGGGCAGGCGTGTGTGCTGGCGTGCATACAGGTGTATATGCGTGCAGGCGTGCTCGGGTGCACCACTGCGTGTAGCGGGTGTGGATGTGTTCACCCGGTCTGCGGCACAGACAGCCGGTTAAAGTTGATTTATGGTGTTGTCAAGATTCCTCGGCTTGCGAATATTCCATCCCGAAGGGACACCCCCTAAGAAATCTTCAATTTTGGTCCATGCCCCTCCTCCCTGAAAACCCATAAGCCTATGAAAATCACATGCCGCCAGATAAGATACATATATTTGTTATTTCATGTGTTTTAAGGTACGGGGAATTCGATTTCGGCAATATTTTTAGTGTTGAAGATATGAGGCTCAGAGAAGCTAACTCTACCCATGGAATTCTCTCAGAAAAAGTATGTTGATTAGTATTTCCGTCCCAGTGATGGGTGTACAGGCATATATACTGAAAAATGTTTCAGCGAAAACAATTCGCATCATTTTATCAGCTTTCAAATGAGACCAGATTGACCAGCCTAAGTTGACACAGAATGGAGTAACACTGAACAATATAGTGACTCCTGACTACCTCGGCCCAGCCTAGTTACTAGCTGGTATCTCAACAACAACTCTGACTCACAACTCGGGTTTTCTCTGTCCATCACGACCACTACATTAACAATGTTAGCAGTTAGGTATAATTTCGTTTACTTATTTAATGTTTTATTAGGTTAACTTTGGTTAGGTTTGGTTTAGTTTCATTTAGTTTGATTTGGTTAAGTTATGTTATGTTAGGATGGGTTTGGTTGGAGTAGGTAAGCATTATGTCAGTTACGTCTGTAGCTTCATATTTCCCATTCTGATATACTGTAGGCTGTGAGCCAGTACTGTTGTACTGGTATAAGTTCAAGTATTTAATATAGTTCTTTGTCTCTTTCACAGGTTCTTTATAAAAATTTTCTTTAATGAATTAGTCTCGAGGTCTGTCGTGTCAGGGATTATTTTAAAGCGACCTTAAATATCCAACTCTCAGTAACAATAAGAAGGACATAAAAGTTTATAAAATCTTTTTCACTGACTTTCAGTCATGCCGAGTTGCTTCAGAGACTTGTTGTAGAAAGACTGACATGTGATTCATGACCTGTTGACGTCCTGACCAAACAGAAAGCCTGCAGGGACAAGAATTACCAGCGGAATTTTCGAAAGGACAAGTTGCGGTATCGTCCGTCTTCGAGCTCAAACCAAAAAACAACAGCCAGAAGAACGCCAAGATCAGCCGGGGTGCCAGGAGCTGTGGTTTCAAAGTGGTGCTTATTCTGCAACAAGGAGAGTAACTAGATTCGATCCATCCATGATTTCAGATGGTCAATCTTACCGACGAACTGAAGCAGGAGGCATTGGTACTGAATGAAGTTCATGTTCTTCAAAGAGCTGCAGTTGGTGATCCTGTGAAAAACAAGTTTTAATACCACTTGAGCTGTTTTGTGGAGTTTCGGCGCCGATACTTCAAGATACTTCACCGTGCTTGTGAAGAAGTATTGACTATGATTGATGAAGACTTTTGTCAAGAAGCCAGCTACAGCAAGCAGCTGCGTCAGTCAACTTCAACCGTGTTCAGTATCTTGACATCATCCTACCTCAGTCGGCAACGAGTTAGTTCTCTATTAAGGGAGTGGTCATCCCTCCTGGTCTCAGCCGTGCGCTTTCCACAGTGAGTGTTGTCGATAATATTGACCATGATCTGTCTTCAGTTGTGTGGGAGGACTCATTTCATGGCTTCGCAGTTTTAATGTTTGTCACGTAGTGCTCTGAACAGTGGAGAAAAGAGAGATTCATCACTTCCAGAAACTCTCTGCAATAAAATGATCCTGCATGATGCATACAAAACAGTTCCTCAACTCTGTTAGAGTGAATGTTCCACCTCAAGAATTTTTAAGGATCACTCACTATGAGGAAAGACCTCCGACTTTGATGTGATCGTTCTCACCTTTTATTTTCTTCTCTTTGAAGCTACTGGTTCCTTCCAGCACTTTAATGAACTGAAGACAGAAAGTCAGCTCTTCGTTTCCCTGAGTATTTCATTACAGGTCTATGGAGGAAGAACGAATTTGGTGAACCACCTTGGGAAGCAAATGTTCTGCCACCGAAATCAGAATGTTCCAAGATTATTCCACTAACTCGGAATGCTCTGCCCATGTTGGACAAGTTCGAGATCCAGACCCCAGCCTGCATGGTTGGAACAAAAGTTGAAGGAAAGTCTATCCCACAGATTAGATTTTGCCGTCGAAACTGTCAGTTTATTGTGAAACCTCTTTGTCATCCCGTGGAAGGTAGCGCAAGAGCATATGGATACAATAAAGGCCTAGGAACTAGGCCCCAAAAGGGCAAAGAAAAATACATCTGGATTTATAACTACAATTGACTTATTTATTTCTAGCAAATTTAGTATATTTATTTGATATGTCTGGTATCTTATTTTCATCAATAAAATATCCTGACATCACATAGGTTATTATACAATATATCTCCACATTCGTCAATAAGTGGATAATTAACAACATAGTGTTCAAGAAAATAACCATAAGGCTGACCACATACTTTGTATTTAGTTTAATCAATATCTTTGTATCTGGCAGAAGTACTTGTAACCAAGCTTAAGCCTGACCACTACAACATCAATAAGTGTATTCACATTGCAAGTTACTCCCTAAACATACTTACCTACGTTCATGTTATCACAGTGGGTCATAGATCTACTCAGGCTTCTAACAACATTCGTATAACATTTAGTTTCATTATTTACTTCTCTCCTAATATTATTCCCAACACTAGTTCTGACAGACACATCAAAGTTATATTCTACAGTTTCCTTCAGGGTGCTGTTCTTTTGGCTAACTTATCAACTTGTTCATAGAGTAATTCAATGGTCATCCATAACAATCGTAAATTAATTCCTTAAATTCTGTGGGTATCTGTATCTGGCTTTTAGTACATTACCATGACACCAGCTGCAGCAGTGTGCCAAGAGCTGGTAAAGTGTGCTTCTTAAAACCTATGTAGTCAAATGTTGTAGCTGTAAGAGGAGGGAGTTACCCTGCACAGCCAGCCCTCTGCAAGTGGAATGTTCAAGTCTAAGCAGTAAGCTATGCAGTTCATGCCGAGGAAGTAGGAATGTGGTGGAGGGGATGGAGGGAGGAGTAGGAGAGGGAGGTGGATGATGGAAGAGGGGGGGGTATGCGGCCCAGATGTTCAGTCGGACACGTACTGGTCTCCAGCAGTCCAGTAGGTCAAGAGCAGTGTGTGTGTGTGTTTGTGTGTGTGTGTGTGTGTGTGTGTGTGTGTGTGTGTGTGTGTGTGTGTGTGTGTGTGTGTGTGTGTGTGTGTGTGTGTGTGTGTTTGTGTGTGTGTGTGTACTTACCTATTTGTACTCACCTATTTGTGATTGCAGGGTCAAGACTCAGTTCCTTTCCCCGCCTCTTCACTGACCACTTCTGGGTCCTCCCTCTCCATGCTCCATGAGCTTTATCATACCTCGTCTTAAAACTATGTATGGTACCTGCCACAACTACATCACTTGCCAGACTATTTCACATCCTAACAACTCTGTGGCTGAAGAAATACTTCCTAACATCCCTGTGATTCATCTGAGTCTTCAGCTTCCAACTGTGACCCCTTGTGTTTGTGTCCCCTCTCTGCATCATCTTGTCTCTATCCACCTTATCTATTCCTCGCAGTATTTTGTATGTCGTTATCATGTCTCCCCTAAGCCAGTGTCTTCAGGCCGATTTCCCTTAACCTTTCTTCGTAGGACATTCCCTTAGCTCTGGAACTAGCATTGTTGCAAACCTTTGCACTTTTTCTAATTTCTTGACGTGCTTGACCAGGTGTGGCTTCCAAACTGGTGCTGCATACTCCAGTATGGACCGGACGTACATAGTGTACAGAGTCTTGAACGATTCCTTACTAAGGTATCGGAACGCTATTCTCAGGTTAGCCAGACCCCCATATGCTGCAGCAGTTATCTGGTTGATGTGTGCTTCCAGAGACGTGGTTGGTATTATACTCATCCCAAGATCTTTCTCCTTGAGTGAGGCTTGCAGTCTTTGGCCGCCTAGCCTATACTCTGTCTGCGGGTTTCTTTGCCCTTCCCCGATCTTCATGACTTTGCATTTGGCGGGGTTAAATTCTAGGAGCCAGTTGCTGTACTACGCGTCCAGCCTGTCCAGGTCTCTTTGAAGTCCTACCTGATCCTCATCCGATTTAATTCTCATTAACCTCACATCATCTGCGAACAGGGACACTTCTGAGTCTATCCCTTCCATCATGTCATTTACATATACCAAAAATAGCACTGGTCCTAGGACTGACCCCTGTGGGGCCCCACTCGTCACATTCGCCCACTGTGATACCTCATCACATACCATGACTCGTTGTTGCCTCCCTGACAGGTATTCTCTGATCCATTGCATTGTCCTTCCTATTATACGTGTCTGATCCTCTAGCTTCTGCACTAATCTCTTGTGAGGAAATGTGTCGAAGGCCTTCTTGCAGTCCAAGAAAATGCAACAACCTACCCCTCTGTCTCGTGTCTTATTTCTGTTACTTTGTTATGAAACTCCAGTGTTTTTGTGACACAGGATTTGCCTTCCATGAATCCGTGCTGTTTGGCGTTTATAATGTTGTTCCGTTCCAGGTGCTCTACCATTCTCCATAACTCTGCATACTATACACGTCAGTGACACTGGTCTATAGTTTAGTGCCTCGTGTCTGTCTCCTTTCTTAAAAATGAGGGCTACATTTGCCGTCTTCTGTACCTCGGGTAGTTGCCCAGTTTCAAGGGATGTGTTGAAAACTGTGGTTAGTGACACACACACAGCGTTTCTGCTCCCTCTCTAAGGACCCACAGAGAGATGTCCGGTCCCACCGTCTTTGACGTATCAAGGTCACTTAGCAACTTCTTCACCTCCTCGTTTTTGTGTATTTTATCCAACACTTGTTGGTATATCCCTTGTTGGTGTACCCCTCTGTTCTGTCTTCCCAGAGTCCTTTCTGTCTCCACTGTAAATACTTCCTTTAATCTCGTGTTGAGCTCCTCACATGCTTCTTGGTCGTTTCTTGTGAGCTCGCCTTCTTTCCTCAGCCTGATTGCCTGGGCCTTGACTGTTGTCTTCCTCCTGATGTGGCTATACAGCAGTTTCGGGTCAGACTTGACTTTCGATGCTATGTTGTGTGTGTGTGTGTGTGTGTGTGTGTGTGTGTGTGTGTGTGTGTGTGTGTGTGTTGTGTGTGTGTGTTGTCTAGGCATGGATTGTACCTCTGTTGTGGTGGGCCGCAATTGTGTTTGTTTTAAGAGTGACTGTGCTTGTCTTGAAGACTGATGGAGTGTGCGTGCAGGTTGGCTGGTCTTTCTGTTGTCTTACCGCAGTGTTGCACGCTCTTCCTGGCTCCGTGCTCTCTGCCAGACACCTAACTTGATTATTTGGTCTCGTGGCGCCAGACAAACACTCGCCTCTGCTGGTCGTCTTGTCTAAATAGGAAGCTGGTGGTATGGGGGAAGCTAATGTTGTGGTGTGGAAGTTGG
>NC_069416.1:47897786-47905286 GCF_026875155.1 Cherax quadricarinatus | reverse complement strand
TTTTAGAAATCTAAACAAGAAATCATTTAAGGCACTGTACACCGTGTACATCAGACCCGTGTTGGAGTATGCAGCACCAGTATAGAACCCACACCTGATCAAACATGTCAAGAAACTATCAAAAATGCAAAGGTTTTGAACGAGACTAGTCTGACGGGTATGAACTAGCAGGAGAGACTGAAGGAAGTTAACCTGGTGACAACCAACACAGAAAAGCCAGAGAAGACATGGTAACGACATATTAAATATTCGGAGGATTTAATAGGGCTTGACTGGGATAGGCTGCTCGAGAGGTGAGAAACAGGTGCACGAGGGCGCAGATGGAAACTAAAAACCCAGGTTAAATTTACTTTTTCAGAGATGAGAACTGAGTCAAAATTTCACAGAGTGAGCCAAAAGTCTGGACACACAGAATATATTTTTTTTTTTTTTTTTGGGGGGGGGGGCGCAGTTACCGGAGTTCCTGCACCGTGGTCATGTGAGTCTTGCCAAGCTCGTTGAACTTTGCCTTGCTGATGATGGACAACGTCTTGAGGATATTATTCATTAAAACTACTGTATAATTATTACAGAAATGCATTTTCGCTTATGTGTCCAGACTTTTGTGATACCTGTACTATAAATAATGTATCATGCCATAGATTGCCATATATATATATATATATATATATATATATAATATAATATATATATATATATAATATATATATATTATATATATATATACATACAGACAATGCTGTGTGTGTGTGTGTGTGTGTGTGTGTGTTAACAATAGCAGAGGCTAACGTGTTTCAAACCTCAAGTCACAGAACCTTTGACCTGCCCAACGGTACACTCCGTCCTGAGAACCCTTAAGCCGTGAGGCAGGTCCACCAGGTCCTGAACCAGGGCCACCAGGCTCTACCAGGACTACCAAGCTCTGAACTAGGACCACGAAGCTCTGAACCAGGGCCACCAAGCTCTGAACCAGGACCACCAAGCTCTGAACCAGGACCACCAAGCTCTGAACCAGGACCACCAAGCTCTGAACCATGGCCACCAAGCTCTGAACCAGGACCACCAAGCTCTGAACCATGGCCACCAAGCTCTGAACCAGGGGCCCCCAACACACCCCTTGCTGGACAACAAGCAATCCACTTCTACCAGCACACCTACAACCTCCGACTTCTAGCGCTAACCACGACCCACAACGGGTTTACGCTCCCCCCGTCAATTTCAACCACGACGGGATCAGAACATTTCCCTCCCCCCTCTCCTCTGATACGTATATAAAAATTAAAAGGCCATTAAAATCTCAACGTCTTGTGACATTCACTAACCATTTCTGTTTTAGTCGAAATATAATATATATAATTAATATATAATATATATATAATAATTATATATAAAATATATATATATATACATAAGAATTTTTCGGAAAATTTCCGGGAAAACCCAAAAAAAATAGGATGAAAACATTTCTCAAGGCAAAAAAAACAAATGAATGGAAAATTTTGAAGCCTTTTAGCCAAATTTGGAGGAATTGGTAATGGAATGTTGATAATGAGGAGCGGATAGTACTCGCAACTGTACTGAAACCTTCCACTTTTGTATGTAAGTGGGTAAGAAAGTAGGTAAGTAATTTATGTAAATAAGTAGGTAAGTACCTAAGTATGTAATAAATAGATAAGTAAGTATATATAATGTAAGTAAAAAGTAAGTTTATCGGGGTACAGGTAGACACAAATAAGTCACACACAGGTGAGTACAATTAGCATACAGAGTAACATACCAGGATAACATACGCTGTACGTGAGGAAAATTAGACACAGGTACATCGGGGTTTTTTTAAATCGTAGGCCACTTCACCATCCCTGGCTTTATCCAGTACAAATTCAAGGACATAACTGGAAGACAGTAAAACCCTATTACAAAAGATGAGGTAATCATCCCTCAGTCTTGGGTTGGTGTGAAGACCAGCGTAGCCGTGAAGATTCTGAGATTTTTCACCACTATTTTGCTCCTACTGCCTCTTAAAATATATATATTGGGCCATGCATGGTGACCCCCGTCACCGTGGAATTAATGGGAATAATGGGTGTAAGGTACTGCCCGGGTGGCTAGCAGGAGGGGTGACGCAGCACATCTGAGAAGAAGCATGATCCTGGGGGCGCTCCTCTCTCTTTTGCCTCGCTCTGAAGAACAGGAAGAACATGGTGAAAAATTAGCAACATAAACGTGGACAATGGTGATATTGAGTAATGTTGATGACACTGAGTAACGAGAGAAACATAATAAAAGGCGATTGTGAAAGGGTGTAGTCTTGTGTATGTGTGTGTGTGTGTATGTGCGTGCATTTTGGTAGTGTTGTGTGGACCACCCACAAGGGACAACAGTATCTACAAGCCCCTTGGTCACTCTCCCTGTGTCTTTCCCCGTTTGTTATCTACTGTTTTGCTATCCCCGTCGTTTTCCCTTCTGACGTCTTTACTGTTAGTTATCTACCATTTTTAAGGCTCCTCTTACCCCCGTGTTAGTACTCCGCTCCGTTTCCCACTATCCCCCTTTCCCACCTCCCATTCCAGTGTCTCTTTTCCTGTTTCCCCGTTGAAATGGGTATTTCTTTCCTTAGCTTTTGTTTTCTGGACCTGTTTTCTGTTGTGTACCATTACTGCTGGAACAGGTTCTGTTTTTTCTTGTGTTAACAGTTTTTATCGATATTTGATATAGACAAGTTTTTTTTAAATAAATCATCATCATCATCATCATCATCATCATCATCATCATCATCATCATCATCATCATCATCATCATCATCATCATCATCATCATCATCATCATCATTATTGCTATTATCTTCAATGGAAAATATTCGGTTTCGTCCAGAAAGGCCCCAAATTTGGAATTTGGATTTTTTTTTTAGATAAAACGGAGTTCTGATAGACATATTTGATTGTGTGGATAACTCCCTGTTATGAGAGGTGGAGCGGATAACTCAGTGACGTCATCACGCAGTGGATCACGGATAACAAGGGTGTAATAACTGGATTATGAAATTTGGGGGGGGGGGGTGGAGAGGCACGGCTCGATACGGTACATGACCTCACTGGCCCTATAACCCAACAACAACGTGCGTAGTATCCATATTTAAGAAGTGTTGGTAGAATTACAGCAATATGTTAAGTAAAAGGATATGCGCATTTTAATGCGATATTTTTATTGGGCAAACGTTGCAAAATAAAAACTCGATATGAATACCTTGCAGGTAATGATATAGTCAGATGGAAAGTCGTAGAAGACAGGAAAGAAGTGATTTCATTACAGATGCTAAATCTTGTCTCATTAACCGTTTGGAATACTATGATAAAGTAAGAAAAGTAAGAGAGGGGAGAGAGTACTTGGTGGAATACATTTTCTTGGACTGCAAGAAAGCATAATCATGCCATCGTGAGACTGGAGCAAACACTTGAGGTGCAAGCAGGAATGACTGGGATCGTGCCTGGGATCAAGGGTACCTCAGGGAGGGAACCCAAAGAGTGTTTAATCCTGGAAGAAGACTCAGAGTGGGGAAGAGTACCAAGCGGGGTCCACAAGGACTGATACTAGAACCATACTGTTTCTGGTTTATGGGACATACCAGAGGGAAATTTAAAGTCAGATTTTATCCCTGTTTCCCTGATTATTAAAACTAATGAGGAGAGTACAAACAGATGAGGGCGAAGGAAACTGCAAACTGATCTCTAGCAGCTGCAAGATTGGGCAGATAAGTGCTTGCTTGAATTTAACTTCAGCAAAATACAGTGTTATGAAGTTTGGGGAAGAGCCAAAAGACCAGACACAGAGTACAGCGACAGAGGCTGAAACACCTCATTCAAAAGGACCTAGGAGTAAGCATAGTGCCTACCATATCACTAAGGCTTATACCAACCGAGAAACCTCTGTAGCAAATGTTCTTTTGGCATATCTGAGAGTGGCCTTCAGGAATCTCACCCCAAAGAGGAGTCTTTCCGGGAACTTTATGCAACATACATCGGGCTCATCTTAGAGTACACAGCACCAGTATGAAACCAACATCTAGAAAAATATCTTAAGAAACTGGGAAAAGCGCATAAGTAAGGAACGAGACTGTTTCCAGAGCCACGGGGAGGAGCTTCGACGAGAGGCTAAAAGAGTTTCAGCTTTACGACCCTAAAGGAGTTGAACCTGAGAATATGATAAGTCCCTTTAAATAAGTGTCTATCATGACGGCCCCGTAATGGTGGAGTATGTGCTTTGATGGCTGGTGAAATTCTTGGTTCACGAGATTGAAAGCTGCCGGGCCCCCTTCCTTGGATCAAACTTTAAAATGCTGCATATTCCCTTTTCAACACAAGGAGTGGTGTAGGCTTGATAAAACCGTTTTGTTTAAGGCGAGAGAAACTCGCTACTCAGGTCCTCCCAGCAGGTGCTCATTTAAACAGGAAAGTTTAGAGACCCAGGTAGCATAACGTCTGTCAAAAAAAGGTCAAATGTTTACCGGACGCGGGTCTTTAGTCATGAATCCACAGCTTAATAGCTTTTGGTCATCTTGGACCGAGGACTTCCGCTGGCATACCCCCCACCTCTAAAAATTTCGGTTATAAAAATTTTAAACAAATTTAAAAGTTTTTTAACGACCCAGTTTGCCGTGGTTCGACCCCGACAAACTTAGTGAGGCAATTTTCAATTCTTCAGCGTAGGGGCAGAGAAATGGAACACCTGTACGACCATACAGATGGAACCACCTCTATGAACCACACGATGGAACTACCTGTACGACCACAGAGATGGAACCACTTTTACGACCACAGTTTTCCACATAAGGACGGCCAGGAGCTAGAATCAACCTCCCCCTCCCTCCCCTTTCGCACATCTGAAATGGTAACTGGTGTAATTCCAGGAAAAGCAATTTTCCTGGACCAGGTTCCACCCACTTCCTGGAACAAATCTGATACCTCCCCCCATGCTCTGTGAATTAAGCTCTTTCCTTTTTGCATATAAAAATGGTTTAAGCCCGCAACGGGGGCAGGAAGTCAGACCTTGAACGAGACAAGCCACTTCCTCCCAGCACCAAACACCTAACACCAGTCCCTTCTAGGTCAGTGTCATGGCTGTGAGAATTTCTGCTGCTGCTGCTGCTCGTGTGGTGTGTGTGGTGTGTGTGTTGTGTGTGTGTGTGTGTGTGTGTGTGTGTGTGTGTGTTTTGTGTTGTGTGTGTGTGTGTGTTGTGTGTGTGTGTGTGTGTGTTTTTGTGTTTGTGTGTGTGTGTGTGTGTGTGTGGTGTGTGGTGTGTGTGTGTGGTGTGTGTGTGTGTGTGTGTGTGTGTGTGTGTGGTGATAATTCATTCTTTGTACAGTTTTGTGACAAAACTCCCCATGGACAGAGTGGCTCCATGATTAACCTAGGGAGAATCCACACATAGCTTTAGAAATAGGTATGGCAGACCTACGCATACGGAGAAAAGTGAATCTTCCACCACACCTGTCAGAGCAGCATGTAGAGGGAAAAGTAGGGAGTAAAAAATTAAGTGTGTGGATAATGGGTAGTAAGCTCAGCGTGCGGCACAAAACACAGACGAACTATTCAAGAAAAGTGAAAGAGCTGAAGAAATGAATAGCTGAAGTTACCTTCAGACATCATAGCTATCACAAGACACAGCTGGGCTACATGATATCAGATGCCATATTTTCCGGTAGGATATCAAGTTGATAAGGAAAGAGAAAACAGGGAGGTTGGGGGGGTAGTACTGAAATCAGAAATCAGTTCGAAAAAGGTAGAAGGATGAGCAGAGAAGACACTAGACTTCGTAGCAAGCTTAGTTAAGACTGGGGGACCCAAAGTAGTAGTTGGCGATTACAACCTGACACCTAACAACAGGAGATCGAGGTAAGAAAACCCGAAGACAACAACAAGGAATGATTGACATAAATGAAGAAGCTATAGTGCCTACAGAGCCAATACAAAGCCGGTCATCATGAGGGATTTCAGTCACAGATAGACTGGGAGAGCTGGGAGCCTCTTGAGGGACGGAAACATGGAGAGCTAAAGGTTTATGAACGTGGTCAGGGAAAACTGTGTGTCAGCATGTCAAGGATACGACTAGAGAGAGAGAGAGGGGGATGAGCCAGCAAGACCTTACATAGTATTTAACACATGTCAGACATAGAAGAAATAGAATACAAGAGTGCCTCTGAGACCCAACGACCATGGCCAGTGTAGAACTTCAAGTACCTTGTGGAAAATAAATGTAGAGGGAAGAATGATGAGTAGAAGAGAGTGAGAAGCCAGACTTTAGAAAAAGGAACTTTGCAGAGATGAGGAATTCCTGAATACAGTGCAATGGAAAACAAAATGTGTGGGAGATGATGGACGAGATGAGGAGTACGTAGTTTGGAAAGTGCTGGGAGGCAGAGGAAAATTTATACCCAAGAGGCAAACAGGAGATAGCAAACAGAGCCCTTGGATGAGCCGGAGATGCGGAGGCCAAATAAAAGTAACGTATACGAATTTGTAAAAAAAAAAAAAAAAAAAAGTGACGGACAGACAAAAAACAGAAAAGTGAGCAGACTAGCCAGAAATGAATATACAGTTGTGAAAGAGGGTGAGAATGACATTGCAGCAAGGCCAAGTCTGAACCAAAACTGCTTTACAGCCACATCAAAAGACAGACAACAATGAAAGACCAGGTAAAATTTGAGTCAAGAAGGAAGGAAGGAGGAAAGCTTATGGGAAATGGCAAGGAAATCTGTGAAATGTTGAACAAGCAATTCAATGAGGGCTTCTCAGTGGACACTAGAACAATGACAAAAAGCTTAGGGGAAAAAAGGGTAAAACCAGCAGATACTGTATACCATACATAAAATACGGGAAAATGTATAAAAAATTTGATGGAGCTGGATACATCCGAGGCCGTGGGACCCGACAGTGCAACATGGGTTCTACCACAACTGAAGCACTAAAATCAGTGATGCGCGGACAGTTGCCAGAGATCTGTAAAGACAGCAAATGTAGTCCCTATATTTAAGAGATGAAACAGGTTTGAAAGCGTTGAACTACAAAAGAGTTTCACTGACATGTATAACTTGCAACGTAATGGAGAAGATGGAAGGAGAGTAAATAAGAGCATTTGATGAGAAGTGCTTTCACAGAACAACAACCAACACGGGTTCAGAGACAGTAAATCTGTCTTACCACCTGATGGAATTTTATGACAAAGTAACGGAAGTGAGACACGAGAGAGAGGAATGATTGAATGGGTCTTCTTAACCTGCAAAAAGTTATTTATTGTATTTCCCCAAAAGACTGGAGCAAAAACTTGAAGTCCAGACCCGATAAAACAGGGAACATACCCCGGCATATAAAACTGCACCCCGGGGGGGAAGCAAAGAGTGATTTTCCGAAAGGTCGTCCCGAATGGGAAAAGTCCCAAGGGGGGGCCCCCGAGGGGTCGGAATTAGGACCAAACATTTCTGGTTTATGTGAAAGGACAACCAAAAT
>NC_069416.1:47879452-47897286 GCF_026875155.1 Cherax quadricarinatus | reverse complement strand
CTCTTTAAATTTTTCCCTTTTCTGATGATGGACAAGTTTGAGGTATTTTCATTAAAAACTATTATAATTTTTACAGAAATGCTTTTTCGCTTATAATATTTTTAAATTATAATATACATATAACAATGCGTGTGTGTGTGGTTTGTGTGTTGTTTTTAACAATAGCGGGGGTCAACGTGTTTCAAACCTAGTCACAAACCTTGACCTGCCCAACGGTACACTCCGTCCTGAGAACCTTAAGCCGCGTGAGGCAGGTCCACCAGGTCATGAACCAGGGCCACCAGTCTACCAGGACTACCAAGCTGAACTAGGACACCAGCTCTTGACCAGGGCCATCCAAGCTCTGAACCAGGGGCCACCAAGCTTGAACCAGGACCACCAAAGCTCTGAACCAGGGCACCAAGTCTGAACCAGGCCACCAACTCTGAAACAGGCACCAGCTTGAAACCTAGAGTACAATGCTCTGACAGGATGCACACTCTGTAACCAGGACCACCAAGCTCTGAAACCAGGGCCACAAGCTCTGAACCAGGGCCACCAAGCTCTGACGAGGACACCAAGCTCGGAAGGCCAGGCCACCAGCTCGGAACCAGGACCACCAAGCTCGAACCAGGACACCAAGCTCTGAACCATGGCCACCAAGCTCTGAACCAGGGCCACCAAGCTCTGAACCAGGGCCACCAAGCTCTGAACCAGGGCCACCAAGCTCGGAACCAGGACCACCAAGCTCGGAACCAGGGCCACCAAGCTCTGAACCAGGGCCACCAAGCTCTGAACCATGGCCACCAAGCTCTGAACCAGGGGCCCCCAACACACCCCTTGCTGGACAACAAGCAATCCACTTCTACCAGCACACTCTACATCCTCGACTTCTAGCGCTACACGACCCACACGGGTTTAGCGCTCCCCCGTCAATACAACCACGACGGGATCAGGACATTTCCCTCCCCCCTCTCCTCTGATACGTATATTAAAAATTAAAAGGCCATTAAAATCTCAACGTCTTGTGACATTCACTAACCATTTCTGTTTTAGTCGAAATATATATATATATATATATATTATATATATATATATATATATATATATATATATATATATATATATATATAATATATAATATACATAGAATTTTTCGGAAAATTTCCAGGCAACCAAAAAAAATAGGATGAAAACATTTCTCAAGGGCGAAAAAACAAATGAATGGACATTTTGAAGCCATTAGCCAAATTTGGTAATGGGATGTTGATAATGAGGAGCGGATAGTACTCGCAACTGTACTGAAACCTTCCACTTTTGTATGTAAGTAGGTAAGTAAGTAGGTAAGTAATTATGTAAATAAGTAGGTAAGTACCTAAGTATGTAATTAAATAGAGTAAGTAAGTATATATGTAAGTAAATAAGTAAGTTTATCTGGTACAGGTAGACACAAATATAGTCACACACAGGTGAGTACAATTAGCATACAGAGTAACATACCAGGATAACATACGCTGTACGTGAGGAAAATTAGACACAGGTACATCTGGGTACCTTTATCGTAGGCACTTCACCATCCACTGGCTTTATCAGTAAAAATTCAAGGACATAACTGGAAGACAGTAGAACTATTACAAAAGATGAGGTAATCAGTCCCTCAGTCTTGGTGTTGGTGTGAAGACCAGCGTAGCCGTGAAGATTCTGAGATTTTTCACCACTATTTTGCTCCTACTGCCTCTTAAAATATATATATTGAGCCATGCATGGTGACCACGTCACCGTGGGAATTAATGGGAATAATGGGTGTAAGGTACTGACCGTGGCTAGCAGGAGAGTGACGCAGCACAGTCTGAGAAGAAGCATGATCCTGGGGGCGCTCCTCTCTCTCTGCCTCGCTCTGAAGAACAGGAAGAACATTGGTGATAATATTAGCAACATCAACGTGACAATGGTGATATTGAGTAATGTTGATGACACTGAGTAACGAGAGAAACATAATAACAAGGCGATTTGTGAAAGGTGTGTAGTCTGTGTGTATGTGTGTGTGTGTGTATGTGCGTGCGTGTGTGTGTGTGTGTGTGTGTGTGGGCCACCCACAAGGGACAACAGTATCTACAAGACCCGTTGGTCAACTCTCCCTGTGTCTTTCCCCGTTTGTTATCTACTGTTTTGCTATCCCCGTCGTTATTCCCTTCTGACGTCTTTACTGTTAGTTATCTACCATTTTTTAAGGCTCCTCTTACCCCCGTGTTAGTACTCGCTTCCGTTTACACTATCTCCTTCCACCTCCCATTTCCAGTGTCTCTTTTCCTGTTTCCCCGTTGTATCGTATTTCTTCCTTAGCTTTTGTTTTCTGGACCTGTTTTCTGTTGTGTACCATTACTGCTGGAACAGGTTCTGTTTTTTCTTGTGTTAACAGTTTTTATCGATATTTGATATAGACACAGTTTTTTTAAATCATCATCATCATCATCATCATCATCATCATCATCATCATCATCATCATTATTGCTATTATCTTCAATGGGAAAATATTCGGTTTCGTCCAGAAAGGCTCCAATGGAATTTGGATTTTTTTTTTTTTAGATAAAACGGAGTTCTGATAGACATATTTGATTGTGTGGATAACTCCCTGTTATGAGAGGTGGAGCGGATAACTCAGTGACGTCATCACTGCAGTGGATCACGGATAACAACGGTGTAATAACTGGATTATGTAATGGGGGGGGGGGTGGAGAGGCACGGCTCGATACGGTACATGACCTCACTGGCCCTATAACCCAACAACAACAACTGTGCGTAGTATCCATATTTAAGAAGTGTTGGTAGAATTACAGACAATATGTTAAGTAAAAGGATATGCGCAGTTAATGCGATATTTTTATTGGGCGAAACGTTGCAATAATAAAAACGTCGATATGAATACCTTGCAAGGTAATGAATACAGTCAGATGGAAAGTCGTAGAAGACATGGAAAGAAGTGATTTCATTACAGATGCTAAATCTTGTCTCATTAACCTTTTGGAATACTATGATAAAGTAAGAGAAGTAAGAGAGGGGAGAGAGTACTTGGTGGAATACATTTTCTTGGACTGCAAGAAAGCATATCATGCCATCGTGAGACTGGAGCAACACTTGAGGTGCAAGCAGGAATGACTGGGATCGTGCCCTGGTGGATCAAGGTGTACCTCAGGGGAGGGAAGCAAAGAGTGATTATCCTGGAAGAGACGTCAGAGTGGGGAAGAGTACCAAGCGGGGTGCCACAAGGACTGATACTAGAACCAGTACTGTTTCTGGTTTATGTGGACATACCAGATGGAATTAAGTCAGATGTATCCCTGTTTGCTGATTATGTAAAACTAATGAGGAGAGTACAAACAGATGAGGGCGAAGGAAAACTGCAAACTGATCTCTAGCAGCTGCAAGATTGGGCAGATAAGTGCTTGCTTGAATTTAACTTCAGCAAATGCAGTGTTATGAAGTTTGGGGAAGGAGCCAAAAGACCAGACACAGAGTACAGCGACAGAGGCTGCACACTTCATTCAAAGAGGACCTAGGAGTAAGCATAGTGCCTACCATATCACTAGAGGCTTATACCAACTGAGAAACCTCTGTAGCAAATGTTCGTTTGGCATATCTGAGAGTGGCCTTCAGGAATCTCACCAAAGAGGAGTCTTTCCGGGAACTTTATGCAACATACATCTGGCTCATCTTAGAGTACACAGCACCAGTATGAAACCAACATCTAGAGAAATATCTTAAGAAACTGGAGAAAGCGAATAAGTAAGGAACGAGACTGTTTCCAGAGCTACGGGGAGGAGCTTCGACGAGAGGCTAAAAGAGTTCAGCTTTACGACCCTAGAGGAGTTGAACCTGAGAATATGATAAGTCTTGAAATAAGTGTCTATCATGAGCGGCCTCGTAATGGTGGAGTATGTGCTTTGATGCTGGTGAAGGTTCTTGGTTCACGAGATTGAAACTGCCTGCCCCTTCCTTGGATCAACTTTAAGTGCTGCATATTCCCTTCTTTCAACACAAGGAGTGGTGGAGGCTTGATACACCGTGTGTTAAGCGCGAGAGAAACTCGCTACTCAGGTCCTCCCAGCAGGTGCGTCATTTAACAGGACGTTCAGAGGACCCAGGTAGCATAACGTCTGTCAAAAAACAGGTCAAATGTTTACCGACGCGGGTCTTAGTCATGATCCACAGCTATAGCTTTTGGTCATCTGACCGAGGACTTCCGCTGGCATACCCCCCACCTCTAAAAATTACGGTTATAATTATAACTATTAACTAGTTTCTAAACGACCCAGTTTGCCGTGGTTCGACCCCGACAAACTTAGTGAGGCAATTACAATTCTTCAGCGTAGGAGCAGAGAAATGGAACCACATGTACGACCATACAGATGGAACCACCTCTATGACCACACAGATGGAACTACCTGTACGACCACAGAGATGGAACCACTTGTACGACCACAGTCTCCACATAAGGACGGGCCAGGAGCTAGGATCAACCTCCCCCTCCCTCCCTTTCTGCACATCTGAAATGGGTAACTGGTGTAATTCCCAGGAAAAGCAATTTTCCTGGACCAGGTTCCACCCATCTTCCTGGAACAAATCTGATTACCTCCCCCCATGCTCTGTGAATTTAGCTCTTCCTTTTGCATATAAAAATGGTGAAGCAGCAACGGAGGCAGGAAGTCAGACCTTGAACGAGACAGCCACTTCCAGCACCAGCCACACCTAACACCAGTCCTTCTAGGTCAGTGTCATGGCTGTGAGATGCTGCTGCTGCTGCTGCTGCTGCTCTGTGTGTGTGTGTGTGTGTGTGTGTGTGTGTGTGTGTGTGTGTGTGTGTGTGTGTGTGTGTGTGTGTGTTTGTGTGTGTGTGTGTGTGTACTCACCTAGTTGTACTCACCTAGTTGAGGTTGCGGGGGTCGAGTCCGAGCTCCTGGCCCCGCCTCTTCACTGATCGCTACTAGGTCACTCTCCCTGAGCCGTGAGCTTTATCATACCTCTGCTTAAAGCTATGTATGGATCCTGCCTCCACTACATCGCTTCCCAAACTATTCCACTTACTGACTACTCTGTGGCTGAAGAAATACTTCCTAACATCCCTGTGATTCATCTGTGTCTTCAGCTTCCAACTGTGTCCCCTTGTTACTGTGTCCAATCTCTGGAACATCCTGTCTTTGTCCACCTTGTCAATTTTCCCCTCAGTATTTTGTATGTCATTATCATGTCCCCCCTATCTCTCCTGTCCTCCAGTGTCGTCAGGTTGATTTCCCTTAACCTCTCCTCGTAGGACATACCTCTTAGCTCTGGGACTAGTCTTGTTGCAAACCTTTGCACTTTCTCTAGTTTCTTCACGTGCTTGGCTAGTTTTGGGTTCCAAACTGGTGCCGCATAACTCCAATATGGGCCTAACGTACACGGTGTACAGGGTCCTGAATGATTCCTTATTAAGATGTCGGAATGCTGTTCTGAGGTTTGCTAGGGGCCCATATGCTGCAGCAGTTATTTGGTTGATGTGCGCTTCAGGAGATGTGCCTGGTGTTATACTCACCCCAAGATCTTTTTTCCTTGTGTGTGTGTGTGTGTGTGTGTGTGTGTGTGTGTGTGTGTGTGTGTGTGTGTGTGTGTTGTGTGTGTGTGTGTGTGTGTGTGTGTGTGTGTGTGATAATTCATTCTTTGTACAGTTTTGTGACAAAAACTCACATGGACAGAGTGAGTCCATGGTTAACCTAGGGAGAATCCACACATAGCTTTAGAAATAGGTACGGCAGACCTACGCATACGGGAGAGAGTGAATCTTCCACCACACCTGTCAGAGCAGCATGTAGAGGGAAAAGTAGGGAGTAAAAATAAGTGTGTGATAATGGGTAGGTAAGCTCAGCGTGAGGCACAAAACACAGACGAACTATTCAAGAAGAGTGACGAGCTGAAGAAATGAATAGCTGAAGTACCTTCAGACATCATAGCTATCACAGAGACACAGCTGGGCTACATGATATCAGATGCCATATTTCCGGTAGGATATCAAGTGATAAGGAAAGAGAAAACAGGGGAGGTGGAGGGGTAGTACTGCTAATCAGAAATCAGTTCTGAAAAGGTGAGAAGGATGAGCAGAGAAGAGACACTAGACTTCGTAGCAAGCTTAGTTAAGACTGGGTGACCCAAAGTAGTAGTTGGCGATTTACAACCTGACACCTAACAACAGGAGATCGAGGTAAGAACCTGAAGACAACAACAAAGGAATGATTGACATAAATGAAGAAGCTATGAGTGCCTACAGAGCCAATACAAAGCCGGTCATCATGAGGGATTTCAGTCACAGATAGACTGGGAGAGCTGGGAGCCTCTTGAGGGACCGGAAACATGGAGAGCTAGGTTGACGAAAGTGGTCAGGGAAAACTGTGTGTCAGCATGTCAAGGATACGACTAGAGAGAGAGAGGAGGGGATGAGCCAGCAAGACTGGACATAGTATTTAACACATGTCAGACATAGAAGAAATAAAATACAAGAGTGCCTCTGAGACCCAACGACCATGCAGTGCTGAACTTCAAGTACCTTGTGGAACTAAATGTAGAGGGAAGAATGATGAGTAGAGAGAGTGAGAAGCCAGACTTTAGAAAAAGGAACTTTGCAGAGATGAGGGAATTCCTGAATACAGTGCAATGGGAAAACAAAATGTGTGGGAGATGAGTGGACGAGATGATGGAGTATGTAGTTGGAAAGTGCTGGGAGGCAGAGGAAAATTTATACCCAAGAGGCAAACAGGAGATAGCAAACAGAGCCCTTGGATGAGCCGGAGATGCGGAGGCAAATAAAAAGTAACGTATACGAATTTGTAAAAAAAAAAAAAAAAAAAGTGACGGACAGACGAAAACAGAAAAGTGAGCAGACTAGCCAGAAATGAATATACAGTTGTGAAGAGAGGGTGAGAATGACATTGCAGCAAGGCCAAGTCTGAACCAAAACTGCTTTACAGCCACATCAAAAGACAGACAACAATGAAAGACCAGGTAATTCGAGTCAAGAAGGAAGGAAGGAGGAAAGCTTATGGGAAATGGCAAGGAAATCTGTGAAATGCTGAACAAGCAATTCAATGAGGTCTTCTCAGTGGACACTAGAACAATGACAAAAAGCTTAGGAAAAAGGGTACACCAGCAGATACTGGATACCATACATAAAATACGGGAAGATGTATAAAAAATTTTGATGGAGCTGGATACATCCGAGGCCGTGGGACCTGACAGTGTCAACATGGGTTCTACCACAACTGAAGCACTAAAGTCAGTGATCGCGGGACAGTTGCCAGAGATCTGTAAGACAGCAAATGTAGTCCCTATATTTAAGAGATGAAACAGGTAGAAAGCGTTGAACTACAAACGAGTTTCACTGACATGTATAACTTGCAACGTAATGGAGAAGATGGAAGGAGAGTAGTAGAGCATTTGATGAGAAGTGCTTTCACAGACAACAACCAACACGGGTTCAGAGACAGTAAATCTTGTCTTACCAACCTGATGGAATTTTATGACAAAGTAACGGAAGTGAGACACGAGAGAGAGGAATGGATTGAATGGGTCTTCTTAACCTGCAAGAAGTTATTTATTGTATTCCACAAAAGACTGGAGCAAAAACTTGAAGTCCAGACAGATAAAACAGGGAACATACCCCGGCATATAAAACTGCACCCCGGGGAAGGAAGCAAAGAGTGATTATCCGGAAAGAGTCGTCAGAATGGGGAAGAGTACCAAGGGGTGTGCCACGAGGATCGGAATTAGGACCAATATTATTTCTGGTTTATGTGAAGGACATACCAGATGGAATTAAGTCAGATGTATCTCTGTTTGCTGATGGTGTAAAACTAATGAGGATAATGCAAACAGATGTGGACGGGGAAAAACTGTAAACTGATCTGTACCAACTGCAAGACTGATCAGATAAGTGGTTGCTTGAATTCAAACCCAGTCTACGCAAGGTTATGAAGATCGGGAAGGGGTCAGAAGACCGAAGATGGAGTATGGGCTCACGGAACAGAGGTTGTACACGATACTCAGAGAGAAAGACCAAGGGGTGAGCATGGTGTCCAACATATCGCCAGAGGCTCACATCAACCTAATAACCTCTGCTGCCAATGCTAGCCTGGCACATCTGAGAGTGACCTTCAGGAATCTCAACAAAGAGTCTTTCTGGGCCCTTTATACAACATGTATCAGGCGTGCGTGCAGCCAGTAGTAACAGCCTGATCAGCCAGGCTCCTATGCACCATGGCTTGGTCATGGATCTGGCCGTGGAGGCGTTGACCCCGTGAACACCTTCCAGGTAGACTCCACGTACGTAGACCCCATCTTAGAGTACGCAGCATCAACATGGAACCCACACTTGAGGAAGCATGTTAAAAAACTGAGAAACGTGCGGAAGTATGCAATAAGGCTTGTTCCTAAGGAACTTGAGCTATGAGAATAGGTTAGTGGAACTGAGTCTAATCACACTGGAGCATAGAAGAACCAGGGGAGATATGATCACAACATACAAAGTACTCAGCATGGAGAAGGAACAGGCTGTTTGAGAGTTGAGAAATAGAGATGTTAATTGTTTCTTCAGTCTCGTGAAGTTCGCAAAGTGGAATGATCTCAGTGAAGAAGTGGAGGAGGCAGACTCCATACATAACTTTAAGAGCAGGTACGATAAGGCTCACGAGGATTCAGTAGAGTGAATCTGGCAAGTGCAAAGTTGAGAAGCGGGACCAGCAGCTAAGCCTCGACTCTTCCAACCACACACACACACACACACACACACACACACACACATACACACACACACACACACACATACACAAAACACACACACACACACACACACACACAAAACACACACACACACACACACACACATACCCCACCACACACACACACACCACACACACCATACACACACACACACACACACACCACACACACACACACATACACACACATCCCACACACATACACACACACACCACACATACACACACACACACACACACACACACACACACACACACACACACACACACACACACATACACACACACACACACACACACACACCCCAAAACATCCCACACACATACACACACACACACACTCGTGGAGGAGTCACGCGGTTTGAGCTCGTGTTTTGGTGATAATTTCGACTGTGCCATAAGGAATAGAGTGTGGGATATAGGCGTGTGCACGCATAAGAGTGCATATAATCACTTAAGCCCCGAGAAAAGGAAATATAAGTGATCAAGAAAAGAAAACAATGGAAATATTTGGCTAAAGTGTTTAGTGGGGGCCGTTGGAAGGGTGAACGGTTGTGTCAGGCCTAAAATAGTGTTCCCATAATAACGCAGTGGGGTATTTTGAAGAATAAATGCGACTCAAGACCAGGGAGATAAGAGATATGTATAATGTGTCAGTAAATTACAGTGAGTGAGTGAAAAAATTAGAAGAGCTAGAGACTATAGTGCATCCCAGGAAGTTAGTGGAAAAAATTTACTTAGAAGCATCAAACTTCTTCAACTTCTGGGACAGGACAGACCGCCAACGTTACTCCACTGCCAGCTGCAAGTAATATTCACCTAGTTTGAGTTGCATGGGGTTAATAGTACCTGTCTCTAGCTGGAATTGGGGGTCACTCTCCTCGAGCTATCAGAATTAGAATAAGCAGCATTTACTGGCATTTAATAGAACTTAGAGGTAGCGGCATGTAGGCGAAGCCTAGTGTATTTATTTTTGAACGTAATTTTAAACGCATAAGACTACAGTGGGAACCAAGAGATCGGGTACATATACAATACATACGTGGGAAATAAGGACTGTTTACATAAGCATATGCACAAACACTAGGTGAGGACAGCTATGCTGTTGGGCACTTGAATAGCTGTAGCACACACACACACACACACACACACACACCCCACACACACACACACACACACACACACACACACACCACACACACACACACACACCACACACAAACAACACACACACACACATACAACACAAAAACCACACACACACACATACAGACACACACACACACACCACACACACAACACACACACACACACAACACACACAACCCCACACACACACCACACACAACACACAATACAGACACACACACACACATATACAGGATTTTACACCTTCCTGTGAAGTGACCCTATAACCCTTCCTTTCCCCCCCCATCTCTCTCCTCTTCCCTCTCTTCCCTCTCTCTCTCTCTCTCTCTCTCTCTCCCCTTCTCTCTCTCTTCTCTCTCTCTCTCTCTTTTCCTCTCTCATCTCTCTCTCTCTCTCTCTCCCCCCTTTCTCTCATCCTCTCTCTCTTCCTCTATCTTTTCCCTCTCTCCTTCTTCTCACTTTTTCTCTCTTCCTCTCTCTCCCCCTCTCCCTCTCTCTCTTCCTCTCTTGCTCTCTCTTCCTCTTCTTTTATCTCTCTCTCTTCCCTTGTCATTCCCCCCTCTCTCTTACCTTTTCCCTCTCTCTCACTTTCTCTCCCCCTTTTTTTCCCTTCTTTTCCCCTCCTTCTAGGCTCCCCTTCTCTCTCTCCCTATCTCTCACTCTCTCCCCCTTTTTCTTTTTATCTTTCTCTCTCTCTTTCACTAAAAAAAAAATGGTTGGGACTCGCAGGAATCAGGGATCAGATGACAATGGTACTGGTAGGGAGGAATGGATGGAGGAGCAGTGGAAAAGGATAGAGCAAGAATGGGAGAGAAAATTAGGAGAGCTTTCTGAAAAAATGGAGAAAGAGCTCTCTGTGAAAGGGGAAAAAAGAGGTTGGAGAAGGAAACGAAGGAATTGGGAGGCACACAAGTCGAAACTGCAGTAGCCAGGGTAAAGTTCCTAGAATTTGAGGTAAACAGGCTGAAGCAAGTCTCAGGGCAGTGACCAGAGAAAACACACCCATACGAAGATGAGAGGCTGAACAGGAAGGAAGGAGATATGAATTATGCTAAGGTCATATCAGCCTGCAAAGAAGGGCCAGGGAGGGGAAGAGAAAAAGCAGATGGGTGCAGATGGAGAGGGAGATAGATCGAATGCTGAGGCACAACCATGCTACCAAGAGCCACTGAAAAATCAAGTGAGAAAATGACCACATACAGACAGGAACCAGGTCACAGAGGGAGAGGCAATGGAGAAGGAAAGGGCAAATCAGTGATTATCCAGGGGCTTCGGGGAGAGAGAGGAAAGGAAACACACTGAAAGACGCAGGAAGAAAGAAAGGAGATTGAAAAATCATCACGGAAATAGGGGGAGAAGACCCTGGATGAATTGTAAATTTTCAGAGATAGGGGGTACTTGAAGGGGAGAAAAACCCACCGATCAAGTGATTTCAGGACAGAAACATGCGGAACAGGATCCTCCAAGAGAAACCACAGTTGAAAAGCTCGGGAAAAGTACAAGAAGGTGTTCCTTGACAGGAACCCGAACACAAACAAGAGACAGCAGCTGAGGGAAGGACAAAAAAGCGATAGGAGCTAGGAAAGGAGACAAGGATGGAACCAGCAGAGGTCAGTCAGAGCAGAACAGAGCAGCAAGGGCAAGCACACACACAACTATCCTCAGAACCCCACAACCTATCACCCCCACCCAACACACAATACAATCCATACCCACAGCTTCCACCCAACCCCAACCATAGAATTTCCCCCAGTATGCTACCAGGTCTCCCCCCCCACAGGCCCCCCCAAACCACAGTGTTGGAAAGGAAAAATGAAGGTATGGTACACAAACGCTGATGGAAATAACAAACAAGTGGGAGGAGTGGCACGAAAGAGTCAAAGAGGCATCACCAGACATCACAGCGATCACAGAACCAAGCTTACAGGTATGATAACAGATGCCATCTTTCCAGTGGGATACCAGATCCTGAGAAAAAAACAGAAGGAACAGGGGGGGTGGAGGAGTGGCATTTCTGATCAAACACCGATGGAATTTTGAAGAGCTGGAGAGAGGAGAAAAGCGGAGAAGAAAGTGATTACATAGCGGGAACGCTTCACTCTGGTGGTCCCAAGGTGATAATTGCAGTGATGTATAACCCACCACAGAAAAAGCAGGGGGCCAAGGCAAGAGTATGACCCAGAGCAATAGAGCGATGGTTTGACACACTGGCCCGCAGTGGCGGAGAAGAGCTCATGCATGCAGGGGAAAGCTCCTGATCATGGGCGACTTTAACCACAAAGGGGATCAATGGGGGAACTTGGAGCCACAGGGGGCCAAGAAAGCATGGGAGGTAAGATGATGGAGGTGGTACGGAAAACTTCATGTACCAACACGTAAGGACACTACAAGAGAGAGAGGAGAGGAGAACCACAAGACTGGACTTAGTAATTTACCTTGAGTAGTGCAGATATGAGGACATCACATATGAAAGACCCTTGGGGCCAGCGATCATGTGGTTTTTAGCTTCGAATACACAGTAGAGCTAAAAGTGGAGGGAAGCAGGAAAGGCCAGGACAAATGAAACCAAACTACAGGAAAGGGGACTACACAGGAATGAGGAACTTCCTGAAAGAGGTTCAGTGGGGCAGAGAACTGGCAGGGGAAAACAGTTAATGAGATGATGGAATATGTAGCAACAATGTGCAAGGAGGCTGAGGAGAGGGTTTTTTACCCAAGGGTAACAGGAATAATGGAAAAGCCCGGATGAGCCATGGTTCACCCAAAGATGCAAGGAGGCAAAAACCAAGTGTGCTAGGGAATGGAAGAAATATAGAAGGCAAAGGACCCAGGAGAATAAGGAGAGCAGTCGTAGAGCCAGAAAAAGAATATGCACAGATAAGAAGGGAGGCCCAACGTCAATATAAAAACGACATAGCAGCAAAAGCCAAATCTGACCCGAAGCTGTTTTTACAGCCACATCAGGAAGAAAACAACCGTCAAGGACCAGGTAATCAGGCTAAGAAAGGAAGGAGGAGAGACAACAAGAAATGACCGTGAAGTATGTGAGGGAACTCAACAAAGATTCAAAGAAGTGTTCACAGAGGAGACAGAAGGGGCTCCAGAAAGACGGAGGAGGTGGGGTACACCACCATGTGCTGGACACAGTACACACAACCGAGGAAGAAGTGAAGAGGCTTCTGAGTGAGCTAGATACCTCAAAGGCAATGGGCCAGATAACATCTCCCCATGGGGTTTGAGAGAGGGAGCAGAGGCGCTATGAGTACCCCTAACAACAATATTTTAATATCTATCGAAACAGGGGGATTGCCTGAGGCATGGAAGACAGGAAGGGAATCCCAATCTTTTAAAAAGGAGACAGACATGAAGCATTTAACTACAGACCAGTGTCACGACATGTATAGATGCAAATCATGGAAAAGATTGTCAGGAGAAGAATGGTGGATTTATCTAGAAAGGAATGATCTCCCTCACCAGCAGCCAACATGGTTTCAGAGACGGGAAATCCTGTGTCACAAACCTACTGGAGTTCTATGACATGGTGACCCGCAGTAAGACAAGAAGAGAGGGTGAGGTGGATTGCATTTTCTTGAACTGCAAGAAGGCGTTTGACACAGTACCACACAAGAGAATGGTGCAAAAACTGGAGGACCAAACAGGGATAAAAAGGGAAGGCACTACAATGGATCAGGAATACTTGTCAGGAAGACAGCAGCGAGTAATGGTACGTGGCGAGGTGTCAGGAGTGGGGACCTGTGACCAGCGGGGTCCCACAGGGGTCAGTCCTATGACCAGTGCAGTTTCTGGGATTTGTGAACGACATAACGGAAGGAAAAAAACTCCAGGGGTCCCTGTTTGCAGATGACGTGAAGTTGATGGAAGAGTTCATTCTATCGAAGACCAGACAGAAATACAAAGGAATCTGGACAGGCTGCAGACCTGGTCCAGCAACTGGCTCCTGAGTTCAATCCCACCAACGCAAAGTCATGAGATTGGGGAAGGCAAAGAAACCGCAGACGGAGTACAGTCTAGGGCCAGAGACTACAAACATCATCAAGGAAAAAGATCTTGGGGTGAGTATAACACCAGGCACATCTCCTGAAGCGCACGTCAACCAAATAACTGCCGCAGCATATGGGCGCCTAGCAAACCTCAGAACAGCATTCCGACATCTTAATAAGGAATCGTTAGGACCCCCGTACACCGTGTACGTTAGGCCCATATTGGAGTATGCGGGACCAGTTTGGAACCCACACCTAGCCAAGCATGTAAAGAAACTAGAGAAAATGCAAAGGTTTACAACAAGACTAGTCCCAGAGTTAAGAGGTATGTCCTATGGGAGAGGTTATGGGAATCAAACCCGACGGACACTGGAGGACAGGAGAGATAGGGGGACATGAAAAACGACTTACAAAAAAACTGAGAGGAATTGACAAGGTGGACAAAGACAGGGGTGTTCCAGAGACTGGACACAGTAAAAAAGGGGACACAGTTGGAAGCTGAAGACACAGATGAATCACAGGGATGTTAGGAAGTATTTCTTCAGCCACAGAGTAGTCAGGAAGTGGAATAGTTTGGGAAGCGATGTAGTGGAGGCAGGATCCATACATAGCTTTAAGCAGAGGTACGATAAAGCTCATGGTTCAGGGAGAGTGACCTAGGAGCGACCAGTGAAGAGGCGGGGCCAGGAGCTTGGACTCGACCCCTGCAACCTCAACTAGGTGAGTACAACTAGGTGAGTACGCACACACACACACACACAAGATATTAATCAAATGAGTCAAATAATGTTGATAAACAAACGTTTTAGAGACTTTTTGTTGTCTTCTTCTACTTAACCTTTAATTTCCTGCTGCCATGACACGTACCCATTAATGCTCTCTCTCTCTCTCTCTCTCTCTCTCTCTCTCTCTTCTCTCTCTCTCTCTCTCTCTCCCCGTGTACTTCCTACTACTCTCCTTCTCACCTTCACATTCTCCTCCTCCTCCTTCTCTTCCTCTTCACTTCCTCCTCCTCCTCTTCCTCCTGCTCCCGGAATCAGGTTCCCACACGACCTAACTCAGAGGCCTGCCTTCTTGACCTACATTCAAGGTAGGTCGGTGGGTGGGTGGGTTGTTGTTAGTTGCTTGAGTACGTTGGACGGTGGGTAGGATTAGAGGCTTTATTAGGGGGAAGTATAGGAGAGAGAGAGAGAGAGAGAGAGAGAGAGAGAGAGAGAGAGAGAGAGGGGGAGGGAGGCTTTCAAATGAGCTGATATACATTAGTGTACAAAAAAATTGGAACAGGAGTATTGTTTGTTATAATCTCATACTCTTTCTTAGTCTCCGGCTTAATTAATATAGTTAGGTTCTTTCCTTTTCAGAAGAGTTTGCTTCCGACTTCTGGCAGCCACCCAGATGTGGTGCTACCCTGCGACTCTCCTCAGTGCCACAACAGCTGTTGTTCTGTAAGACTATTCCTGCAAGCGTGCTCCATGAGTGAATGTGGTTTCGCCAAATTCTCCCCTTCAATTCGTGATTACTGCTGAAATTCATGATGAGTATTACACCTAAGAAGAGTGCAAGTATTATAGCTCTCAGAAAACATGCTGATTCGAGTATTAGACAGATCGCCGAAAATTTGGAAGAAAATGCAAGACAACACCTCATGATGACAAGGTTATCATGAGAAATAGTATAAAGAATCCCAAGAAAACCAGGAAAGACCTACAGAGAGATTTGGCTTCAGCTGGAGTAAATGTTGATTCTTCAATTGTTTCACGAAGGCTCCTTGAAGCTGGCAGAACTGCCAGAAAATCTGTAAAGTAACAATTATTGATTGCTGCTATGAAGAAAAAACGACTGCTGTGGACACTATCATAATGGATGGACGACAGATGAATGGAGAAAAGTTATATTTTCAGATGAGGAGCATTTTCAAGTACATGGGAACAGATCAGTAGTAGTGAGATGGAGCAAAGGCGAACCTCTTTGGAATGGACAGTCAAGAAGCGCCAAAACAACCACAATAGAAGATGTTTTGGGGTAGTTTTACTGATAAAGGCTCTGGACGGCTTGTTATTGTCGAAGGAACGATGAACAGTGACAAATACAAGGCAATCCTTGCAACTCATTTGCTTCCCATTGTGGATAGAGACTTTCCCGATGGAGAAGGCATTTTCCAACAGGATCTTGCTCCATGAAAACACTTCCAGAAAAATGCTGACATTCTTCGAAGGGAGTGGGGCTACGCGTTCTAAATTGGCCTGGAAACTCTCCTGACCTCAACCCATTTGAGAATCTATGGCGATCTATCGATCGCGAAACAGGACTGTTCAACTGCGGAAAAGCTAATTATTGCTGTTATTAGGACCTAGTACTGCGACGAAAAACTTGCCAGAACTTGGTCGGTTCTGTGCCAAAATGTGTAGCAATACTTATAAAAGCAAAGGGTAGTTATATATCTTATTAAAACAGTTATGTCACATCACTGCCGTGCATTTTTCAAATAAACATTAATTTTTCAAATGCCTTATTTCATCACTGTCCCAGTTAATATGCACACTACTGTAGGTAACAGTTCTTAGCTTGTAAATGAAGTTAGAAACCGTAATCTAACCTTGTAAAACCCTATGTAAAAGAAAGAGAGAGAGAGAGAGAGAGAGATGCCCTGAGTGGCTGCCTGCCACCTGTTCGTCTTGCTATAGTTCGTGAACTAGCACCTGGAATCTTCCCACTGCAGTCAACCTCTCCATAAGAATATGCAGTTGAGCCCCACGATTGTAAAGTTATTGTCCAGCCGCTTCTTCAGCGGCAGTGTTGCTTTTCAAAGCTCACTGTCTCAGTAGGTAGTTTGGTTCCCCCATTCAGCACTCTCTTTGCGGGGTAAAAAACTTGACCTACGTTTGTGTTGCATCTCTTGCCTCGACGTTTTATTCCAGTATCTCGAGTTACTAATCCTGCACTCTAGAGATTACTTCGTCTTTGAGTAATAATGATGATGATAATAATAATAATAATAATAATAATAATAATAATAATAATAATATTTCTATAAGTACATGTACAAGGTATACAGTCCTAGCTGACATCAATGACATACTACTATATAGAAAGCCCCTTGTTATGCAGGACATTTCGGGCAAAATGGGTTAATTTTGTCCCAGGATGCGACCCACACCAGTCGACTAACACCCAGGTACATATTTTTACTGCTAGTGAACAGGGACAGCAGGTGTCTTAAGGAAAACACATAATGATGTTCCATCCGTACCGGAGATCGAACCCCAGCTGAATTCTTCGTTCAGCGCCATGCACCAGCATTGTGAAACCACAGACCGGAGTGTAAAGTTGAGGTCAGTTATTGTACTGTCCAGTCACTCCAGTACCACTGAACTGACCACGATGGAAGGAAATGCTGACGGATGAATCTAGCACTGTCAGCTGTGTTGCTGACAGATGAATCCGTCACTGTGTCAGCTGTGTCGCTGACAGACATGCATGACTCAGTAGATCTGAAGTCATCGTTCAGTATATCTGTGATCAAGACAGTCTGGCAGCCTCCAGGTGTGAGACGGTGTGCACACTTCTTGACAACATTCCAATAAACTGTGTCTTCAGCCTGTTTTTTGCAGGCTCCGAACAAATATTATTTATGTATATTGTGGGAAAGGCCCAGGAGCTGTGCTGAGGAACCTCGCTCTTACCAGCACCATCTTCAGTAGCAAGAGACAGATGAGTATGACAGATATACAACAATTGGCCATTTTTGTTATGAATGTTTCGCCAGCGCAGCCTTCTTTATCAAAAAAAAGTGACGTATGGAGAGATAACTATGAGGTGATCATCCCCCAGCTTTAAAAATTGTTTCTTCAAGACTGAGGGGCGACCCCCTCCAAAATTTTTTCCCAAAATGAGGATGACCCCC
>NC_069416.1:47837523-47878952 GCF_026875155.1 Cherax quadricarinatus | reverse complement strand
AGAGCAGGCCTATGTGTGTGTCACTAACAAGAATCTTAAACACATCTAATCGAAACAGGACACTACACTGAGGTGTGAAGACAGCAAATATAGTCCCAACATATAAGAAAGGAGACAGACACGAAGCATTAAACTACAGACCAATGTCACTGACATTTATAATATGCAAAGTCATGGAGAAGATTATCAGAAGAGTGGTGGAGCACCTAGAAGGGGAATGAGCTTATAAACGATAACAAGCACGGTTTTAAGGAAGGGAAATCCTGTGTCACAAAGCTACTGGAGTTTTACGACATGGTGACACAACTATGACGAGAGAGTAAGGAGGGGTGGGTAGACTGCATTTTTTGGACTATAAGAAGGCTTCCGAAACAGTTCCACTCAAGAGATTAGTGCAAAATCTAGGGGAGCGGGCACTGCAATGGATCAGATAATATCTGACAGGAAGGAAACGAGTCATAGTGCATAACGAAGTGTCAGAGTGGACACCTGTGAAGAGCGAGGTTCCAAAGGGGTCAGTCCTAGGACCGGTGTTTTTTTCTGGTATGTGAATGACATGAAGGAAAGGATAGACTCAGAGGTGTTCCTGTTTGGAGATGATGTGAAGCTAATACGAATAATTAAATCGGATGAGGATCAGGGAGAACTACAAAGGGATTTTGGACAGGCTGCAGCCCTGGTCCAGCAACTGGATCCTGGAGTTTAACCTCACCAAGTGAAAAATTCATGAAGTTTGGGAAAGGTCAAAGAAGACCATAGACAGATTACAGGCTGGGGGGGGGAGGGAGACTGCAAGCCTCACTCAAGGAAAAGGATCTTGGGGTGAGTGTAATACCGAGCACATCTCCTGAGGCGCACATCAACCAAATAACTGCTGCAGCATATGGACACCTAGCAAACATAAGAATAGCGAAATGACGACACTGGAGGACAGAAGGGATAGGGGGATCATAATAACGACATATAAAATACTGAGAGGAATTGACAAGGTGGATAGGGACAGAATGTTTTAGAGATGGGACACAGCGACAAGGGTCACAACTGGAAGCTGGAAACTTAGATAAGTCACAGGGATGTTAGGTAGTATTTCTTCAGTCATAGAGTTGTCAAGAAGTGGAACAATTTGGAGAGTGATGTAATGGAAGCAGGATCCATACATAGCTTTAAGGAAAGATACGATAAAGCTCATGGAGCAGGGAGAGAATGGACCTAGTAGCGCCCAGCGAGGTGGCGGGGCCAGGAGCTTTGACTCGACCCCTGCAACCACAATTAGATGAATACAATTAGGTGAGTACACACACCACAAGAGCAGGGTAAGGCTACTGGTCCAGTGGGGACTAACAACAAGGAGTTTTGAGTGGGAGGCCTGGAGCCACACGGGGGACCAGAAACCTGGAGGACTAAGATGCTGGAGGTGATAATGGAGAAATTCATGCACCAACTTGTTAGAGACACAACCAGAGAAAAAGAGAGAGAACAGGATGACCCAACAAGGCTGGGGAGGACAAAAAAGACCGCAGACGGAGTACAGGTTTCGGGAGGAGGGTAAAAGGCTGCGAACCTCACTTAGGAAGGATTTTCGGGAGTAACATGCCGAGCATATTCCTTGAGGAGCATCAAGCAAATAATTTACTGCAGCAAATGCGCGTCTGGCAAATCTAGAATAGTTTTTTAGAAATCTAAACAAGAAATCATTTAAGGCACTGTACACCGTGTACATCAGACCCGTGTTGGAGTATCAGCACCAGTATAGAACCCACACCGATCAAACATGTCAAGAATAAAAAAAATATCAAAAAATGCAAAGGGGTTTTGAAACAAAAGAAACTTAAGTTTTCTTTGGGACGGGTATAAAAACTGCAGGAGAGGAACTAAAAGTTAACCTGGTGAAACCCAAAAAACACTGAGAAAACGCACAGAAAACTATGGGGGGGGGGTAACCGATTTATTATTGGAGTTTAATGTTGACTTTGGGCCTGCGAATGAGGAAACGTCCGGGTCTGAGGAATTTTTAAAAAACCCGGTTAAAATTTACTTTTTCGGATATAAATATAAAATTAAATACAAATAGGACAACGTTTTTTTTTTTTTTTTTTTTGGGGGGGGCCAACGGTTTAAACCTAAAGTACGAACTCTTTGAATTTTGCCCAACGGTACAACCCGTCCTGAGAAACCCTTAAAACCTAGGATAATTAACCCAGCCACCAGGTTCCGGGATTTTTTACCAGTTTTAAAAAGACCACCAAGTTGCCACAATTAATAGAATTTAAAAAAAAGTTAAAAGGAAATTAAAAAGTCTAAACCAAATTAACCAAGCCCAAGCTTGGGTTTTTGAACCCAACAAAAGGGGCTCTGAACCCAAAGGCACAAACCTTTAAACCGGGGCCAACGCCCCCGCGGGGACCCAAGCCGGACCGGGCCCCCAAAGCCTGGAACCAGGGCCCCCAAAGGCTCAACCAGGACACCAAGCTCTAAACCCTGGCCCCCAAGCTCTGAACCAGGGCCACCAGGCTCTGAACCGGGGCCACCAAGCTCTGAACCAGGCCACCAAGCTCGAACCAGGACCACCAAGCTCGGAACCGGGGCCCACCAAGCTCTGAACCAGGCCACCAAGCCTAACCATGGCCACCAAGCTCTGACCAGGGGCCCCCAACACACCCCTTGCTGGACAACAAGCAATCCACTTCTACCAGCACACTCTACATCCTCGACTTCTAGCCCCTAAAACGCCCCCACAGGGTTTGCGCTCCCCCGTCAATACAACCACGACGGATCAGAACATTTCCCTCCCCCCTCTCCTCTGAAAACTTATATTAAAAATTAAAAGGCCATTAAAATCTCAACGTCTTGTGACATTCACTAACCATTCTGTTTTAGTCAAAATATATATAATATAATATATATATATATATATATATATATATATAATATATATATATATATATATATATATAATATATATATACATAGAATTTTTCGGAAAATTTCCAGGAAAACCAAAAAAAATGGGATGAAAACATTTCTCAAGGGCGAAAAAAAAAATAAATGGACATTTTGAAGCCATTAGCCAAATTTGGGTTTAATGGAATGTTGATAATGAGGAGCGGATAGTACTCGCAACTGTACTGAAACCTTCATTTTGTATGTAAGTAGGTAAGTAAGTAGGTAAGTAATTTTGTAAATAAGTAGGTAAGTACCTAAGTATGTAATTAAATAGGTAAGTAAGTATATATGTAAGTAAATAAGTAAGTTTATCTGGTACAGGTAGACACAAATATAGTCACACACAGGTGAGTACAATTACCCTACAGAGTAACCTACCAGGATAACATACGCTGTACGTGAGGGAAAATTAGACACAGGTACATCTGGGTATTTTATCGTAGGCACTTCACCATCCACTGGCTTTTTCAGTAAAAATTCAAGGACATAACTGGAAGACATAGAACTATTACAAAAGATGAGGTAATCAGTCCCTCAGTCTTGGTGTTGGTGTGAAGACCAGCGTACCGTGAAGATTCGAGATTTTTCACCACTATTTTGCTCCTACTGCCTCTTAAAATATATATATTGAGCCATGCATGGTGACCACGTCACCGTGGGAATTAATGGAATAATGGGTGTAAAGGGACTGACCGTGGCTAGCAGGAGAGTGACGCAGCCAGTCGAGAAGAAGCATGATCCTGGGGGCCCCCTCTCTCTCCCGCCTCGCTCTGAAGAACAGGAAGAACATTGGGGTAATATTAGCAACAAACAAAAGTGACAATGGTGATATTGAGTAATGTTGATGACACTGAGTAACGAGAGAAACTAATAACAAGGCGATTTGTGAAGGTGTGTAGTCTGTGTGTATGTGTGTGTGTGTGTATGTGCGTGCTGTGTTGTGTGGTTGTGTGGGCCACCCACAAGGGAAACAGTATCTACAAGACCCGTTGGTCAACTCTCCCTGTGCTTTCCCGTTTGTTATCTACTGTTTTGCTATCCCCGTCGTTATTCCCTTCTGACGTCTTTATGTTAGTTATCTACCATTTTTTAAGGCTCCTCTTACCCCCGTGTTAGTACTCGCTTCCGTTTTTCACTATCTCCTTCCACCTCCCATTTCCAGTGTCTCTTTCCTGTTTCCCCGTTGTATCGTATCTTCTTCCTTAGCTTTTGTTTTCTGACCTGTTTTCTGTTGTGTAACCATTACTGCTGGAACAGGTTCTTGTTTTTTCTTGTGTTAACAGTTTTTATCGATATTTGATATAGACACAGTTTTTTTTAAATCATCATCTCATCATCATCCAAACATCATCATCATCATCATCATCATCATCATTTATTCCTACATTATCATCTTCAAAATGGGAAAATATTCGGTTTCGTCCCAAAGGCTCCAATGGGAAATTTGGGATTTTTTTTTAAAATTAAAACGGAGTTCTGATAGACATATTTGATTGTGTGGATAAACTCCCTGTTATGAGAGGTGGAGCGGATAAAATCAGTGACGTCATCACTGCAGTGGATCACGGATAACAACGGTGTAATAACTGGATTATGTAATGGGGGGGGGGGGGTGGAGAGGCACGGCTCGATACGGTACATGACCTCACTGGGCCCATAACCCAACAAAAACAACTGTGCGTAGTATCCATATTTAAGAAGTGTTTGGGAGAATTACAGACAATATGTTAAGTAAAAAAGGATATGCGCAGTTAATGCGATATTTTTTTTTGGGCGAAACGTTGCAATAATAAAAACGTCGATATGAATACCTTGCAAGGTAATGAATTAAGTCAGATGGAAATCGTAGAAGACATGGAAAAAAAGTGATTTCATTCAGATGCTAAATCTTGTCTCATTAACCTTTTTGGGAAAACTATGATAAAGTAAGAGAAGTAAGAGAGGGAGAGAGTACTTGGTGGAATACATTTTCTTGGACTGCAAGAAAGCATATCATGCCATCGTGAGACTGGAGCAACACTTGAGGTGCAAGCAGGAATGACTGGGATCGTGCCCTGGTGGATCAAGGTGTACCTCAGGGGAGGGAAGCAAAGAGTGATTATCCTGGAAGAGACGTCAGAGTGGGGAAGAGTAACAGCGGGGTGCCACAAGGACTGATACTAGAACCAGTACTGTTTCTGGTTTATGTGGACATACCAGATGGAATTAAGTCAGATGTATCCCTGTTTGCTGATTATGTAAAACTAATGAGGAGAGTACAAACAGATGAGGGCGAAGGAAAACTGCAAACTGATCTCTAGCAGCTGCAAGATTGGGCAGATAAGTGCTTGCTTGAATTTAACTTCAGCAAATACAGTGTTATGAAGTTTGGGGAAGGAGCCAAAAGACCAGACACAGAGTACAGCGACAGAGGCTGCACACCTCATTCAAAGAGGACCTAGGAGTAAGCATAGTGCCTACCATATCACTAGAGGCTTATACCAACGAGAAACCTCTGTAGCAAATGTTCGTTTTGGCATATCTGAGAGTGGCCTTCAGGAATCTCACCAAAGAGGAGTCTTTCCGGGAACTTTATGCAACATACATCTGGCTCATCTTAGAGTACACAGCACCAGTATGAAACCAACATCTAGGAAATATCTTAAAAACTGGAGAAAGCGCATAAGTAAGGAACGAGACTGTTTCCAGAGCACGGGGAGGAGCTTCGACGAGAGGCTAAAAGAGTTCAGCTTTACGACCCTAAAGGAGTTGAACCTGAGAATATGATAAGTCTTGAAATAAGTGTCTATCATGAGCGGCCCCGTAATGGTGGAGTATGTGCTTTGATGCTGGTGAAGGTTCTTGGTTCACGAGATTGAACTGCCTGCCCCTTCCTTGGATCAACTTTAAGTGCTGCATATTCCCTTCTTCAACACAAGGAGTGGTGGAGGCTTGATACACCGTGTGTTAAGCGCGAGAGAAACTCGCTACTCAGGTCCTCCCAGCAGGTGCGTCATTTAACAGGACGTTCAGAGGACCCAGGTAGCATAACGTCTGTCAAAAACAGGTCAAATGTTTACCGACGCGGGTCTTAGTCATGATCCACATGCTATAGCTTTTGGTCATCTGACCGAGGACTTCCGCTGGCATACCCCCCCACCTCTAAAAATTACGGTTATAATTATAACTATTAACTAGTTTCTAAACGACCCAGTTTGCCGTGGTTCGACCCCGACAAACTTAGTGAGGCAATTACAATTCTTCAGCGTAGGAGCAGAGAAATGGAACCACATGTACGACCATACAGATGGAAACCACCTCTATGACCACACAGATGGAACTACCTGTACGACCACAGAGATGGAACCACTTTACGACCACAGTCCCACATAAGGACGGGCCAGGAGCTAGAATCAACCTCCCCTCCCTCCCTTCTGCACATCTGAAATGGGTAACTGGTGTAATTCCCAGGAAAAGCAATTTTCCTGGACCAGGTTCCACCCATCTTCCTGGAACAAATCTGATTACCTCCCCCCATGCTCTGTGAATTTAGCTCTTCCTTTTGCATATAAAAATGGTGAAGCAGCAACGGAGGCAGGAAAGTCGACCTTGAACGAGACAGCCACTTCCAGCACCAGCCACACCTTACACCAGTCCTTCTAGGTCAGTGTCATGGCTGTGAGATGCTGCTGCTGCTGCTGCTCTGTGTGTGTGTGTGTGTGTGTGTGTGTGTGTGTGTGTGTGTGTGTGTGTGTGTGTGTGTGTGTTTGTGTTGTGTGTGTGTGTGTGTGTGTTTGTTGTTGTGTGAGGTTGGTGGTGTGTCGTGTGTGTGTGTTGTTGTGTTGTGTGCTCGTCCCTGTGTGTGTGTGTGTTGTTGTGTGAGTGTGTGGTTGTATAATTAAACATTCTTTGTACTATTTTGTGACAAAACTCACATGGACAGAGTAGTCCATGATTAACCTAGGGAAAACCACACATAGCTTGTAGAAATAGGTATGGAGACTACGCTACGGGAGAGAGGTGATCTTCCACCACACCTGTCAGAGCAGCTTAGTTGAAGGGAAAAGTTTTAGGGAGTTAAAAATAAGTGCTGTGGTAATGGGTAGGTAAGCTCGAGTGCGGGCAACTCAAAACACAGGACGAACTATTTTTCAAGAATAGATTTTTGACGAGCTGAAGAAATGAATAGCTAGCTGAAGTACCTTCTAGACATCATAAAAAACTATCAAGAAGACACAGCTGGGCTGACATCGAATCAGATGCCATATTTCCGGTAGGATATCAAGTGATAAGGAAAAGAAAACAGGGAGGTGGAGGGGTAGTACTGCTAATCAGAAATCAGTTCTGAAAAGGTGAGAAGGATGAGCAGAGAAGACACTAGACTTCGTAGCAAGCTTAGTTAAGACTGGGTGACCCAAAGTAGTAGTTGGCGATTTACAACCTGACACCTAACAACAGGAGATCGAGGTAAGAACCTGAAGACAACAACAAAGGAATGATTGACATAAATGAAGAAGCTATGAGTGCCTACAGAGCCAATACAAAGCCGGTCATCATGAGGGATTTCAGTCACAGATAGACTGGGAGAGCTGGGAGCCTCTTGAGGGACCGGAAACATGGAGAGCTAGGTTGATGAAAGTGGTCAGGGAAAACTGTGTGTCAGCATGTCAAGGATACGACTAGAGAGAGAGAGGAGGGGATGAGCCAGCAAGACTGGACATAGTATTTAACACATGTCAGACATAGAAGAAATAAAATACAAGAGTGCCTCTGAGACCCAACGACCATGCAGTGCTGAACTTCAAGTACCTTGTGGAACTAAATGTAGAGGGAAGAATGATGAGTAGAGAGAGATGAGAAGCCAGTACATAAGAAAAAGGAACTTTGCCAGAGATGAGGGAATTTCCCTGAATACAGTGCAATGGGAAAACAACATGTGTGGGAGAATGAGTGGACGAGATATGGAGTACGTAGTTGGAAAGTTGCTGGGAGGTCAGAGGAAAATTTATACCTAAAACCAATGAGGCAAACATTAGAAAGCAAACAGAGCCCTTGGATGAGCCGGAGGATGCCGGAGCAAATCAAAAAGTAACGTATAGAATTTTGTAAAAAAAAAAAAAAAAAAAGGACGGACAGACGAAAACAGAAAGTGAGGGCAGACTAAGCCAGAAATGAATATACAGTTAGGTGAGAGAGGGTGTGAATGACAGTTTGCAGCAAGGCCCAAGTCTGAACCAAAACTGCTTTACAGCCACAATCAAAAGACAGACAACAAATGAGAAAGACCATGTAATTCGAGTCAAGAAGAAGGAAGGAGGAAAGCTTATGGAAATGTCAAGGAAATCTGTGGAAATGATGAACAAGCAATCAATGAGGTCTTCTCAGTGACACTAGAACTAAAGACAAAAAAGCTTAGGAAAAAGGTACACCAGCAGATACTGGAGACCATACATAAAATACAGGAAGAAGTATAAAAAAATTTGATGGAGCAGGATACATCCGAAGCGTGTGGACCTGACGGGGAGGTGGTCGGGTCATGGTTCTACACAACTGAAGCACTAAAGTCAGTGATCGCGGGACAAGTTGCCAGAGATCTTAAAGAGCAGCAAATGTAGTCCTAATATATAGAGATAAAACCAGTAGAAAGCGTTGAACTACAAACGAGTTTTCACTGACATGTTAAAACTTGCAACGTAATGGAGAAATGGAAGGAGATTAGTTAAGAGGCCTTTGATGAGAAGTCTTTCACAGACAAAACAACCAACACGATTTCAGAGACAGTAATCTGTCTTACCAACCTATGGAATTTATACAAAAGTAACGGAAGTGAGACAACGAGAGAGAGGAATGGATTGAATGGGTCATCTTAACACGCCAAGAAGTTAATTTAATGTATTCCACAAAAGACTAGGAGCAAAAACATGAAGTCCTGACCAGATAAAACAGGGAACACACCCCGGACATATTAAAACTGCACCCCGGGGAAGGAAGCAAAGAGTGATTAACCGGAAAGAGTCGTCAGAATGGGGAAGATTACCAGGGGTGTTGCCACGAGGATTCTGGAATTAGGACCAATACTAATTTCTGTTTATGTGAAGTACATACCAGATGAATTAAGGTCAGAATGAATCTCCTCTGTTTTGCTGATGGTGTAAGAAACTAATGAGGATAATGCAAACAGATTGGAACCCCGGGGGAAAAAAAACCTGAAACGATCTGTAACCACCTGCAAGACTGATCAGATAAGTGGTTTGTGCTTGAATTCAAACCCGTCAACGCAATGTTATGAAGATCGTGAGAGGTGTCAGAAGACCGAAGAAGAGTATGGGCACACGGAACAGAGTTGTACAACGATACTCAGAGAGAAAGACCAAGGTTGAGCAAAGGTGTCCAACATATCGCCAGAGGCTCACAACAACCTAATAACCTCTGCAGCCATGCTCGCCTGGCCAATCTGGAGAGTGACCATCAGTAAGCTCAACAAAGAGTCTTCTGGGCCCTTTATACAACCATTTATCAGGCGTGCGTGCAGCCATAGTCAAACAGCTGATCAGGCCATGCTCCAATGCACCATTGCTTTGTCAAGATCTGGCCGTGGAGGCGTTGAACCCGGAAACACCTTCCAGATAACACCACGTACGTAGACCCCATCTTAGAGACGCAGCATCACATGGAACCCACCAACATGAGGAAGCATGTTAAAAAACTGAAAGAAACGTGCGGAAGTAATCAATAAGCTTGTATCCAATGAAACTAGAGCTATGAGAATAGGTTATTTTGAACTTAGTCTAATCACACTGGATCATAAAGACCAGGGGAGATATGGATCACGAACATACAAAGTACTCAGCATGGAGAAGGAACAGGCTGTTTGAGAGGTTGAGAAATAGAGATGTTAATGTTTCTTCAGTCTCGAGAAGTTCGCAAAGTTTGAATGTATCTCAGATGAAGAAGTGGAAGGAGGCAGACTCATACATAACATAAAGAGCAGGTACGATAAGGCTCACGAGGATTCAGTAGAGATGAATCAGGCAAGGGCAAAGTTGAGAAAGCGGGACCAGCAGCTAAGCCGTCGACTCATCCAACCACACAACCACACACACACACACACACACACACACACACGACACACAAAAACACACCACACACACATACACACAGCACACACACACACACACACACACCACACACAACACATACAACACACAGCAAGAAACACACACACATAACACACACACATACACCAACACACAACACACACTCACACACACACACACACACAACACACCACACACATACACACACAAACACCACACACACACACACACACACACACACATACACACACAAACACACACACACAAAGCACACACACACCACACACACACACATACACACACAACACCTCACACACACACACACACACACACAACACATACACATACACACACACAGCACACTCGTGGAGGAGTCACGCGGTTTTGAGCAATCGTGTTTATTGGTTGATAATTTCTGACTGGGCCTTAAAGGAATAGGAGTGTGGGATATAGGCGTGTGCACGCATAAGAGTGCTATAATCACTTAGCCCCGAAAAAAAGGAAATATAAGTGATCACGAGAAAGAAAACAATGGAACAATTGGCTGAGTGTTTAGTAGGGGGCCGTTGAGAATGGTGAAACGGTTATGTGTCATCCTAATAGTGTTTGCCATAATAACGCAGTGGGGTATTTGAAGAATAATGCGACTTCAAGACCATGGAGGATAAGAGATATTGGTATAGATGTGTCAGAAATACAGTGTAGTGAGTGAAAAAATTAGAAGAGCAAGAGACTATTAGTGCATACAGGAAGTTTAGTGGGAAAAATTACCGAGAAGCATCAAACTTCTTCAACTTCTGGGACAGGACAAAGACCCGCAACGTTACTTCCACTTGCCCAGCCGCAAGTAATATCACCAGTTTGAGTTGCATGGGGTTAATAGTACTGTCTCTAGCTGGAATTTGGGGGTCACTCTCCTCGAGCCTATCAGAATTAGAAAAGCACATTTACGGCAATTAATAGAACTAAAGAGGTAGCGGCATGTAGGCGAAGCCTAGTGTATTTAATTTTGAACGTAATTTTAACGCATAAGACTACAGTGGGAACCAAAGAGATCGGTACATAACAATACATAATGTAGTAGCAACTGGGAAATAAGACTTTTTACAAAAGCATAGCACAAACACTAGGTGAGGACAGCTATGCTGTTAGGCACTTGAATAGCTGTAGCACACAACCACACACACACACACACACACACACAAACAGACACACGACTCAGCACACACCACACACATACAGACACACACACACACACACACACACACCAACACACACACACAACCACACACACACACACCAGCACAACACACACACACACACACACACACACATACAGAGACACACACACACACATATACAGTGAATTTTTAACAACCTCCTGTGGAAGTGTACCCTATAACCCTTCCATTCCCCCCCCATCTCTCTCCTCCTCTCCTCTCCCTTCCTCTCTCCCGTCTTCACTCTCCCATCCTCTCTTCTATCTCGTCAATCTCTCTACTCTCACTCTCTCTTCTTCTCTCTCTCTCTCTCTCTCTCTCTCCCCCTATTTTTTCCATCCTCTCTCACTTCCTCTATCACTTCCTTCTCTCTTCCTCTCACGGTTTTACTCTCTATCCTCTCACTCCTCCTCTCCCTCTCTCTCTTCCACTCTAGCACTCTCTCCTTCCTCTTCTTTATCACTCTCTCTTTCCCTTTTCATACCCCGCCACTCTCTTACCTTTCCCCACTCACTCACTTTCTCTCCTTCCCTCTCTCCCCCTTTTTTCCTTCTTTTCCCCTCCTTCAAGTCTCCCTTCTCTCTCTCCCTATCTCTCAATCATCTCCCCCTCCCACCCTTTTCTTTTATCTTTTCTCTCTTTCACTAAAAAAAAAATGGTTGGGACTCGCAGGAATCAGGGATCAGATGACAATGTACTGGTAGGGAGGGAATGGATGAGGAGCAGTGGAAAAGGATAGAGCAAGAAAGAGAGAAAATTAGGTAGAGCTTTCTGAAAAAATGGCGAAATAGATGCTCTCTTGTGAAATGGAAAAGAGGTGGAGAAGGAGACTAAGATGGGGAGCACAAGTCTAAACTGCAGTAGCCATGTAAAGTTCCTAGAATTTGAGTAAACAGGCAGAACAAGTCTCAGGGCAGTGGACCAGAGAAGACACAACCATACGAGATGATAGGCCTGAAAACTGGAAGGAATGAGATATGAATTATGCAAAGGACACATCAGCCTGCAAAAAGGGCCAGTGAGTGGAAGAGAAAGAGCAGATGGTGTCGTATGAGGAGTGATATAGATCGAATGCTGAGGCACAACCATGCTACCAATAGCCACTGGAAAAAAATCAAGTGATAAAATGACCACATACTGACAGGAACCGGATAGTCAACAGCGGAGAGGGCAATGGAGAAGGAAAGGGCAAAAATCATTGATTTATCCATGTGCATCGGAGAGAGAGGGAAAGGACACACCACTGAAAAGAACGTCAGAAGAAAGAAAGAGATTGAGAGAAAACATCACGGAAATAGGGGGGAGAAGACAATTGGATGAGATTGTAATCTTTCAGAGAATATGGGGGGGTGGTTACTTGAAAGGGGAAGAAAACCGACGCGATCAAGCTGATTCTCAGGACAGAAACAGTGCTGAACAGGATCCTCCAAGAAGAAACCACAGTTGAAAAGCTCTGAAGAGTACAAGAAGGTGTCCTAGACAGAAGACAGAACACAACAGAGAGACAGCAGCTGAGGAAGACAAAAAAGCGATAGGATCTAGAAATGATACTAGAGAAGCCAGCAGAGGTCAGTCAGAGCAGAACAAGCAGCAACGGGCAAGTCACACACACAACTAACCTCAGAAAACCCCCCAACCAAACACAACCAACCCACCAACTAAAACACACCATACCCACATCTTCCACCCAACCCAACCAAAGAAACCCCCAATGCAACCAGGACACTCCCACCCCCACAGTGCCCCCCCAAACCACAGAGATAGTGTAAAGGAACTGTGAAGCTATGGTACACAAACGCTGAAGGAATAACAAACAACGTGGAGATGGCCACGAAAGAGTCAACGAATGCATCACAACATCACAGCGATCACAGAAACCAAGCTTGACAGGTATGATAACAGATGCCATCTTTTCCAGAGGATAACCAATCCTGAGAAAAGACAGAAGTAACAGGGTGGGTGAGGAGTGGCATTGCCTGACAAACACCGATTTGAATTTTGATTAGCTGGAGAGTAGAGACAGCGGAGAAGAAATTCGATTACATATCGGAACGCTCACTCTGGTGGTCCCCAAGGTGATAATTGCAGTGATGATATAACCCACCACAGAACAGCATGAGGCCAAGGCCAGGAGTATGAACGAGAGCAATAGAGCGATGGTTGACAACACTGGCCTGCAGTGGCGAGAAGAGGCACATGCAGTGCAGGGCAAAGCTCCGAATCATGGCGACATTAACCACAAGGAGATCAAAAATGGGAGAACTGGAGCCACACGGTGGCCAAGAATGCATGTGGAGGGCTAAGATGATGGAGGTTAGGTACTGGAAACCTTCATGAACCCAACACGTAGGGGACACAATACAAGTAGAGAGAGGAGAGGATGAACCAGCAAGACTGGCTAGTATTCACCTTGAGAAGTGAGCAGATATTGAGGACATCACAAATGAAAGACCCCTGGGGCCGCGATCATGTGGTTTTGAGCTTCGAATACACATAGAGCTACAAGTGGAGGGGGAATGCAGAAAGTGCCAGACAAATGAAACCAAACTACAAGAAAGGGGACTACACAGGAATGAGGAACTTCTGAAATGAGGTTCAGTGGGAAACAGAGAGAATTGGCAGGGAAACAGTTGATGAGATGATGGAATAAAGTAGCAACAATGAGCAAGAGCTGAAGGATAGTTATGTACCCAGGGTAACAGAATAATTGAAAAGCCAGGATGAGCCATGGTTCACCCAAAGATGCAAGGGAGGAAAAAACAATGTGTGCTAGGGATAATGAAGATATAGAAGGCACAGGACCCAGGAGAATAAGGAGAGCAGACGTAGATCCAGAAACGAATATGCCCAGATAAAAGGAGGCCCAACTCAATATGAAAACGACATAGCAGCAAAAGCCAAATCTGACCCGAAGCTGTTATAACAGCCACATCAGGAAAGAAAACAACCGTCAAGGACAGGTAATCAGGGCTAAGAAATGAAGGAGGATAGACAACAAGAAATGATGACCCGTGAAAGTATGTGAGTGAACTCAACAAGAGATTCAAAGAAGTGTATCACAGAGGAGATCAGCAGTGGCTTCCATAAAGACGAGATGTAGTGGTAACCACCATGTGCTGGACACAGTACACACAACCGAGAAGAAAGTGAAGATGCTTCTGATTTGAGCTAGATATACCTCAAAGTCAAGGGGCCATGATAACATCTCCCCATGGGTATTGAGAGAGGGAGCAGAGGCAACCGCCTATGAGTACCACAAACACCAATATACAATATCTTATCGAAACATGGAATTGCCTGAGGCATGGAAGACATGAAATTTAATCCCAATCTTTTAAAACAGTAGAACAGACATGAAGCATTACACTAACAGACCAGTGTCACTTGACATGTAATAAGCATGCAAAATCATGAAAAGATGTCCGGAGAAGAATGGTGGATCATCCTAGAAAGGAATGATCTCATCACCAGCAGCCAACAGGTTTCAGAGACGGGCAAATCCTGTGTCCACAAACTACTGGAGTTTCTATTACATGGTGACAGCAGGAAGACAAGAGAGAGAGGGTGGGTGTATTGCATTTTCTTGAACTGTAAGAAGGCGGTTTGGGACACAGATACCAACACAAGAGATTGGTGCAAAAACGGAGGACCAAGCAGGGATAACAGGAAGGCACTAACAATGGGATCAGGGAATACTTGTCAGGAAGACAGCAGCGAGTAATGTGTACGTGGCGAGGTGATCAGAGTGGGCAACCTGTGGACCTATCGGGTCCCCACAGGGTCATCCTATGGAATGGACCAGTGCAGTTTCTGGTATTTGTGAACGACATAACGAAGGAATAAACTCCGAGGTGTCCTGTTTGCAGATGACGTGAAGTTGATGAGAAGAGTTCAATCAATCTAAGACCAGACAGAAATACAAAGGAATCCTGGACAGTGCTGCAGCCACTTTCCAGCAAAAATGCTCCTGGAGTTTCAATCCCACCAAGCGCAAAGTCATGAGATAGGGAAGGGCATAGAAAGACCGCAGACGGCAGTAACAGTCAAGGGGCCAGAGACTACAAACATCACTCAAGGAAAAAGATCTAGGGGTGAGAATAACACAATGCAACATCTCCTTGAAGCGCACGTCAACCAACTAACTGCCATCAGCGCTATCTGGGCTCCTAGCAAACCCTCAGAACAGCATTCCGACATCTAAATAATGGAATCGTTCAGGGACCCTGTACACCGTGTACGATATAGCCCCCATATTGGGGAGTATGCGGCAACCAGTTTTTGGAACCCACACCTAGCCAAGCAAGAAAAAGAAACACGAGAAGTGCAAAAGGTTTACAACAAGACTAGTCCCAGAGTTAAGAGGTTTGTCCTAAGAGGAGGGTTATTGGAAATATCAACCTGACGACGACTGGAGGACAGGAGAGATAGGGGGGACATGATAACGACTTACAAAATACTGAGAGGAATTGACAAGGTGGCAAAGACCGAGGAAGTTCCAGATACTGGACACAGTAAACAAGGGGACACAGTTGTGAAGCAGAAGACACAGATGAATCACAGGTGATGTTAGGAATTATTTCTTCAGCCACAGAGAAGTCCAGTAAGAGGAATAGTTATTGGGAAACGATGTAGTGGAGGCAGGATCCATACAATAGCTTTAAGCAGATGTACGATAAAGCACTGGTTCATGAGAGTGACCTAGGAGCGACCAGTGAAGAGGCGGGGGCCAGGAGCTTGGATCTCGACCCTGCAACCCTCAACTAGGTGATACAACTAGGGAGAGTACGCACACACACACACACACACACACAGACACACACCACATACACACACACACCACAATGATATTAATCAAATGATCCAAAATAATTGTTGATAAACAAACGCTTTAAGAGAGACTTATTGTTGTCTTCTTCTACTTAACCTTTAATATCCTGCTGCCTATGACACGTACCCATTAAGCTCACTCTCACTCTCTCCATCTCTTCTCTCTCTCTCTCTCTCTCCCCGTGTACTCTTCCTACTACTCTCCTTCTCCCCTTCACATTCTCTCCTCCTACCTTCTCTTCCTCTTCACTTCCTCCTCCCTCCACTCCTCCTGCTCCCGGAATAGGTTCCCCACACGACCTAACTGCAGAGGCCTGTCCTTCTTGACCTACAATCAAGGTAGGTCGGTGGGTTGGGTGGGTTGTATGTAAGATGCTTGAGTACGTTGGAGGACGGTGGGTAGGATTATAGGCATTATTAGGGGGAAGTATAGGAGAGAGAGAGAGAGAGAGAGAGAGAGAGAGAGAGAGGGAGGGAGGCTTTCAAATGAGCTGATATTACATTAGTGTACAAAATAATTGGAACAGGAGTATTATTTGATATAATCTCATACTCTTTCTTAGTCTCCGGCTTAATTAATTATAGTTGGTTCTTACCTTTACAGAAGAGGTTTGCTTCCGAACTTCTGGCAGCCACCCAGATGTGGTGCTACCCTGCGACCTCCTCCTACAGTGCCACAACATCCTTGTTTTGTTCAGTAAGACTATACCTGCAACGAGCTCCATGAGTGAATGTGGTTTTCTTGCCAAATTCTCCCCTTCAATTCTCGTGATTACTGCTGAAAATCATGATATTATAACACCTAAGAAAAGTGCAAAGTATTATAGCTCTCAGAAAATATGCTGATTCGAGTATTAGACAGATCGCCGAAAATTTGAAGAAAATGCAAGACAACACCTCATGATGTACAAGGTTAATCATGAGAAATAGTGTAAGAATCCTCAAGTGAAAACCAGGAAGACCTACCAGATATAGATTTGGCTTTCAGCTGGGAGTAAATGTTGAATTCTGTCCAATTGTATGGCAAAGGCACCCTATAAGCGGCCATAACTGCCAGAAAAACTGTAAAAGTAACAATTATTGACTGCTGCCTATGAAGAAAAAACGGCTGCATTGGCACTATCATAATGGATGGAGGGGGGGGGGGGGGGGGGGGGCCGACAAGATGAATGGTAGAAAATTTATATTTTCAGATGAGGACATTTTTCAAGTGACAAGTGAACAGATCAGTAGTAGTGAGAAGGAGCAAAGGCGAACCTCTTTGGAATGGACAGTCAACAAGCGCCAAAACAACACAATAGAAGATGTTTTGTGGGGTTAAAAAAAAAGTTTTTTTTTTTTTTTTTTACTGATAAGTCTCTGACGGCTTGTTATTGTCGAAGGGAAACGATGAACATGACAAATACAAGGCAATCCTGACAATCATTTGCTTCCCCATTATGGATAGAGACTTTCCCTGATGGAGAAGCATTTTCCAACATATCTTGCTCAAAGAACACACTTCCAGAAAAATGCTGACATTCTTCGAAGGGAGTGTGGCTTATACGGCGTTCTAAATTGGCCTGGAAACCTCCTGACCTCAACCCATTTGAGAACTATGGCGATCTATCGATCGCGAAACAGGACTGTTCAACTGCGGAAAAGCTAATTAATTGTCTGATATTAGGACCTAGTACTGCGACGAAAAACTTGCCAGAACTTGGTCGGTTTCTGTCCAAAATTTTTGTACAAACTTATAAACAAAGGGTATTAATATCTTATTAAAACAGTTAGTCAATCACTGCCGGCATTTTTTCAAAAACTTTAAATTTTTTAAAATGCCTTAAATTTCAAACTGTCCCAGAAAATGCACACTACGTGGGTAACATTCTTATTTTAAAATGAAGTTAGAAACCGTAATTTAACCTTGAAAAAAACCCAGAAAAAAGAAAGAGAGAGAGAGAGAGAAGAGAGAGATAGAGAAGAGGAGGAGAGAGAAGAGGAAGAGAGAGAGAGAGAAGGAGAGAGAGAGAGAGAGAGAGAGAAGAGAGAGAGCCCTGGTGGCTGCCTCCCACCTGTTCTTTTGTATAGTTCGTGAACTAGCACCGGGAAATCCTCCCACTGCATCAACCTCTCCAAAAATAGCGTTGAGCCCCACGATTGTAAAGTTTTTGTCCACCCGCTTTTTCAGGGGCATTTTTGCTTTTAAAAAGTCACTGCTCAGTAGGTATTTGGTTCCCCCATTCACACTCTCTTTGCGGGGTAAAAAACTTGCCCTACGTTTGTTGCATCTCTTGCCTCGACGTTTTATTTCCCTACTCGGTTTCTAAACCCGCACTCTAGAGATTTTCGTCTTTTATAATAATGATGATATTTAAAAAAATAAAATAATAAAATAATAAAATAAAAAATAAAATTTTTATAAGACATTTACAAGGTATAATTAGCTGACATCAAAATTCTCTATAACAGAAAGCCCCTTGTTATGCAGGACATTTCGGGCAAAAAAGGGTTAATTTTGTCCCCGGATCGCCCCCCCAGTCGACTAACACCCCGGGGACATTTTTTTACTGCTAGTGAACAGGGACAGAGGTTTTTCTAAGGAAAAAACCCTAATACTTTTTCCTCCGACCGAGATCGAACCCCCGCGAATTTTTCGTTCAGCGCCATGCACCAGCATTTTAAACCCAACCAAGTTAAAAATTGGGTCTTATTGTACTGCCGTCAATCCGTAACGAATGACCACGATGGGGGGGAAATGCGACGGATAATCTACCCGTCAGTGTGTTTTCTGACAGATGAATCCGTCACGGCAGCTGTGTCGGACAGACATGCATGACTCATAGATCGAAGCACGTTATATATCTTGATCAAGACAGTCTGGCAGCCTCCATGTGAGGACGGTGTGCACACTTCTTTACAAAATTTCCAAAAAACTGTGTCTTTAGCCGTGTTTTTGCAGGCTCCGAACAAATGTTATTTATGTATATTGTGGGAAAGGCCCAGGAGCTGTACTGAGGAACCTCGCTCTTACCAGCACCATCTTCAGTAGCGAGAGACAGATGAGTATGACAGATATACAACAATTGGCCATTTTTGTTACTGAAATGTTTCGCCTGCTCAGCAGGCTTCCTCAGTCAAATAAAGATGTGACGTAGTGGAGAGATAACTATGAGGTGATCAGTCCCTCAGCTTTAAAATTGTTTCTTCAAGACTGAGGGACTGACCCCCTCCAAAATTGTTTCTCCAAGACTGAGGGACTGACCCCCTCCAAAATTGTTTTCTCACGACTGAGGGACTGACCCCCTCCAAAATTTTTCTTCAAGACTGAGGGACTGACCCCCTCCAAAATTGTTTCTTCACGACTGAGGGACTGACCCCCTCCAAAATTGTTTCTTCAAGACTTAGGGACTGACCCCCTCCAAAATTGTTTCTCCAAGACTAAGGGACTGACCCCCTCCAAAATTGTTTCTTCAAGACTAAGGGACTGACCCCCTCCAAAATTGTTTCTTCAAGACTAAGGGATTGACCCCCTCCAAAATTGTTTCTTCAAGACTAAGGGACTGACCCCCTCCAAAAATTGTTTTCTTCAAGACTTAGGGACTGACCCCCTCCAAAATTGTTTCTTTAAGACTGAGGGACTGACCCCCTCCAAAATTTGTTTCTTCAAGACTGAGGGACTGACCCCCTCCAAAAATTGTTTTCTTCACGACTGAGGGACTGACCCCCTCCAAAATTGTTTCTTCAAGACTTAGGGACTGACCCCCTCCAAAATTGTTTCTCCAAGACTAAGGGACTGACCCCCTCCAAAATTGTTTCTTCAAGACTTAGGGACTGACCCCCTCCAAAATTGTTTCTTCAAGACTGAGGGACTGACCCCCTCCAAAATTGTTTCTTCAAGACTGAGGGACTGACCCCCTCCAAAATTGTTTCTTCAAGACTGAGGGACTGACCCCCTCCAAAATCACTTCTTTAAGGCTGAGGGACTGACAATCTCATATTTACTTCTCCACTGCTTCCGATGTCTCCATCATTTACGTCAACTCTGTATGTGACTGAAGCAACACACTCACCAGACTCGTAACTCCCGGGTGAGACACTCATGTGTCCTGGGTGAGACACTCATGTGTCCTGGGTGAGACACTCATGTGTCCTGGGTGAGACACTCATGTGTCATGGGTGAGACACTCATGTGTCATGGGTGAGACACTCATGTGTCCTGGGTGAGACACTCATGTGTCATGGGTGAGACACTCATGTGTCCTGGGTGAGACACTCATGTGTCATGGGTGAGACACTCATGTGTCATGGGTGAGACACTCATGTGTCATGGGTGAGACACTCATGTGTCCTGGGTGAGACAGTCATGTGTCATGGGTGAGACACTCATGTGTCCTGGGTGAGACAGTCATGTGTCATGGGTGAGACACTCATGTGTCCTGGGTGAGACACTCATGTGTCATGGGTGAGACACTCATGTGTCATGGGTGAGACACTCATGTGTCCTGGGTGAGACACTCATGTGTCATGGGTGAGACACTCATGTGTCCTGGGTGAGACACTCATGTGTCATGGGTGAGACAGTCATGTGTCATGGGTGAGACACTCATGTGTCCTGGGTGAGACACTCATGTGTCATGGGTGAGACAGTAAATGTGTCATGGGTGAGACACTCATGTGTCTGGGTGAGACACTCATGTGTCCTGGGTGAGACACTCATGTGTCTGGGTGAGACAGTCATGTGTCATGGGTGAGACACTAAATGTGTCCTGGGTGAGACAGTCATGTGTCATGGTGAGACACTCATGTGTCCTGGGTGAGACAGTCATGGTCATGGGTGAGACACTCATGTGTCCTGGGTGAGACAGTCATGTGTCATGGGTGAGACACTCATGTGTCCTGGGTGAGACAGTCATGTGTCCTGGGTGAGACACTCATGTGTCATGGGTGAGACACTCATGTGTCATGGGTGAGACACTCATGTGTCCTGGGTGACACACTCATGTGTCCTGGGTGAGACACTCATGTGTCCTGGGTGAGACAGCCATGTGTCCTGGGTGAGACACTCATGTGTCCTGGGTGAGACAGTCATGTGTCCTGGGTGAGACAGTCATGTGTCCTGGGTGAGACAGTCATGTGTCCTGGGTGAGACAGCCATGTGTCCTGGGTGAGACAGTCATGTGTCCTGGGTGAGACAGTCATGTGTCCTGGGTGAGACAGCCATGTGTCCTGGGCGAGACAGTCATGTGTTCTGGGTGAGACAGTCATGTGTTCTGGGTGAGACACTCATGTGTCCTGGGTGAGACAGTCATGTGTCCTGGGTGAGACAGTCATGTGTCCTGGGCGAGAGAGTCATGTGTTCTGGGTGAGACAGTCATGTGTCCTGGGTGAGACAGTCATGTGTCCTGGGTGAGACAGTCATGTGTCCTGGGTGAGACAGTCATGTGTCCTGGGTGAGACAGTCATGCGTCCTGGGTGAGACAGTCATGTGTCCCTGGGTGAGACAGTCATGTGTTCTGGGTGAGACAGTCATGTGTCCTGGGTGAGACAGTCATGTGTCCTGGGTGAGACAGCCATGTGTCCTGGGTGAGACAGCCATGTGTCCTGGGTGAGACAGTCATGTGTCCTGGGTGAGACAGTCATGTGTTCTGGGTGAGACAGTCATGTGTTCTGGGTGAGGCAGTCATGTGTCCTGGGTGAGACAGTCATGTGTCCTATGTGAGACAGTCATGTGTCCTGGGTGAGACAGTCATGTGTCCTGGGTGAGACAGTCATGTGTCCCGGGTGAGACAGTCATGTGTCCCGGGTGAGACAGTCATGTGTCCTGGGTGAGACAGTCATGTGTCCTGGTTGAGACAGTCATGTGTTCTGGGTGAGACAGTCATGTGTCCCGGGTGAGACAGTCATGTGTCCTGGGTGAGACAGTCATGTGTTCTGGGTGAGTCATGTGTCCTGGGTGAGACAGTCATGTGTCCTGGGTGAGACAGCCATGTGTCCTGGGTGAGACAGTCATGTGTCCTGGGTGAGACAGTCATGTGTCCTGGGTGAGACAGTCATGTGTCCTGGGTGAGACAGTCATGTGTCCCGGGTGAGACAGCCATGTCCCTGGGTGAGACATTTCATGTATCTTGGGTGAGACAGTCATGTGTCCTGGGTGAGACAGTCATGTGTCCTGGGTGAGACAGTCATGTGTCCTGGGTGAGACAGTCATGTATCTTGGGTGAGACAGCCATGTGCCCTGGGTGAGACAGTCATGTATCTTGGGTGAGACAGTCATGTGTCCTGGGTGAGACAGTCATGTGTCCTGGGTGAGACATCCATGTGTCCTGGGTGAGACAGTCATGTGTCCTGGGTGAGACAGTCATGTGTCCTGGGTGAGACAGTCATGTGTCCTGGGTGAGACAGTCATGTGTCCCGGGTGAGACAGCCATGTGCCCTGGGTGAGACAGTCATGTATCTTGGGTGAGACAGTCATGTGTCCTGGGTGAGACAGTCATGTGTCCTGGGTGAGACAGTCATGTGTCCTGGGTGAGACAGTCATGTATCTTGGGTGAGACAGCCATGTGCCCTGGGTGAGACAGTCATGTATCTTGGGTGAGACAGTCATGTGTCCTGGGTGAGACAGTCATGTGTCCTGGTGAGACAGTCATGTGTCCTGGGTGAGACAGTCATGTGTCCTGGGTGAGACAGTCATGTGTCCTGGGTGAGACAGCCATGTGTCCTGGGTGAGACAGTCATGTGTCCTGGGTGAGACAGTCATGTGTCCTGGGTGAGACAGTCATGTGTCCTGGGTGAGACAGTCATGTGTCCCGGGTGAGACAGCCATGTGCCCTGGGTGAGACAGTCATGTATCTTGGGTGAGACAGTCATGTGTCCTGGGTGAGACAGTCATGTGTCCTGGGTGAGACAGTCATGTGTCCAGCAAACGTTGGTGTAATAACTTATTAAGTGGTCTTGCTCTTTGCAGATCTTTATAAAACTCCACACACAGTGAGTGAGATTAACAAGTTGAGGAAGTCTAAGGGACGTATATATTTGACAGTTGTTAACAGAAGACGGGAGATAGTAGACAGGGAGTCGGAAGTATTAGCAAGACGGTAGGGATATTTGAGAAGATGTTAAATGTTAATGAGGAGAAGGAGGCAGTAATTCCATGCATTGACCAGAGAGGTAAAACATCTTTTAGGAGTGAGAAGCACCAAATGTGAGTGTGTTGTGTGTGGGGAGTTGCGTGAGGTTGTGTGTAGAGTGAAGGGGGGTAAAACAACTGGGATTGATGGGATCAAGACAGAAATGTTAAAAGCAAATGGGGATATAGTCTTGGAATGGTTGGTGCCTTTATTCAATAAATGTATGAAAGAGGTAAAAAACTTGACCTACGTTTGTGTTGCATCTCTTGCCTCGACGTTTTATTCCAGTATCTCGAGTTACTAATCCTGCACTCTAGAGATTACTTCGTCTTTGAGTAATAATGATGATGATGATAATAATAATAATAATAATAATAATAATAATAATAATAATAATATTTTTATAAGTACATTTACAAGGTATACAGTCCTAGCTGACATCAATGACATACTACTATACAGAAAGCCCCTTGTTATGCAGGACATTTCGGGCAAAATGGGTTAATTTTGTCCCAGGATGCGACCCACACCAGTCGACTAACACCCAGGTACATATTTTACTGCTAGGTGAACAGGGACAGCAGGTGTCTTAAGGAAACACATAATGACGTTTCCATCCGTACCGGAGATCGAACCCCAGCTGAATTCTTCGTTCAGCGCCATGCACCAGCATTGTGAAACCACAGACCAGAGTGTAAAGTTGAGGTCAGTTATTGTACTGTCCAGTCACTCCAGTACCACTGAACTGACCACGATGGAAGGAAATGCTGACGGATGAATCTAGCACCGTCAGCTGTGTTGCTGACAGATGAATCCGTCACTGTGTCAGCTGTGTCGCTGACAGACATGCATGACTCAGTAGATCTGAAGTCATCGTTCAGTATATCTGTGATCAAGACAGTCTGGCAGCCTCCAGGTGTGAGGACGGTGTGCACACTTCTTGACAACATTCCCAATAAACTGTGTCTTCAGCCGTGTTTTTGCAGGCTCCGAACAAATGTTATTTATGTATATTGTGGGAAAGGCCCAGGAGCTGTACTGAGGAACCTCGCTCTTACCAGCACCATCTTCAGTAGCGAGAGACAGATGAGTATGACAGATATACAACAATTGGCCATTTTTGTTACTGAAATGTTTCGCCTGCTCAGCAGCCTTCCTCAGTCAAATAAAGATGTGACGTAGTGGAGAGATAACTATGAGGTGATCAGTCCCTCAGCTTTAAAATTGTTTCTTCAAGACTGAGGGACTGACCCCCTCCAAAATTGTTTCTCCAAGACTGAGGGACTGAGCCCCTCCAAAATTGTTTCTTCACGACTGAGGGACTGACCCCCTCCAAAATTGTTTCTTCAAGACTGAGGGACTGACCCCCTCCAAAATTGTTTCTTCAAGACTGAGGGACTGACCCCCTCCAAAATTGTTTCTTCACGACTGAGGGACTGACCCCCTCCAAAATTGTTTCTTCAAGACTTAGGGACTGACCCCCTCCAAAATTGTTTCTCCAAGACTAAGGGACTGACCCCCTCCAAAATTGTTTCTTCAAGACTAAGGGACTGACCCCCTCCAAAATTGTTTCTTCAAGACTAAGGGATTGACCCCCTCCAAAAATTGTTTCTTCAAGACTAAGGGACTGACCCCCTCCAAAATTGTTTTTTTCAAGACTTAGGGACTGACCCCCTCCAAAATTGTTTCTTCAAGACTGAGGGACTGACCCCCTCCAAAATTGTTTCTTCAAGACTAAGGGATTGACCCCCTCCAAAATTGTTTCTTCAAGACTAAGGGACTGACCCCCTCCAAAATTGTTTCTTCAAGACTTAGGGACTGACCCCCTCCAAAATTGTTTCTTCAAGACTGAGGGACTGACCCCCTCCAAAATTGTTTCTTCACGACTGAGGGACTGACCCCCTCCAAAATTGTTTCTTCAAGACTTAGGGACTGACCCCCTCCAAAATTGTTTCTCCAAGACTAAGGGACTGACCCCCTCCAAAATTGTTTCTTCAAGACTTAGGGACTGACCCCCTCCAAAATTGTTTCTTCAAGACTGAGGGACTGACCCCCTCCAAATTTGTTTCTTCAAGACTGAGGGACTGACCCCTCCAAAATTGTTTCTTCAAGACTGAGGGACTGACCCCCTCCAAATCACTTTTTAAGGCTGAGGGACTGACAATCTCATATTTACTTCTCCACTGCTTCCGATGTCTCCCTCATTTACGTCAACTCTGTTGTGACTGAAGCAACACACTCACCAGACTCGTAACTCCCGGGTGAGACATATGTGTCCCGGGTGGACACCATGTGTCCTGGGGGAGACACCATGTGTCCTGGGTGAGACACTCATGTGTCATGGGTTTAGACACTCATGTGTCATGGGTGAGACACTCATGTGTCCTGGGTGAGACACTCATGTGTCATGGGTTGAGACACTCATGTGTCCTGGGTTTAGACACTCATGTGCCCTGGGTGAGACACTCATGTGTCATGGGTGAGACACTCATGTGTCATGGTGAGACACTCATGTGTCCTGGGTGAGACAGTCATGGTGTCATGGGTGAGACACTCAGTGTCCTGGGTGAGACAGTCATGTGTCATGGGGAGACACTCATGTGTCCTGGGTGAGACACTCATGTGTCATGGGTGAGACACTCATGTGTCATGGGTGAGACACTCATGGGTCCTGGGTGAGACACTATGTGTCATGGGTGAGACACTCATGTGTTTCCCGGGTGAGCACTCAAAGTGTCATGGGGGAGACAGTCATGTGTCATGGGTGAACACTCATGTGTCCTGGGTGAGACACTCATGTGTCATGGGTGAGACAGTCATGTGTCATGGGTGAGACACTCATGTGTCCTGGGTGAGACACTCATGTGTCCTGGGTGAGACACTCATGTGTCATGGGTGAGACAGTCATGTGTCAGGGGTGAGACACTCATGTGTCCTGGGTGAGACAGTCATGTGTCCCTGGGTGAGACACTCATGTGTCCTGGGTGAGACAGTCATGGGTCATGGGTGAGCACTCATGTGTCCTGGGTGAGGGCAGTCATGTGTCCTGGGTGAGACACTCATGTGTCATGGGTGAGACACTCATGTGTCATGGGTTTAGACACTCATGTGTCCTGGTGACACACTCATGTGTCCTGGGTGAGACAGTCATGTGTCCTGGGTGAGACACTCATGTGTCATGGGTGAAACACTCATGGTCATGGGTGAGACACTCATGTGTCCGGGTGACACATCATGTGTCCTGGGTGAGACAGTCTGTGTCCTGGGTGAGACGCTCATGTGTCATGGGTGAGACACTCATGTGTCCTGGGTGAGACCGTCAGTGTCCTGGGTGAGACACTCATGTGTCCTGGGTGAGACACTCATGTGTCCTGGGTGAGACAGTCATGTGTCCTGGGTGAGACGCTCATGTGTCATGGGTGAGACACTCATGTGTCATGGGTGAGACACTCATGTGTCCTGGGTGAGACAGTCATGTGTCCTGGGTGAGACAGCCATGTGCCAGGGTGAGACACTCTATGTCATGGGCGAGACAGTCATGGGGTCCTGGGTGAGACAGTCATGTGTCTGGGTGAGACAGTCATGTGTCCTGGGTGAGACAGTCATTGTCCTGGGTAGACAGTCATGTGTCCTGGGTGAGACAGTCATGTGTCCTGGGTGAGACAGCCATGTGTCCAGGGTGAGACACTCATATGTCATGGGCGAGACAGTCATGTGTCCTGGGTGAGACAGTCATGTGTCCTGGGTGAGACAGTCATGTGTCCTGGGTGAGACAGTCATGTGTCCTGGGTGAGACACTCATGTGTCCTGGGTGAGACACTCATGTGTCCTGGGTGAGACACTCATGTGTCCTGGGTGAGACAGTCATGTGTCCTGGGTGAGACAGCCATGTGTCCAGGGTGAGACACTCATATGTCATGGGCGAGACAGTCATGTGTCCTGGGTGAGACAGTCATGTGTTCTGGGTGAGACACTCATGTGTCCTGGGTGAGACACTCATATGTCATGGGCGAGACAGTCATGTGTCCTGGGTGAGACAGTCATGTGTCCTGGGTGAGACAGCCATGTGTCCTGGGTGAGACAGCCATGTGTCCAGGGTGGGGACACTCATATGTCATGGGCGGGGACAGTCTTGTGTCCTGGGTGAGACAGTCATGTGTTCTGGGTGAGACACTCATGTGTCCTGGGTGAGACACTCATATGTCATGGGCGAGACAGTCATGTGTCCTGGGTGAGACAGTCATGTGTCCTGGGTGAGACAGTCATGTGTCCTGGGTGAGACACTCATGTGTCCTGGGTGAGACACTCATGTGTCCTGGGTGAGACACTCATGTGTCCTGGGTGAGACAGTCATGTGTCCAGGGTGAGACACTCATATGTCATGGGCGAGACAGTCATGTGTCCTGGGTGAGACAGTCATGTGTCCTGGGTGAGACAGCCATGTGTCCAGGGTGAGACACTCATATGTCATGGGCGAGACAGTCATGTGTCCTGGGTGAGACAGTCATGTGTTCTGGGTGAGACACTCATGTGTCCTGGGTGAGACACTCATATGTCATGGGCGAGACAGTCATGTGTCCTGGGTGAGACAGTCATGTTTTTCTGGGTGAGACAGTCTGTGTCCTGGGTGAGACAGTCATGTGGTCTGGGTGAGACAGCCAGTGTCCTGGGTGAGACAGTCATGTGTCCTGGGTGAGACAGTCATGTGTTCTGGGTGAGACAGTCATGTGTCCTGGGTGAGACAGTCATGTGTTCTGGGTGAGACACTCATGTGTCCTGGGGGAGACACTCATAAAGTCTGGGCGAGACAGTCATGTGTCCTGGTGAGACAGTCATGTGTTCTGGGTGAGACAGTCATGTGTCCTGGGTGAGACAGTCATGTGTCCTGGGGGAGACAGGCCAAGTGTCCTGGGGGAGACAGCCATGTGTCCTGGGTGAGACACTCATATGTCCCTGGGCGAGACAGTCATGTGTCCTGGGTGAGACAGTCATGTGTTTTTGGTGAGACATCATGTGCCTGGGTGAGACAGTCATGTGTTCTGGGTGAGACGTCTGTGTCCCGGTGAGACAGTCATGTGTTTTTGGGTGAGACATCATGTGTCCTGGGTGAGACACTCATGTGTCCTGGGTGAGACAGTCATGTGTCCTGGGTGAGACAGTCATGTGTTTCCCGGGTGAGACAGTCATGTGTTCTGGGTGAGACAGTCATGTGTTCTGGGTGAGACAGTCATGTGTTCTGGGTGAGACAGTCATGTGTCCTGGGTGGACAGTCATGTGTCCTGGGTGAGACAGTCATGTGTTCTGGGTGGACAGTCATGTGTTCTGGGTGAGACCCGTCATGTGTTCTGGGTGAGACAGTCATGTGTTTTTGGGTGGACACCATGTGTCCTGGGGGAGACAGTCATGTGTTCTGGTGGAGACAGTCATGTGTCCTGGGTGAGACACTCATGTGTCCTGGGTGAGACAGTCATGTGTTCTGGGTGAGAAAAGTCATGTGTTCTGGGTGAGACACTCATGTGTCCTGGGTGAGACAGTCATGTGTTCTGGGTGAGACAGTCATGTGTTCTGGGTGAGACACTCATGTGTCCTGGGTGAGACAGTCATGTGTCCTGGGTGAGACAGTCATGTGTCCCGGGTTTAGACAGTCATGTGTCCCGGGTGGACAGTCATGTGTCCTGGGGGAGACAGTCATGTGTCCGGGGGTGAGACAGCATGTGTCCTGGGTGAGACAGTCATGTGTCCCGGGTGAGACAGTCATGTTTCCCGGGTGAGACAGTCATGTGTCCTGGGTGAGACAGTCATGTGTCCCGGGTGAGACAGTCATGTGTCCCGGGTGAGACAGTCATGTGTCCTGGGTGAGACAGTCATGTGTCCTGGTTGAGACAGTCATGTGTTCTGGGTGAGACAGTCATGTGTCCCGGGTGAGACAGTCATGTGTCCTGGTGAGACAGTCATGTGTTTTTGGGTGGGGACAGTCATGTGTCCTGGGTAGACAGTCATGTGTTTTGGGTGAGACAGTCATGTGTTTCTGGGTGAGACAGTCATGTGTCCTGGGTGAAAACAGTCATGTGTCCTGGGTGAGACAGTCATGTGTTTGGTGAGACAGTCATGTGTCCCGGGTGAGACAGTCATGTGTCCCGGGTGAGACAGTCATGTGTTCTGGGGGAGACAGTCATGTGTTTTTGGGTGAGACAGTCATGTGTCCTGGTTTAGACAGTCCATGTGTCCTGGTGAGAGAGTCATGTGTCCCGGTGAGACAGTCATGTGTCCTGGGTGAGACAGTCATGTGTTCTGGGTGAGTCATGTGTCCTGGGTGAGACAGTCATGTGTCCTGGGTGAGACAGCCATGTGTCCTGGGTGAGACAGTCATGTGTCCTGGGTGAGACAGTCATGTGTCCTGGGTGAGACAGTCATGTGTCCTGGGTGAGACAGTCATGTGTCCCGGGTGAGACAGCCATGTGCCCTGGGTGAGACAGTCATGTATCTTGGGTGAGACAGTCATGTGTCCTGGGTGAGACAGTCATGTGTCCTGGGTGAGACAGTCATGTGTCCAGCAAACGTTGGTGTAATAACTTATTAAGTGGTCTTGCTCTTTGCAGATCTTTATACACTCCACACACAGTGAGTGAGATTAACAAGTTGAGGAAGTCTAAGGGACGTATATATTTGACAGTTGTTAACAGAAGACGGGAGATAGTAGACAGGGAGTCGGAAGTATTAGCAAGACGGTAGGGATATTTGAGAAGATGTTAAATGTTAATGAGGAGAAGGAGGCAGTAATTCCATGCATTGACCAGAGAGGTAAAACATCTTTTAGGAGTGAGAAGCACCAAATGTGAGTGTGTTGTGTGTGGGGAGTTGCGTGAGGTTGTGTGTAGAGTGAAGGGGGGTAAAACAACTGGGATTGATGGGATCAAGACAGAAATGTTAAAAGCAAATGGGGATATAGTCTTGGAATGGTTGGTGCCTTTATTCAATAAATGTATGAAAGAGGGGAAGGTACCTAGGGATTGGCAGACAGTATGCATAGATCATTTGTATAAGAAAAAGGGGGTACAAAATAGAGTGTAAAAATTATAGGGAATAAGACTGTTGAGTATACCTGGTAAAGTGTATGATAGAATTATTGTTGAAAGAATTAAGAGTAAGATGGAAAGCCAGATCGCAGATGAACAAGGAGGCTTTAGGAAGGGTAGGGGGTGTGTAGATCAGGTGTTTATAGTAAAACATGTAAGTGAACAGTATTTAGATAAAGGTAAGGAAGTTTCCGTTGCTTTCGTAGATTTTTGAAAAGGCATATGATAGGGTAGATAGGGGAGCAATGTGGCAGATGTTGCAAGTGTATGGGCTAGGTGGTAGGTTATTGAAAGCTGTTAAGATTTTTTATGAGGATAGTGATGCCCAGGTTATGGTATATAGGAGAGTGGGTTATTATTATCCAGAAAAGTAGTCCTTAGACAGGGATGTGTGATGGCACCATGTTTGTTTAACATATTTATAGAAGGGGTTGTAAAAGAAATAAATGTTAGGGTGTTGGGGAGAGGTGTGGGATTAAAATATGCTTAATCTAATCCAAAATGGTTGTTTGGAAGGTTATTTTTTGCTGTTGAGAGGATGGAGCAAAATAGGATGACTTGGAGCGGGGCATATAAATCTATACTGGAAGGAAGGCAGGTTACGGATGTCATCCTAGGAAAGGTTGGAAGGAAAGAGTAAAGGAGGTTTTGTGTGCAAGGAGCTTGGATATTCAGCAGGCGTGTGTGAGCATGTTAGATAGGAGTGCATGGAGGCAAAGGGTTTTTTGGGGCCTAACCAGCTACTGGAGTGTGAGCAGGTGCGGCATGCAAAAACTTTGTTATATTTTATTCGGCGTTTATTACACTCCCATATAGTCTGCCCTCCAACCACCGAACCGAGTGCTAAGGGTTTAACGATCAATAGAGTACCTGTCGTTAAATAAGTATCTTGGTTCATTGGCCAATCACATGCAAGCCCGCCAAAGCTGAAGCAACGTGGTTCATTTGTGGTAAGCGAATTGACAGACTTGCCTAGTTGCTGGTTGAACACGGTACACACTCTCTGGCTTCTACTTTGCCATCTGTCACCGTGGTGTACACTTACTATTCAGTCTGTACATATTGTACATAGTGTACGTACTTGTATATATCATCTGATGAAGGCAAATATGCATTATATTCTACTGTTGAGTTTTATTTACTCCTCATTCCCATTACGACCAGGTCATACAGACCATTCTTTACCCGTGTTCGTAATAGCAAGGTAACATTATGTGGCCTGATCGCTAAAGCTCTCGCTTCACACGGCGAGTATCTGTGTTCGATTCCCAGGGCGGGTAGAAACATTGGGCATGTTTCTTTACACCGGTTGTCTATGTTCACCCATCAGTAAAATGGGTACCTGGGTGTTAGTGGACTGGTGTGGGTCGCATCCTGGGACAAGGACCTAATTTGCCCGAAATGTTCTGCATAACAAGTGGCTTTCTATATAGTAGTATGTCACTGATGTCAGCTAGGTCTGTATACCTTGTACATGTACTTGTAGTAAATAAAGATACGTAGTGTTTTTATTATAAAATGGTTAAGCCGGACGTGAGTCCTGGAGGTGGGAAGTACAGTGTCTGCACTCTGATGGAGGAGTGGAGATATTTTCAGTTTGTAAGGACATCTGAACTGTGGCATCGGCGCACCTCTGGCAAGACAGTGATAGTGTGACTGATGGTCAAAGTGTTCTTTTTCGGTTCACTCTGCCTTGGTAGGAGACGGCCAGTCTGTGTGTGTGTGTGTGTGTGTATGTAAGTTTGACACATGTGATATTTTTTTGGAAAATCCACTTTGGTTTCGGGTTATTAAGCTGCTGTCTTAAACAAAATGCACATACTTGTCCCTCATCAATCCTCATGTTTACATAATAATGTTAAGCTAGAGGGACGATAGTATGAGGTGGGGGCTCTGTCTGCCATTGTGTTTACTGGGGAAACATTTACTAGTTTTCCTTCTAATGACTTGTTAAGCAGCTAGTGGCTCAGGGCTATAGTGCCTCGACTGTTGTATGGTTGTAGCAGTTAGCTTGTCTGGTCTGCTCCCTCTGATAACGTTCAGTTTGTAGTAGTGTGTTTTGTTGTCGGGATGTTGATGTTGTTAATATGTAGTCTGAGTACTTAGGGTCGTAAAGCGAAATTCCTTCCTTCCTTCTTGTGTGGTAGCACAACCTCCCTTCCTTCCTTCTTTCCTTCCTTCTTGTGTGGTAGCACAACCTCCCTTCTTTCCTTCTTTCCTTCCTTCTTGTGTGGTAGTACAACCTCCCTTCCTTCCTTCTTTCCTTCCTTCTTGTGTGGGAGCACAACCTCCCTTCCTTCCTTCTTTCCTTCCTTCTTGTGTGGGAGCACAACCTCCCTTCCTTCCTTCTTTCCTTCCTTCTTGTGTGGTAGTACAACCTCCCTTCCTTCTTTCCTTCCTTCTTGTGTGGGAGCACAACCTCCCTTCCTTCCTTCTTGTGTGGGAGCACAACCTCCCTTCCTTCCTTCTTGTGTGGGAGCACAACCTCTTCCTTCCTTCTTGTTGGGAGCACAACCTCCTTCCTTCCTTTTGTGTGGGAGCACAACCTCCCTTCCTTCCTTCTTGTGTGGGAGCACAACCTCCCTTCCTTCCTTCTTGTGTGGGAGCACAACCTCCCTTCCTTCCTTCTTGTGTGGGAGCACAACCTCCCTTCCTTCCTTCTTGTGTGGGAGCACAACCTCCCTTCCTTCCTTCTTGTGTGGGAGCACAACCTCCCTTCCTTCCTTTCTTGTGTGGGAGCACAACCTCCCTTCCTTCCTTCTTGTGTGGGAGCACAACCTCCCTTCCTTCCTTCTTGTGTGGGAGCACAACCTCCCTTCCTTCCTTCTTGTGTGGGAGCACAACCTCCCTTCCTTCCTTCTTGTGTGGGAGCACAACCTCCCTTCCTTCCTTCTTGTGTGGGAGCACAACCTCCCTTCCTTCCTTCTTTTGTGTGGGAGCACAACCTCCCTTCCTTCCTTCTTGTGTGGGAGCACAACCTCCCTTCCTTCCTTCTTGTGTGGGAGCACAACCTCCCTTCCTTCCTTCTTGTGTGGGAGCACAACCTCCCTTCCTTCCTTCTTGTGTGGGAGCACAACCTCCCTTCCTTCCTTCTTGTGTGGGAGCACAACCTCCCTTCCTTCCTTCTTGTGTGGGAGCACAACCTCCCTTCCTTCCTTCTTGTGTGGGAGCACAACCTCCCTTCCTTCCTTTCTTGTGTGGGAGCACAACCTCCCTTCCTTCCTTCTTGTGTGGGAGCACAACCTCCCTTCCTTCCTTCTTGTGTGGGAGCACAACCTCCCTTCCTTCCTTCTTGTGTGGGAGCACAACCTCCCTTCCTTCCTTCTTGTGTGGGAGCACAACCTCCCTTCCTTCCTTCCTTCTTGTGTGGGAGCACAACCTCCCTTCCTTCCTTCTTGTGTGGGAGCACAACCTCCCTTCCTTCCTTCTTGTGTGGGAGCACAACCTCCCTTCCTTCCTTCTTGTGTGGGAGCACAACCTCCCTTCCTTCCTTCTTGTGTGGGAGCACAACCTCCCTTCCTTCCTTCTTGTGTGGGAGCACAACCTCCCTTCCTTCCTTCTTGTGTGGGAGCACAACCTCCTTTCCTTCTTAATATGGACCACAACCGCCCTCCTTCCCTAGCATGACGGACCACCTCACACACACACACACACACACACACACACACACACACACACACACACACACACACACACACACACACCTGTCACCTCACCTGGTTCACACTGCGTAAAGCATGCAACACAAACAAAACAACCAATGTAACACAAACAAAACAACCAATGCAACACAAACAAAACAACCAATGCAACACAAACAAAACAACCAATGTAACACAAACAGGACAAACAATTTCACATATAAACTACGTTAAAAAATAGATATATGACTTTGAATTCTGGGAACAATCTCAGCAGCGAAACTTCATGAGTCTGCGAGGAAAGGAAGGAAGGAAGGAAGGAAGGAAGGAAGGAAGGAAGGAAGGAAGGAAGGAAGGAAGACGGTGCAGCTCCTATATTTACATCAGTCTTGTTTATCTCCTCGCTTACTAAAGGTTAATTATGGTATGTTAATTAAGGTAATTTAATTAAGGTAGGTTCCTGTGGCCAACTTCCCGAAATTTAGATTTTGTACCCCGTCTACAGTTGTGTGTGTGTGTGTGTGTGTGTGTGTACTCACCTATATGTGGTTGCAGGGGTCGATTCATAGCTCCTGGCCCCGCCTCTTCACTGGTCGATACTAATTCACTCTCTCCCTGCTCCATGATATTTGTCATACCTCTTCTTAAAGCTATTTATGGAACTTGCTTCCACTACTTCACTCTCCAGATTATTCCAGTTCCTGACAACTCTAAGACTAAAGAAATACTTCCTAACATCCCTATGACTCATCTGGGTTTTCAGTTTCCCATTGTGTCCCCGTGTTTCTGTATCCCATCTCTGAAACATTCGATCCTTGTCCACCTTGTCAATGCCTCTTAGTATTTTAAACGTTGTTATCAAGTCCTCTTTATCCCTCCTATCCTCTAGCGTCATCAGGTTGAGTTCCCTTAACCTCTCCTCATAAGACATACCCCTCAGTTCCGGGACTAATCGTGTTGCAAATTTTTGCACTTGCTCCAATTTCGTGACGTGTTTGACTAAGTGAGGGTTCCATACTGGCGCTGCATATTCCAGTATAGGTCTTACGTACACTGTGTACAATGTCGTGAATGACACCTTACTCAGATGTCTAAACGCCAATCTTAGGTTTGCCAATCTCCCATATGCTGCAGCAGTTATTTGATTGATGTGTGTGTGTGTGTGTGTGTGTGTGTGTGTGTGTGTGTGTGTGTGTGTGTGTGTGTGTGTATGTGTGTGCACTCGCCTACTTGTGCTTTCAAGGGGTCGAGTTACAGTTCCTGGCCCCTGTGTGTGTTTTACACACCATCAATCACTCACAATTTCTAATTCCCCTCTCACCTCCCCCATCCCCTCGGTCCATGTGGTGTGGGACACTATGGTGACGATCCAGCTGGTGTGGGAGACTGTAGTGACGGTCCACTTGGTGTGTAACACTGTAGTGACGGTCCACCAGGTTTGGGACACTGTGGTGAAGGTCCACCTGGTGTGGGACACTTTAGTCACGGTCTACCAGGTATGGGACACTGTAGTGACGGTCCACCAGGTATGGGACACTGTACTAACAGTCCACCAGATATGGGACACTGTAGTGACGGTCCACCATGTATGGGACACTGTAGTGACGGTTCACCAGGTATGGAACACTGTAGTGACGGTCCACCACGTATGGGACACTTCTAGTGACGGTCCACCAGGTATGGGACACTGTAGTGACGGTCCACCAGGTATGGGATACTGTAGTGACGGTCCACCAGGTATGGGACACTGTAGAGACGGTTCACCTGGTGACACTTTAGTGACGGTCCACCTGATGTGGGACACTGTAATGACGGTCAACCAGGCATGGTACACTGTAGTGACGGTCCACCAGATATGGGACACTGTAATGACGGTCCACCAGATGTGGGACTGCGGTGACGGTCCACCAGGTGTGGGACACTGCAATGAAGGTCCACCTGGTGTGTGACACTGTGGTGGCGGTCCACCTGGTGTGGGACACTGTAGTAACGGTCCACCTGGTTTGTGACACTGTGGTGACGGTCCACCAGGTGTGGGACACTGTAGTGACGGTCCACATGGTGTGGGACACTGTAGTGATGGTCCACCAGATGTGGGACACAGTAGTGACGGTCCACCAGGTATGGGACACTGTAGTGATGGTCCACCAGATGTGGGACACAGTAGTGACGGTCCACCAGGTATGGGACACTGTAGTGATGGTCCACCAGGTATGGGACACTTCTAGTGACGGTCCACCAGGTATGGGACACTGTAGTGACGGTCCACCAGGTATGGGCACTGTAGTGACGGTCCACCTGGTATGGGACACTGTAGTGATCGTCCACCTGGTGACACTGTAGTGACGATCCACTTGGTGACACTGTAGGGACGGTCCACCTGGTAACACTGTAAAGACGGTCCACCTGGTATGGGACACTGTAGTGACAGTCCACCTTGTGTGGGACACTTTAGTGGCGGTCCACCTGGTGACACTGTAGTGACTGTCCACCTGGTGACACTGTAGTGACGGTCCACCTGGTGACACTGTAGTGACGGTCCACCTGGTGACGCTGTAGTGACTCTCCACCTGATGTGGGACACTGTAGTGACGGTCCACCTGTTACGGGACACTGTAGTGATCGCCCACCTGGTGACACTGTAGTGACGATCCACCTGGTGACACTGTAGTGATGGTCAACCTGATAACACTGTAGAGACGGTCCACCTGATGTGGGACACTGTAGTGACGGTTCATCAGGTATGAGACATTGTAGTGACGGTCCACCAGAAGTGGGACACTGAGATGACGGTCCACCTGGTGTGGGACACTGTGGTGACGATCCACCAGGTGTGAGACACTACAGTGACAGTCCACGTGGTGACACTGTAGTGACGATCCACTTGGTGACACTGTAGTGACGGTCCACCTTGTATGGGACACTGGCTCTATGCTGACCACTGTGTACTTTCCGCATAGTTCACACACACCTGATCCACACAGTTCACACACACCTGATCCACACAGTTCACTCACACCTGATCCACACAGTTCACACACACCTGATCCACACAGTTCACTCACACCTGATCCACACAGTTCACTCACACCTGACCCACACAGTTCACTCACACCTGATCCACACAGTTCACTCACACCTGATCCACACAGTTCACTCACACCTGATCCACACAGTTCACTCACACCTGACCCACACAGTTCACTCACACCTGATCCACACAGTTCACACACACCTGATCCACACAGTTCACTCACACCTGATCCACACAGTTCACTCACACCTGACCCACACAGTTCACTCACACCTGATCCACACAGTTCACTCACACCTGATCCACACAGTTCACTCACACCTGATCCACACAGTTCACTCACACCTGACCCACACAGTTCACTCACACCTGATCCACACAGTTCACTCACACCTGACCCACACAGTTCACTCACACCTGATCCACACAGTTCACTCACACCTGATCCACATAGTTCACACACACCTGATCCACACAGTTCACTCACACCTGATCCACATAGTTCACACACACCTGATCCACACAGTTCACTCACACCTGATCCACACAGTTCACACACACACACCTTATCCACACAGTTCACTCACACATCTGATCCACACAGTTCACACACACACACATCTGATCCACACAGTTCACACACACACATCTGATCCACACAGTTCACACACACACACACATCTGATCCACACAATTCCACACACACACACACACATCTGATCCACACAATTCACACACACACCACACACATCTGATCCACACAGTTCACACACACACACCTGATCCACACAGTTTACTCAAACACACCTGATCCACACAGTTCACACACACACACACACACACACATCTGATCCACACAGTTTACTCAAACACATCTGATCCACACAGTTCACACACACACAACACACATCTGATCCACACAGTTCAAACAACACACACACACACCTGATCCACACAGTTCACACACACACACACACACCTGATCCACACAGTTCACTCACACACATCTGATCCACACAGTTCACACACACACACCTGATCCACACAGTTCACACACACACACACACACACACACCACACACACACACACACCACACACACACACACACATCTGATCCACACAGTTCACACACACACACACCTGAATCCACACAGTCACTCACACACATCTGATCCACACAGTTCACACACACACACCTGATCCACACAGTTCACACACACACACACACACACACACTGATCCACACATTTCACACACACACATCTGATCCACACAGTTCACACACACACACCTGATCCACACATTTCACACACACACACCTGATCCACACAGTTCACACACACACACCTGATCCACACAGTTCACACACACACACCTGATCCACACAGTTCACACTCACACACACACACACACACACACACACACACACACACACACACACACCACACACACACACACACACACACACACACACACACACACTTCGCTCACATGGCTCGGAAAAAACAATTTTTGACTATTAGAAAAACTTTTGGAGGGGGGGAACCACAACTCTTTTGGCAGGAAACAAATCACAACTTTTGGCGGGGTAAAAAAAACAACAACTATTGGCGGGAAAAACAAATAATGGTGGGAAACACCTCCCTCCCCTTAAACACACACACACACACACACACACACACTCGCAGTACCTACCAGTAATAATACAGACTAGCAGAAGTAGCGTCCACACGGCACTGCAGTTCAAAACTTAATGAGCCTCAGGTGGCTCCGCCAGACCTACATTACACCTTTAGCCCACATTCGTCGCCCCGCCAAGCAGTCAACCCCTCCTCCGTGACGTGTTGGTGGCACCGACCCCGCTAACCCGTGGCGTCATCGATTTTCTGCCCCGCATTTTGGGTGGAACACTTGTGGGGGTGTGCGTCACGACTTTCTGCAGCGCGGTTGGGTTTGGGGGACATGGGAGCGGTGACGTCACTAACTTTCTGCAACGCGATTTGCTGAGAGATGAGCTCAGGCACTGGGTCGCTTGACGTCATTAGCACAAGCCCCCACCCCCTTTACCCGTATTTCCGTCTCAAAACATTTGGTCCCGCCCACATACAGGGTCCCCCCCATGCAGGGAGGGCCCCCCCCATGCTACAGGGGCCCCCCCACGCTACAGGGGAAACCCCCCCACTGCTACAGGAGATCCCGCCCCCTCTACAGTTCCACCCACGTACAGGAGGGGCCCCGCCCCCTGCTACCGGGGGGCCCCCCCCCACTGCTAACCGGGGGACCTGCCCACTGTTTCAAAGGGGGCCATGCCCACTGCTACAGGGGGTTCCCCACTGCACAGGAGGTCGCCCCCTGCTACAGGACCCGCCCACTTCTACAGGAGGTTTCCCCCCACTGCTACGGGGCCTCGCCCCCCTGCCAGGAGGCCCGCCTATGCTACGAGGCCCCCCCCCCTGCTAAAGGCCTCCCCACTGCTACAGGAGGCCTCGCCCCCGTCAGGAGGGCCCCCCCCCCTGCTACAGGCCCCGCCCCTGCTACAGGAGGCCCGCCCACTGCTCAGGAGGGTTTCCGCCCACCTACAGGGGCCTCGCCCACTGCTACAGGAGCCCCGCCCACTGTACAGGAGGCCTCGCCCACAGCAACAGGAGGCCTCACCCACCTGCTACAGGAGTTCCGCCCACTGCTACAGGAGGGCCTCGCCCACTCTACAGGAGGCCCCGCCCATTGGCTTACAGGAGGCCTCGCCCACTGCTACAGAGCCTCGCCCACGCTACAGGAGGTCCCGCCCACTGCTACAGGAGGCCTCCGCCACTGCTACAGGAGGCCTCGCCCACTGCTACAGGAGGTTCCGCCCACTGCTACAGGAGACCTCGCCCACTGCTACAGGAGGCCCTGCCCACTGCTACAGGAGGCCCCGCCCACTGCTACAGGAGGCCTCGCCCACTGCTACAGGAGGCCTCGCCCACTGCTACAGGAGGCCCCGCCCACTGCTACAGGAGGCCTCGCCCACTGCTACAGGAGGCCTCGCCCACTGCTACAGGAGGTTCCGCCCACTGCTACAGGAGGCCTCGCCCACTGCTACAGGAGGCCCCGCCCACTGCTACAGGAGGCCTCGCCCACTGCTACAGGAGGCCTCACCCACTGCTACAGGAGGTTCCGCCCACTGCTACAGGAGGCCTCGCCCACTGCTACAGGAGGCCCCGCCCATTCCTACAGGAGGCCTCGCCCACTGCTACAGGAGGCCTCGCCCACTGCTACAGGAGGCCCCGCCCACTGCTACAGGAGGCCTCGCCCACTGCTACAGGAGGCCTCGCCCACTGCTACAGGAGGCCCCCGGGCCCCCAAAGCTAAAAGGAGGGGCCCCCGGGCCCCTGCTACAGGAGGCCTCGCCCACTGCTACAGGAGGCCTCGCCCACTGCTACAGGAGGTTCCGCCCACTGCTACAGGTCCCACCCACTGCTACAGGAGGCCCCACCCACTGCTACCGGAGGCCCCACCCACTGCTACCGGAGGCCCTGCCCACTGTTACAGGAGGCCATGCTCACTGCTACAGGAGGTCTCGCCCACTGCTACAGGAGGTCCCTCCCATTGCTACAGGAGGCCCTGCCCACTGTTACAGGAGGCCATGCCCACTGCTACAGGAGGTCCCTCCCATTGCTACAGGAGGTTCCGCACACTGCTACAGGAGGCCTCGCCCACTGCTACAGGAGGTTCCGCCCACTGCTACAGGTCAACAGCATCACTTATGTTAACTATAAATGTTAACAACCATCACTGGTGTTAGCAACCATCACTGTTAACAACCATCACTGTTGTTAACAACCATCACTGTTGCTAACAACCATCACTGTTGTTAACAACAATCACTGTTGTTAACAACCATCACTGTTAACACTCATCATTGTTAACAACCATCACTGTCGTTAACAACCATCACTGTTGTTAACAACCATCACTGTTGTTAACAACCATCACTGTTGTTAACAACCCCCCACTTGTTAACAACCCTCACTTGTTAACAACCATCACTGTCGTTAACAACCATCACTGTTGTTAACAACCATCACTGTTGTTAACAACAATCACTGTTGTTAACACCCATCACTGTTAACAACCATCACTGTCGTTAACAACCATCACTGTCGTTAACAACCATCACTGTTTTAAAACCCAAACATTGTTAACAAACCACACGTTTGTTAACAACCATCACTGTTGTTAACAACCATCACTGCTGTTAACAACCATCACTGTTGTTAACAACCATCACTGTTGTTAACAACCATCACTGTGTTAACAACCATCACTGTTGTTAACAACCATCACTGTAGACAACCATCACTGTTAACAACCATCACTGTTGTTAACAACCATCACTATTGTTAACAACCATCACTGTTAACAACCATCACTGTTAACAACCATCACTGGTATTAACAACCATCACTGGTGTTAACAACCATCACTGGTGTTAACAACCATCAATGGTGTTAACAACCATC
>NC_069416.1:47822523-47830023 GCF_026875155.1 Cherax quadricarinatus | reverse complement strand
TCTCTCTCCTCTCCTCTCTCTCTCTCCCCATCTCTCTCTCTCTCTCTCTCTCTCCCCTTTCCCCTCTCTCCTCTCTCTCCTCCTCCTCTCTCTCTCTCTCTACTCTCCTCTCTCTCTCTCTCTCTCTCTCTCTCTCCTCTTCTCTCTCTCTCTCTCCTCTCTCTCTCTCTCTCCCCTCTCCTCTCTCTCTCTCTCTCTCTTTCTCTCTCTCTCTCTCTCTCTCTCTCTCTCCTCTCCTCTCTCTCTCTCAAAGATTTGCTGGTACATTTTTCTTTATTATTTTGAACATTCAATTAAGCGTTGGCTCCACGCTGGTGCTGCGTACTCGAGGACTGTTGAAGACGGTGAAGACAGTGGTGACTCTGACAGTGACTAAGACAACACTGGTGGTGACTCTGACAGTGACTAAGACACCACTGATGATGCACTGACGGTGACTAAGACACCACTGGTGGTGCATTGACAGTGACTAAGACAACACTGGTGGTGACTCTGACAGTGACTAAGACAACACTGGTGGTGCACTGACAGTGACTAAGACACCACTGGTGGTGCACTGACAGTGACTAAGACACCACTGGTGGTGCACTGACAGTGACTAAGACACCACTGGTGGTGCACTGACAGTGACTAAGACACCACTGTGGTGCACTGACAGTGACTAAGACACCACTGGTGGTGCACTGACAGTGACTAAGACAACACTGGTGGTTGCACTGACAGTGACTAAGACAACACTGGTGGTGCACTGACAGTGACTAAGACAACACTGGTGGTGCACTGACAGTGACTAAGACAACACTGGTGGTGCACTGACAGTGACTAAGACAACACTGGTGGTGCACTGACAGTGACTAAGACACCACTGGTGGTGCACTGACAGTGACTAAGACACCACTGGTGGTGCACTGACAGTGACTAAGACACCACTGGTGGTGCACTGACAGTGACTAAGACAACACTGGTGGTGCACTGACAGTGACTAAGACAACACTGGTGGTGCACTGACAGTGACTAAGACAACACTGGTAGTGCACTGACAGTGACTAAGACACCACTGGTGGTGCACTGACAGTGACTAAGACACCACTGGTGGTGCACTGACAGTGACTAAGACAACACTGGTGGTGCACTGACAGTGACTAAGACAACACTGGTGGTGCACTGACAGTGACTAAGACACCACTGGTGGTGCACTGACAGTGACTAAGACAACACTGGTGGTGCACTGACAGTGACTAAGACAACACTGGTGGTGCACTGACAGTGACTAAGACACCACTGGTGGTGCACTGACAGTGACTAAGACACCACTGGTGTTTCCAGGGGTAGAGACTCAGCTCCTGGCCCTTGCTTCCTGAGACCACCTTCATCGTAATGACTAATTTCTGGCTTCTTGTGCCTTATCATACTTGCTCTTAAAACTGCGTATTGAGTTTGTCTCCACTACTGCCAGTGTTCAAGTTCCTGGATGCTGTTCCGAGGCTGCGTAATTATTATACCTGATATGTTGGGTGTAATACTTACCCTCAGATCCTTTTCACTTCTCTCCTTCTATGCTGTACTGTGTCCGATGTGTGTGTGTATGTGTGTGTGTCTGTGTGTACTCACCTAGTTGTACTCACCTAGTTGAGGTTGCAGGGGTCGAGTCCAAGCTCCTGGCCCCGCCTCTTCACTGGTCGCTACTAGGTCACTCTCCCTGAACCGTGAGCTTTATCATACCTCTGCTTAAAGCTATGTATGGATCCTGCCTCCACTACATCGCTTCCCAAACTATTGCACTTCCTGACTACTCTGTGGCTGAAGAAATACTTCCTAACATCCCTGTGATTCATCTGTGTCTTCAACTTCCATCTATGTGTCCCATCTATGGAACATCCTGTCTTTGTCCACCTTGTCAATTCCTCTCAGTATTTCGTATATCGTTATCATGTCCCCCCTATCTCTCCTGTCCTGCAGTGTCGTCAAGTTGATTTCCCTTAACCTCTCCTCGTGTGTGTGTGTGTGTGTGTGAGTGTGTGTGTGCACTCACCTATTTGTACTCACCTATTTGTGGTTGCAGGGGTCGAGTCTTAGCTCCTGGCCCCGCCTCTTCAAACCCGGTTGCTACTGGGCTCCTCTCTCTCCCCGCTCCATGAGCTTTATCAAACCTCGTCTTAAAACTTTGTATGGTTCCTGCCTCCACTACGTCATTTTCTAGGCTATTCCACTGCCTTACAACTCTATACTAAGAAATATTCCTAATATCCCTGCTCATTGGTCTTCAACTTCCAATTTGGCCTCTTGTTTCTTGTCCCCCCCGGGAACACCCTGTCTTTGCCCCACCTTTCTTTTCCACGCATATTTATATGTCTTACATGTCTCCCCTGACCCCCTGTCCTCCGGTCGTCAGGGCCGATTTCCCCTTTAACTTTCTTCATAGGACATTCCCCTTAGCTCTGGAACTAACCTTTTCGCAAACCTTGTATTTTCCCTAGTTTCTTACGTGTTTATCAATGCGGGTTCCAAACAGGTCGCATACCCATAGGGCCTGCATACCGGGGTACATGTCCCTTTTAATGATTCCTTTCGGAAAACGTTTTCAGGTTGCCAGGGGCCCATATCTCACAGTTATCTGATTGAGTGTGCTTCCGGAACATGCTCGGTGTTTTACCACCCCCAAATCTTTCTTTCCCCTTTGGGGAGGTTGCAGTCTTTGGGCCCCCTACCTAACTCGTCTTGGGCTTCTTGCCCCTTTCCCCAACTTCATGATTTCATTTGGCAGATTAAAACGAGAAGCCCCTTTTCTGGGCCAGTGTCCATCTGTCCAGCTCTTTGAAGCCTGCCTGCCCATCAATTTAATTCTCCCATTAACTTCAAATTTTCTGAAAGGGACACTTCTGAGTCTAACCCTTTCCCCCGCGTTCACAATACCAAAAAAAGCACTGGGCCTAGACCGACCCCTGTGGACCCCCTCGTCACGGGGCCCCCTGTGATAATCATTACTACCATGCTCGTTGTTGCCTTCCTGAGGGATTCTCTGATCCATTGCAGTGCCCTTCCTTTTATATGCGCCTGATGCTCTAGCTTCTGCACTGATCTCTTGTGAGGAACTGTGTCAAAGGCCTTCTTGCATTCCAAGAAGATCCCAAATCAACCCACCCTTCTCTCTCGTGTCTTACTTCTGTTATTTTATCATAAAACTCCAGAAGTTTGTGACACAGGATTTGCCTTCCATGAATCCGTGCTGGTTGGCATTTATACTCTTGTTTCCGTTCCAGGTGCTCCACCACTCTCCTCCTTGATAATCTTCTCCATAACTTTGCATACTATACACGTCAATGACACAGGTCTATAGTTAGTGCCTCTTTCTGTCTCCTTTTTTAAAAATGGGAACTACATTTGCCGTCTTCCATACCTCAGGTAGTTGCCCAGTTTCCAGGGACGTGTTGAAGATTGTGGTAAGTGGCACGCACAACATATCTACTCCCTCTCTAAGGACCCACGGGGAGATGTTGTCCGGTCCCATTGCCTTTGAGGTATCGATGTCCCTTAGCAGTTTCTTCACCTCCTCCTCATCTGTATGTATGTCGTCCAACACTTGTTGGTGTATTCCTAGCTGGTGTCCCCATCTGATCTGTCCCCCCAGAGTCCTTCCTGTCTCTACTGTAAATACTTCCTTAAATCTCGTGTTGAGCTCCTCACATACCTCTTGATCGTTTCTTGTGAGTTCTCCTTCTTTCCTCAGCCTTATCACCTGGTCCTTGACTGTTGTCTTCCTCCTAATGTGGCTATACAGCAGTTTCGGGTCAGATTTGACTTTCGATGCCATGTCGTTTTCATACTGTCGCTGGGCCTCCCTCCTTATCTGTGCATACTCGTTTCTGGCTCTTCTACTAATCTCCTTGTTTTCCTGGGTCCTATGCCTCCTGTACCTTTTCCATTCTCTGTTGCACTTAGTTTTTGCCTCCCTACACCTTCGGGTAAACCGAGGACTCGTTTTGGTCTTCCTATTATTTCTGTTTCCCTTGGGAACAAACCTTTCCTCTGCCTCCTTGCACTTTGTTGCCACATATTCCATCATCTCGTTTACTGATTTTCCTACCATTTCTGTGTGTGTGTGTACTCACCTATTTGTACTCACCTATTTGTGGTTGCAGGGGTCGAGTCACAGCTCCTGGCCCCGCCTCTTCGCTGATTGCTACTAGGTCCTCTCTCTCCCTGCCCCATGAGCTCTATCATACCTCACCTTAAAACTATGTATGGTTCCTGCCTCCACCACATCACTTTCTAGGCTATTCCATGGCCTGACTACTCTATGACTGAAGAAATACTTCCTAACATCCTTTGATTCATCTGAGTCTTCAACTTCCAATTGTGACCTCTTGTGTCTGTGTCCCATCTCTGGAACATCCCGTCTTTGTCCACCTCGTCTATTCCGCGCAGTATTTTATATGTCGTTATCATGTCTCCCCTGACCCTCCTGGCCTCCAGTGTCGTCAGGCCGATTTCCCTCAACCTTTCTGTGTGTGTGTGTGTGTGTTGTGTGTGTGTGTGTGTGTGTGTGTGTGTGTGTGTGTTGTGTGTGTGTGTGTGTGTGCGTGTGTGTGTACTCACCTAATTGTGGTTGCAGGGGCCGAGACTCAGCTCCTGGCCCCTCCTCTTCACTGATTGCTACTAGTTCCTCTCTCTCTCTGCTTTCTGAACTTTGTCATACATCGTCTTAAAGCTATGTATGGTTCTTGCCTCCACTACTTCACCTGTTAGACTATTCCACTTCCTGACGACTCTATGACTGAAGAAATACTTCCTAACATCCATGTGACTCGTCTGAGTCTTCAGCTTCCAGTTATGACCCCTTGTTTCTGTGTCCCCTCTCTGGAACATCCTGTCTCTGTCCACCTTATCTATTCCATGCAGTATTTTTTATGTCGTTATCATGTCTCCCCTAACTCTCCTGTCCTGTGTGTATGTGTGTGTGTGTGTGTGTGTGTGTGTGTGTGTGTGTGTGTGTGTGTGGTGTGTGTGTGTGGTGTGTGTGTGTGTGTAAATACAAAGCGTTTGAAATTGACGATGTATGTATGTATATGGTAGAGTTATTATTGAAAGAATTAAGAGCAAGACGGAGAATAGGATAGCAGATGAACAAGGAGGCTTTAGGAAAGGTAGGGATGTGTGGACCAGTGTTTACAGTGAAACATATAAGTGAACAGTATTTAGATAAGGCTAAAGAGGTCTTTGTGGCATTATGGATTTGGAAAAGGCGTATGACAGGGTGGATAGGGGGGCAATGTGGCAGATGTTGCAAGTGTATGGTGTAGGAGGTAGGTTACTGAAAGCAGTGAAGAGTTTTTACTAGGATAGTGAGGCTCAAGTTAGAGTATGTAGGAAAGAGGGAAATTATTTCCCAGTAAAATAGGCCTTAGACAAGGATGTGTGATGTCACCGTGGTTGTTTAATATATTTATAGATGGGGTTGTAAGAGAAGTAAATGCGAGGGTCTTGGCAAGAGGCGTGGAGTTAAAAGATAAAGAATCACACATAAAGTGGGAGTTGTCACAGCTGCTCTTTGCTGATGACACTGTGCTCTTGGGAGATTCTGAAGAGAAGTTGCAGAGATTGGTGGATGAATTTGGTAGGGTGTGCAAAAGAAGAAAATTAAAAGTGAATACAGGAAAAAGTAAAGTTATGAGGATAACAAAAAGATTAGGTGATGAAAGATTGGATATCAGATTGGAGGGAGAGAGTATGGAGGAGGTGAATGTATTCAGATATTTGGGAGTGGACGTGTCAGCGGATGGGTCTATGAAAGATGAGGTGAATCATAGAATTGATGAGGGAAAAGGGTGAGTGATGCACTTAGGAGTCTGTGGAGACAAAGAACTTTTGTCCTTGGAGGCAAAGAAGGGAATGTATGAGAGTATACTTTACCAACACTCTTATATGGTGTGAAGCATGGGTGATGAATGTTGCAGCGAGGAGAAGGCTGGAGGCAGTGGAGATGTCATGTCTGAGGCAATGTGTGGTGTGAATATAATACAGAGAATTCGTAGTTTGGAAGTTAGGAGGAGGTGCGGGATTACCAAAACTGTTGTCCAGAGGGCTGAGAAGGGTTGTTGAGGTGGTTTGGACATGTAGAGAGAATGGAGCGAAACAGAATGACTTCAAGAGTGTATCAGTCTGTAGTGAAAGGAAGGCGGGGTAGGGGTCGGCCTAGGAAAGGTTGGAGGGAGGGAGGGGGTAAAGGAGGTTTTGTGTGCGAGGGGCTTGGACTTCCAGCAGGCATGCGTGAGCGTGTTTGATAGGAGTGAATGGAGACAAATGGTTTTTAATACTTGACGTGCTGTTGGAGTATGAGCAAAGTAACATTTATGAAGGGGTTCAGGGAAACCGGCAGGCCGGACTTGAGTCCTGGAGATTCAATTCAATTCAATTCAAAGTTTATTCTCTATAAGGATTACAATGCTGAGTTTACAGAAATTTGGTTATTGTTTGGCTTACATGTAGTAAAATTGTGATTACAGAGTGTACCACTAGAACGCTTAGCATGGCTAGGCATTTCGGGCATACTTAGTTTTATTCTTAATTGTAAAATATTATAAATTATGAGGTAAGTTGGTATTATGGCTAAGTGACTAAATACTAGTTTGTGAGTTTAGCAATGTGAATGCTTTTGTTTTGGCACAGTATATAGTTTCAGTATTGGAGTATCACAGGATTCATTATTTTAAGACTGAGATTAATATTTCTGTTTATGGTCAAATGAGTGAGCGAGTGTAAGTGTGAACCACCAGGTGGTATTCGTGTAGTTAGTTGACGGGGTGTATCAGGGAGATAAGATGTTTTCTAATTGTAGTTTTGAAGGTGATGAATGTGTCTGCAGTTCTAGAGTTCTCAGGTAGGGTATTCCAGATTTTAGGGCCTTTGACATACATTGAATTTTTGTAAAGGTTTAGTCGGACACGGGGAATGTCGTAGAGATGTTTGTGTCTGGTGTTATGCCTGTGGGTTCTGTCACAACTATCAAGAGAGCATTTTAGGTCAAGGTTGATATTGGAGTTTAAGGTCCTGTAGATATAGATTGCACAGTAGTAAGTGTGGATGTACTGAACAGGGAGTAAGTTTAGATCTATGAAGAGTGGGGGGGGTGTGTTGCCAGGGATGGGATTTAGTGATTATTCTTACTGCAGCTTTTTGTTGGGTTATTATTGGCTTTAGGTGTGTTGCTGCAGTTGATCCCCAAGCACAAATAGCATAGGTGAGGTATGGATAAATAAGTGAGTGGTATAGTGTGAGAAGGGCATTTTGCGGCACGTAGTATCGTATCTTGGAGAGGATCCCAACCGTTTTGGATACTTTTTTGCTATATGCTGGATATGGGTGCTGAAATTCAGGTTGTTGTCAAGGTATAAGCCTAGGAATTTTCCCCCATTATTTCTGGTAATTAGAGTGTTGTCAATCTTAATGTAATTTGTGCATCTCCTGCTCTGCTACCAAACATAATATAGTAAGTTTTGTCAG
>NC_069416.1:47800023-47817523 GCF_026875155.1 Cherax quadricarinatus | reverse complement strand
ACAGTATAAGACGAGGTCATCAGTCCCTCAGTCTAGACTACAGTGGTGGACACTATCATCTAGGCTAAGGGACATATTACCTCTTATACTGCAAACCTCACTCGAGGAGAAAGATCTTGGGGTGAGTATAACACCGAGCATGTCTCCGGAAGCACACATCAATCAGATAACTGCTGCAGCATATGGGCGCCTGGCAAACCTGAGAAACAGCATTCCGATACCTTAGTAAGGAATCATTCAAGACACTGTACACCGTGTATGTCAGGCCCATACTGGAGTATGCAGCACCTGTTTGGAACCCGCACTTGATAAAGCACGTCAAGAAACTAGAGAAAGTACAAAGGTTTGCGACAAGGTTAGTTCCAGAGCTAAGGGGAATGTCCTATGAAGAAAAATTAAGGGAAATCGGCCTGACGACACTGGAGGACAGGAGGGTCAGGGGAGACATGATAACGACATATAAAATACTGCGTGGAATAGACAAGGTGGACAAAGACAGGATGTTCCAGGGAGGGGACACAGAAACAAGAGGCCACAATTGGAAGTTGAAGACACAAATGAGTCAGAGAGATAGTAGGAAGTATTTCTTCAGTCATAGAGTTGTAAGGCAGTGGAATAGCCTAGAAAATGACGTAGTGGAGGCAGGAACCATACACAGTTTTAAGACGAGGTTTGATAAAGCTCATGGAGCGGGGAGAGAGAGGGCCCAGTAGCAACCGGTGAAGAGGCGGGGCCAGGAGCTAAGACTCGACCCTTGCAACCACAAATAGGTGAGTACTGTCTCTAGCCTGGTTGATCAGACCATCCACCAGGAGGCCTTGTGTGGGGCCGCGGGGTGGTAAACCCCTGTGTTGAGTGACAGATCTAAAGGAAACGAAGGAAAGGGGAAACAACAACAATAATAAATAATGCAAGTGGGGAGATAGAAAAAAGGGAAAAGGGAAAAATATGGATATTTACGGAAGTGCTCTCAGTCTTCATGAAGGAGACGGGAGGATAGATGGAGAAGATGGGAGGCGAAGGAGAGAGATCAGAGTTATTGTTGACTCAGCAGGAGGAAAGGACGGAGTCGTCAAGAAGCAAACTACACACTTTCAAACTGATTATATATATATATATATATATATATATATATATATATATATATATATATATATATATATATATATATATATATAATTATATATATATACACACACACACACACACACTGAACTCCTGGCCATCCTAATGGCGCTAAAGCTAACTTATAGCACTGATCGTGATTCTGTCATCATAACTGATTCTATGTCATCACTGAAGGCTCTTGACTCACATAATGACTCTAACAACATGCTCATTGGAGAAGCCAGGTATAGATACTCAAAAATCCGGGAAAGAGAAGCTACTGTATAATTGTTATGGATCCCATCACACAGTGGATTACTCTTTCATGATAAAGCTGATAGCCAAGAAAAGTATTCTGAAACATAATGTTGAATATAACTTTGATGTATCTGTGTCTAGCATTAGGAATAATATTAGGAGAGAAGTAAATGATGAAACTGAATGTTATAGGACTGCAAATAGAAGTCTGAGTAGATCTATAACCCACTGTGATAACATGAACGTAGATAAGTATGTTTATGGAGCAACTTGCAATGTGAACAGACTGACTGATGTTGTAGTGGCCAGGCTTAGGCTTGGTTACAAGTACTTCTGGCAGTTTGGGAGACACACAGATGATGATCAAACTAAATGCAAAGTATGTGACCAGCTCTATGGCCACTGTCTTGAACATTATGTGCTTAATTGTCCACTTACTGAGAAATACAGAGATAGTATAACAAACTATGTGGCATGTCAAGGTATCTTATTAATGGAAACAAGATACCAGATATATTAAGCAAATTTCCTAAATTTGCTTGTAACAGATAAGTGAACTGTAGATATAAATCCAGATGTACTCCTGGTAACCCTTTTGGGGCCTAGTTCCTGGGCCTTTTGTGTATCCATATGCTTTTGCGCTACCGTCTACAGGATGGATATGGGGTGCACAATAAACTAGCCACTTCGGTGGCAAAATCTATATCTACAGATACACAGAACGAGACAAAACTACGAGATGACGACCTCTGTTAAGAGGTGGCCTAAGTTATCACCATGTGTGTACCTTGAGTTGGAGGCTTTTGTCTGGGAAAAAACAGGGACATTACCAGAGTCAGAGACAGAGTACACTAGCGAGTACTGGACACAATACACACAACAGGAGAAGAGGTAAAGAAAGTACTAAGTGAGACTGATACCTGGAAAGCAGTGGAACCAGACAATACTTCTCTGTGTGTTCTGAAGGAGACGAAGCACCGCAGTATATATTGTGGAAGACAGTGAACGCAGGACCAGTATTTAATGAAAGGCGACAGACAGGTAGCATAAACTACAGACCAGTGTCATCGGCACGGATACCACGTATGTAGTAGTAGTAGTAGTAGTAGTAGTAGTAGTAGTAGTAGTAGTAGTAGTAGTAATAGTGGTAGTAGTAGTAGTAGTAGTAGTAATACTAGTAGTAGCAGTAGTGTGGTCGTACCTGGAAAGGAGAGGAAACGTAAACAACAGTCAGCATGGGTTTAGAGATGGTCATTCCTATCTCACAAACCTGCATGAGTTATGTAACAAAGTAACAGAGGTGAGGCAGAAAAGAGGAGGAGGTGGAGGAGGAGGAGGAGGAGGAGGAGGAGGAGGAGGAGGAGGAGAAGGAAAAGTGGGTAGCATATTCCTGGACTATAAGAAGGTTTATGCCAAAGCATCGAACAAGAGCAGCAGTGATAACAGGGAAGGCACTACAGTAGATCAAGGAATAACTAACAGGAAGTAAAGAGTGACTGTTCGGGAAGATGAGTCAGAATGGGCAAGTGTAACAGGTAGGGTTCCACAATCATCAGTACTGGGATACTTACCCTTTCTGGTGTGTATGAAACTAACGAGAAAAATTAAAACAGGAGAGAAGGAAAGACCACAAACGAACGAAATACTGAGAGTAAATAATAGTGGAGGGAAACAGGTACATGTGGGCACAGCTAGAAGTTAAACACACAGGCGAGTTACAGGAATGTTAGGAAATATTTATTCGACCTCAGAGCAGTCAGAAACAGAACGACCCAGACAAAGGAAAGGTAAAGGCAAGATTCATACACAGCTTTACGAATAAGTATGACATGGCTCACGCAGCCAGGTGAGAGCGAACCCAGAAGCGGCCAGTTTCAGAGTCAGGGCCAGGAGCTGAGATCCGACCACTGCAATAACAACTAGGCGATTACAATGAATGAGGTTGACAGTACTATAGGGCCTCGTACGGTGGAGGTCACAGAAAACGGAATGCGGGAGATGGATGCAACGAGACCAGGACCGCTAGAATTTCATTCATAATCAAACCTAACCTAGCCTAGTCTAGCCTAGCCTGTACGTATATGTGTGTGTGGCTACCATTGCGTGCATGTGTGTGCATACCTGCTATTGTACGTATGTGTGCGTATACCTGCGTGTATGTGTGTGTATCTCTACCTGTAAGCATATTTGTGCGTATGGGAGTGTGTGAGTATACCTCGATATATGTGTGTGTGCGTAACTGAGTTTACGCACACACGACACTTGCTCCTCTAAAATCTACCTCCGGACACTTTCCGCGTCTTGCCCAATCTGAGTGGGTACGCAGGAGGGCACTTTCTCTTGCCCACGGGGCCGAACTACCCTACTTTCTCTCGTCTGAGGGCACGGGTAGTCCTGCAGTTCCTCAACACTGTCTGACACTGCCTCTCTCTCTCTCTCTCTCCTCTCTCTCTCTCATCTTCTCTCTCTCTCTCTCTCTCTCTCTCTCTCTCACTCTCTCTCACTCTCTCTCTCTCTCTCTCTCTCTCTCTCTCTGCATCAGCTCATTTGAAAGCCTTTTTATTGTTATGAGACACACAAGTAGTGAACAGGATTAAGGTGGAGCCATCTGTGGGCCAGCGATTTTGTTTGGTCAACTGACTATTTCGTGGATGTCATTATGTTGTACGAACATGTTCCAGACTCGAGTCATCCTGGGTATAAATGATCTCAGATAAAAAGATGTTCTGGAGACGGTACAGTTAGGGCGAAGTTACTGTTTTCTGCCCGTCTTGTGGTGTAGAAGCTCACTTCTCGCTATCCACGGAGTGGAGCCAAGTGTGGTACTTTGACAATATTAGCATTGCAGATATCAGTAAGGCCACGCACATCCTTCCTGTGTTGAAGGCTCTGCTGAAATGACAGATCTATCCAAGTTGGGTCCAGGCGAGAGATGAGTCGTCTTGCTCAATCTCTACTTTGTCAAGAAGTTGCAGATGAGATGGAGGGCAGGCAATCCAAGAAAGTGGAGCATACTCAAGGTGTGAGCGTACTTGTGCCTCATACAGAATCTTGCAACCTCTACTGTCGAGCAGATGTTAGAAACGTTTAAGTGCTGTAAGCTTCCTGGCTGCCTTGTTTGCAAGACTTACAGTGTAGTTCATAGTCGGTTTGGAGTCAAATTTCACCCCAAGAATATCAACTTCCTCCCGGGTACCAACACCCTCCCATTCATTCTTACCATTGTTCTAGCATTACCATCATGGTGCCTAGAGACCATCATCATTTGTGTTTTCTCAGGAGCAAATGTTACCTGCCATCGTTTACCCCAGGCTGATATAGCTCTTAGCTGGTGATTGATGTAACTTAGAGCAGCTGGCACTTCCCCTCTTGGATAAATAAATAATAATGTAATATCTTTATTTCTACAAATACATGTACAAGGTATACAGGCCTAGCTGACATCAATGACATACTACTATATAGAACGCCCGTTGTTATGCTGAGGATTTCGGGCAAATTAGGTCAGTTTTTTCTCAGGATGCGACCCACACCAATCGACTAACACCTAGGTACCCATTTTATACTGATGGGTGAACATGGACAGCAGGTGTCTTAAGGAAACACGCTCTAATGTTTTCCAGCCGTACCGGGGATTCGGTCTCCGGACCTCAGTGTATGAGCTGAGTGAACATTAAAATGGTATGAAATGTTTATGATATTGTTTCAGACAACGGAACAATGCTCTTCTCCAGACTGAGGGACTGACCACCTCAAAACTTTAAGGGTGATGGACTGATTACATCGTCTTCAAGTATCTTCTGCTTCTATCAACCTTTCTGTACTCGACTGAAGAAGCCTACTGTGTAGGCGAAACGTTTCGAAATAAAGATACCTAACTGTTGCATATGTGTCTTACCTAACCATGAGCTGAGTACGCTAGCGATCGGGATTCTAAGATGAGATGAAGGTCATGCCATAACAGTGGCCCAAGCACACTTCCCTGTGGAACACTTGCTCCAAAAGAGTGTCTTGCTGAGTCTGTACCGTTGAGAACCAGATTTAGAGGTGTAGTGCTTGCAGTATTGCAATGTTGCTTGCAGTAGTGCTTGCAGTATTGCCAAGAGTCCCTGGTGCCATAATCAGTCGAAAGCACCAGCAATGTCCATTGTAAGTACACAGCTGACTCATCCAGTGACTGGTGCCACTTAGTGGAGAGATTTAACAGCAGATCAACAGCAGAGTGGCCTTTTCTGAAGTTATATTGACGGTCACAAAGAAGTGAGTTATAGTCAAAAAACTCTGTCATCATCTACCGTGAGACTGTTGTCTCAAGAATCTTGCCAGTGATTGACAAAAGTAACACTGGTCAGTAGTTGCTGATTTCCAGTCTGTGCTCTCTCTCTCTCTCTCTCTCTCTCTCTCTCTCCTCTCTCTCTCTCTCTCTCTCCTCCCTCCTCCTCTCTCTCTCCTCTCTCTCCTCTCTCTCCTCTCTCTCTCTCCTCTCTCTCCTCTCCCTCTCCTAACTTAAGCTTCTTATAAGAATTTATCTTAGAGTTCCTTCTAACTATCCCTTTCTCCCTCTCTCCCTTCTATCCTCCCTTCCTCCCTCCCTTCTTCCCTCCCTCCTTCCCTCCTTCCCTCACTCTCATCTTCATGTTCGCAAGGGTTCATTCCTTATATTTTAAGACAGGTTCCCTACACCTTCATACTTATATATTGTGAACAGCAATAAATGTGGCAAGTGTTCTGAGCAGTACATTGGTAGTTCTTCACGACACTTACAAGTCGGAGCACAGAGATGTGTCTCACTGAACTGGTCTCCCCTTGACGTACACATCTCGCTCTGAAAGTCTCGAACTTTCAGTCATCTTAAGTCACTCCTTAAATACCCGTTACTATAAAAATCTTGATAAATTAGACACATGTGTAACGATTAGGTATCTTTCTGGTGGAAACGTTTCGTCACACAGTGGCTTCATCAGTCCAATGCACAGAAGAATGGTGAAGATTAGAAGGAGTTAAGGTAATCAGTCCCTTGGCCTGGAGTCGATGTAATCAGTCCATTAACCTTAATAAGAATACAGCTAATACGGAGCTGATATACTGCAGACAGGTAAGGAGAAGCAGTCGTAGGCGGCGTCACAGTGGACAAATCCACAGACGAAAGTAGATCATGTCCTTAGGCTTGAATAAATGCTCTAATTCACCTGACCTTAGATTGCTGGAGTTGTTGCATGTACTGAACTTGAAGCCAGACCTTAATAATAATTAAAAACCAGCTCAACTCTTTACTGTTAATAATATGTCATAGTTTACCACTGAAGAAATGTATAGAGGAGCCTGTTATGTATGATGAGTTGTTAGTCATTGTGATGACATTGACTACAAGAAATGTTAATTGTGTCTATAATATGAGAATCTTCTGCGTCTGGTATGTATTACTGAACAATTTACATAACATTACCCTCTCTCTCTCTCTCTCTCTCTCTCTCTCTCTCTCTCTCTCTCTCTCTCTCTCTCTCTCTCTCTCTCTCTCCTCTCCTCTCTCTCTCTCTCTCTCTCTCTCTCTCTCTCTCTCTCTCTCTTTACACAGGGTTTGACAGGGTTAAGGATCCCTAGCTTTATTGACAAGCTAAGAGCTGTTTACCTACATCAAAATCTTTAAAGCATTTTATGTTATGAGACATACAGTAGGGAACAGGATGAAGTTGGGGCCATCTTGGCCAGCATTTTTCATTTGTACTGACTTTATCTCGTTGACATCATTGCTGTACGAATGTGTTCCATACTCGAGTCATCCTGGGTAGTATATCTCAGAGGAGTGATTCTGGGAAGGGTGCGCCAGAAAGGGAAATTGCTGCTTTTTCCGTCGTGGCATAAAAGCTTGTTTCACCTGTCCCGAATGGATCCCAAATGTGGTCTTTGACAACATTGCCCTTGTACAAACAGTAAGGGGCCCCCCACTTCCTCCTGTGTTGAAGGCTCGCTGAAATGACACATCTATCCAGGATGGTCCAGGCGGAGAAAGAACTCTTGCTCTGGTTCTCTACTCAGTCAAGCAGTCGCAGATGAGAGGGGGGGGGTCAAGCAAACCAAGAAAGTGAGCATACTCAGGGTTTAGCGTACTTGTGCTCACGAATCTTGAAACCTTACTGGACAGTTTTGAACTTTTAAAAGGCGTAAGCTTCTGGCTGCCTTGTTTGCAAGACTTACAGTGAGTTCTAGTCTTTTGGAGTCAAATTCACCCCCAAGAATATAACTTCCCCCCGGGTACCAACCCCCTCCCATTCTTCTTCCTTGTTCTGCTTACCATCAGGGGCCCCCAGAGACCATATCATTTGTTTTTTCTCGGAGAAATTTTACCTCCCCACGTTTCCCCCGGGCGATATAGCTCTAGCTGGTATTGATTAACTTAGGCACTGGCACTTCCCCCTGGAAAAATAAAAATAATGTAATATCTTTATTTCTACAAATACATTAAAGGTATCAGGCCTAGCTGCATCAATGCATTACTTATAGGGAAAGCCCCTTTTTTGTGAGGATTTGGGCAAAAATTTGGGCAGTTTTTTTCAGGGTGCGACCCACCCAAAGACTAACACCCGGTACCCCTTTTTTAAATGAGGGGAAAATGGACGAGGTGTTTAAGGAAAAACGTCTAATGTTTTCCCGCCGTTCCGGGGGGGTTCGGTCCCGGCCTCAGGTTTTGAGCTGGACCTAGGATGGGATTTAAGATAGTGAAAAAAACATTTTTCCCAACAGGGCCCCCAACTTTGGGCATTTGCCCAAAAGATTTTTGCTTACTTACCTTGAAACCAGAATTTGAGGTGTATCTTGCAGTTTTTTCCCTGTCTGAGTAGTGCTTGCAGATGAAGAGTCCCCCGTCCATAAAGTCCCAAAAACACCCTTCTTGTGACACGGCCTCCAGTGCTGGTGACTTGTTTGGGGAAATTTAACGCAGATCAACAACAGGTGGCCCCCTTTTTGAAAATTTTTGAGGGCACAAAAGGGGGAGTTTAGTAAAAAACCGCTCAACCGGAGATGTTTCAAGGAAATTTGCCAGTGATGCAAAAAATGTACACTGGGAGTGTTGCTGATTTCCAGTTTTTCCCTCTTCTCTCTCCTTTTTCTCTCTCTCTCTTCTCTCTCTCTTTTCTCTTTTCTCTTCTCTCTCTTTCTCTCTCTCTCTCTCTCTCTCTCCCTTCCCCTAAAAATTAAAGCTTTATAAAAATTTTATTTAAATTTTTTTCTAACTCCCTTTCTCCCTCTCTCCCTTCTATCCCCCCCCTCCTTCCCTTCTTCCCTCCCTCCTTCCCCTCCTCCCTCACTTCTCTTCTGTTCGAAAAGGGTTCATTCCTTATATTTAAAACGGGTTTCCCTACCCCTTCATACTTTTTTTGTAACCAATAAATGTGGCAAGTGTTTGAGCATACATTGGTAGTTCTTCACGAACTTACAATGGGAGACGAGGGTTCATGAATGGTCTCCCCTTGACGTAACATCTCGCTCTAAAAAGCTCAACTTTCAGTCATTTTTAAAGTCCTCCTTAAATACCCGTTACTATAAAAATCTTGAAAAATTAACACAGTGTAACGATTGGGTATCTTTTGGGGGAAAAAACGTTTGTCCACAGTGGCTTCATCAGCCAATGAAGAAGATGGTGAAGATTTGAAGGGTTAAAAATCAGTCCCTTGGCCGGGAAATTTCGATGAAATAGTCCTTTAAAACCTTAAAATACAGCAAAATCGGAGTGATTACGAGACAGGTAAGGAGAAGAGTCGTGGGGCTCACAGTGGACAAATCCACAGACAAAAGTGATCTTGTCCTTAGGTTTGAATAAATGCTTAATTCCCCTGCCCTTAGATTTTGGAGTTGTTGCATGTATTAACTTTAAGCCAACCCTTTAAAAATAATTAAAAACCGTTTAATCTTTCTGTTAATAAAATGTATAGTTTACCCCTGAAGAAATGTATAGAGGAGCTGTTAGTTGATGAGTGTTACATTGGATGAATTGCTAGAAATGTTAAATTTGTTTATAATATAGAAATTTTGCGTCTGGGATGTATTATGAACAATTTACAAAATTTCCCTCTCTTCTTTTCTCTTCTTTCTCTCTCTCTCTCTTCTCTCTCTCTCTTCTCTCTCTCTCTCTCTTCCTTTTCTCTCTCTCTCTCTCTCTTTTCAAAAGGGGTTTTACAGGGAAGGATCCCCGCTTTTTTGACAAGCTAAGAGCTGTACCTACATCAATCATTTGAAAGTTTTTTTTTTGTTATGAGACATACAAGTGGGGGAAAAGGATAAGTTGGGGCCTCTGTGGCCCACATTTTCATTTGATAACTGACTTTATCTCGTTGAATCATTTTGCTGACGAATGTGTTCCATACTCGGTCCCTTGGGTATGATGATTCAGATGGAGTGATGTTTTGGGAAGGGTGCGCCAAGTGAAGTTTTTGCTTTTTGCCCCTTTGGGCATAAAACTTGTTTCACGCTGTCCCCCGAAGGGTCCAAGTGGGTACTTTACAACTTGGCCTTGTAAATAACATAAGGCCACCCCACATCCCCCCTTTTTGAAGGCTCTGCTAAATGACACATCATCCAGGTGGGGCCAGGCGAGAGATGAGACGTCTTGCTTGTTCTTACTCAGTCAAGCAGTCCCGATTGGGGGGGGGGGGGGGTCAAGCAAACCAAAAAGTGGGGCATACTCAAGGGTGAGCGTACTTGTGCCTCATACAGAATCTTGAAACCCTTATGTCAACAGATGCGAGATCGGGGGGAAGGGTGTAAGCTTCCAGGCGCCTGTTTTCGGAAAATTAAACATGGATCTCATTTTTAGTTTGGAGCAAATTTCACCCCCAAGGTATCAACTTTTTCTCCGGGCCAACACCCTCCCCTTCTCCCTTTTAATCACCCGATTACCCTCATGGTACTAAGGGGCCATCATAATTTCGTTTTTCCCGGGGCAAATGTTCTTTCATCTATTTCCCCAAAGGGGTTAAAACCTTTTGGGGATTGATTTTAGCTTTTTTAGCATGGGATTTCTTGTTGGGGTAAGGGGAATGTCGTGAATCGTCTGATGCATTGATTCTGGGATGAATGAAGAAGGTCATTAAATGCATTCCATAACAAGGGCCCCGAACACTTCCTTTTGGAACATTGCCCCCAAAAGGGTCCTTTCTCTCTCTCTCTCTTTTTTCTCTCTTCTTTTCCTTCCTTTTTTTTTATTGTTCTTACTTTTTAAATTGGGGGGCCCAAATCTTGGGTTTTTTTAAAAATTTTTTTTTATTGCGTCTTTTAAACCGTTTTCTTGGGGTTGTAAAAGTTTTTTGAGGGCCCCATAAAAGTTCTTTTTGGGCTCCAAAAGCTTTTAGGGCGTCCTCAATTTTCCTTTTGGGTTTTTTACAAGTTTTTTATTTGGCAAAAATTCTTTTGAGGCTCCTAAATAATTTTCTTCGATTGTCAAAAGCTTTTTGGGTTTTCTCCCAAAAAATTTTCGATTTTGGAAAAATTTTTTCCTCCAGATTGGCATACAATTTTTTTTTCGGGGTTGCTCTAAAAATTTTTTTAAATTCGTCACAAAAAAAAGTTCCAGGGGGTACTAAAAGTTTTTCTTTTTGCTTTAAAAAATTTCTTGGGGGGGTCATAAAAGTCCTTTTTTCCCGGTATCAAATTTTTTCGGGTTTCCACAAAAAAATTTCTTTTGAGTTCTCAAAAAAAACGCTTCTATTTCGTTTTAAAAAGTTCTTTTTATTTCCAAAAAAAGTTTTTTGGGGTTGGTAAAAAAGTTTTTTGGGGTTGGTAATAAAATTTTCTTGTTGGTTTCATAAAAATTTTCTGGTGGTAAAAGTTCTTTTATGCTTAAATAAAAAACTTCTTAAATTTCCCAAAAACCCCTTTTTTCCTTCCTTTCTTCTTTTTTGGTCCTAAAAACCTTTTTTAATTTGGCGCATCAAAGTTTTTTGGTTGGATAAAGTTTTTTGAGTTCGTCACTAAAAATCCTTCTTTTTTCTTTCATAAACTTCTTCTTGAGTTGCGTCACTCCCCGTTCTTCTTGAGTTGCGTCACAAAAAGTTTTTTGATTTGCGTCACTAAAAGTTCTTCTTTTTTAAACCCGTTTTCTTGAGTTGGGTCAAAAAACGTTTTCTTGAGTTGCGTCCTAAAAACGTTTTTTCTTGATTTTTGCGTATACAAGTTCTTTTTGGTTTGGTCAATAAAAATTTTCTTCTTGAGTTGGGGTCCTACAACGTTTTTTGGTTGGTCACTAAAAAACTTTTTTCTTATTTGGGTTTCCACTCAACTTTTCTTCTTGGTTGCGTACCAACGTTTTTCTTGAGTTGCGTCACTACAACGTTCTTCTTGAGTTGCGCCCTACAACGTTCTTTTTGGTTGGTCCTACAAGTTTTTTGAGTTGCGCACTACAACGTTCTTCTTGAGTTGCGTCACTACAACTTCTTCTTGAGTTGCGTCACTACAACGTTCTTCTTGAGTTGCGTCACTACAACGTTCTTCTTGAGTTGCGTCACTACAACGTTCTTCTTGAGTTGCGTCACTACAACGTTCTTCTTGAGTTGCGTCACTACAACGTTCTTCTTGAGTTGCGTCACTACAACGTTCTTCTTGAGTTGCGTCACTACAACGTTCTTCTTGAGTTGCGTCACTACAACGTTCTTCTTGAGTTGCGTCACTACAACGTTCTTCTTGAGTTGCGTCACTACAACGTTCTTCTTGAGATTGCGTCACTACAACAGTTCTTCTTGAGTTGCGTCACTACAACGTTCTTCTTGAGTTGCGTCACTACAACGTTCTTCTTGAGTTGCGTCACTACAACGTTCTTCTTGAGTTGCGTCACTACAACGTTCTTCCTATAATTTAGATCACTTCAGTTTGTTCTTTATTCCATCTTTCTGTTCTAACCATAATTTATCCTATATTGTTGTATTATTGTTGTATTATTGTTGTATTATTGTTGTATTATTGTTGTATTGTTGTTGTATTAGTTGTTGTATTATTGTTGTATTATTGTTGTATTATTGTTGTATTATTGTTGTATTATTGTTGTATTATTGTTGTATTATTGTTGTATTGTTGTTGTATTATTGTTGTATTATTGTTGTATTATTGTTGTATTATTGTTGTATTATTGGTTGTATTATTGTTGTATTATTGTTGTATTTATTGTTGTATTATTGTTGTATTGTTGTTGTATTATTGTTGTATTATTTGTATTATTGTTGTATTATTGTTGTATTATTGTTGTATTATTGTTGTATTATTGTTGCATTATTGTTGTATTATTGTTGTATTATTGTTGTATTATTGTTGTATTATTGTTGCATTATGTTGTATTATTGTTGTATTATTGTTGTATCATTGTTGTATTAATGTTGTATTATTGTTGTATTATTGTTGTATTATTGTTGTATCATTGTTGTATTATTGTTGTATTATTGTTGTATTATTGTTGTATTGTTGTTGTATTATTGTTGTATTATTGTTGTATTATTGTTGAATTATTGTTGTATTATTGTTGTATTATTGTTGTATTATTGTTGTATTATTGTTGTATTATTGTTGCATTATTGTTGTATTATTGTTGTATTATTGTTGTATCATTGTTGTATTATTGTTGTATTATTGTTGTATTATTGTTGTATCATTGTTGTATTATTGTTGTATTATTGTTGTATTATTGTGTATTATTGTTGTATTATGTTGTATTATTGTTGTATTATTGTTGTATCATTGTTGTAATTATGGTTTGTATTATTGTTGTATTATTGTTGTATCATTGTTGTATTATTGTTGTATTATTGTTGTATTATTGTTGTATTATTGTTGTATCATTGTTGTATTATTGTTGTATTATTGTTGTATTATGGTTGTATTATTGTTGTATCATTGTTGTATTATTGTTGTATTATTGTTGTATTGTTGTATTATTGTTGTATTATTGTTGTATTATTGTTGTATCATTGTTGTATCATTGTTGTATTATTGTTGTATTATTGCTGTATTATTGTTGCATTATTGTTGTATTATTGTTGCATTATTGTTGTATTACTGTTGTATCATTGTTGTATCTTTGTTGTATCTTTGTTGTATTTTTGTTGTATTATTGTTGTATTATCCTTGTATTACTGTTGTATTATTGTTGCATCATTGTTGTATTATTGTTGTATTACTGTTGCATCATTGTTGTATTATTGTTGTATTATTATTGTACTATTGTGTATTATTGTTGTATCATTGTTGTATCATTGTTGTATTATTGTTGTATTATTGTTGTATTATTGTTGTATTATGTTGTATTATTGTTGTATTACTGTTGCATCATTGTTGATTTTGTTGTATTATTGTTGTATTATTTTGTATTACTGTTGTATCATTGTTGTATTATTGTTTTATTACTGTTGTATTATTGTTGTATTATTGTTGTATTATTGTTGTATTACTGTTGTTTCATTGTTGTATTATTGTTGTATTATTGTTGTATTATTGTTGTATTATTGTTGTATTAATGTTGCATTATTTTTGTATTATTGTTGTATTATTGTTGTATTATTGTTGTATAACTGTTGTATTATTGTTGTATTATTTTTGTATCATTGTTGTATTATTGTTGTATTATTGTTGTATTATTGTTGTATTATTGTTGTATAACTTGTATTATTGTTTTATTATTGTTGTATTATTGTTGTATTATTGTTGTATCATTGTTGTATTATTGTTTTATTATTGTTGTATTATTGTTGTATTATTGTTGCATTATTGTTGTATTATTGTTGTATTATTGTTGTATCATTGTTGTATTATTGTTTTATTATTGTTGTATTATTGTTGTATTATTGTTGTATTATTGTTGTATTATTGTTGTATCATTGTTGTATTATTGTTGTATCATTGTTGTATTATTTTTTGTTGTATTATTGTTGTATTATTGTTGTATTATTGTTGTATTATTGTTGTATTATGTGTTTGTTATTATTGTTGTATTATTGTTGTATCATTGTTGTATTATTGTTGTATTATTGTTGTATTATTGTTGTATTATTGTTGTATTATTGTTGTATCATTGTTGTATCATTGTTGTATTATTGTTGTATTATTGTTGTATTATTGTTGTATTATTGTTGTATTATTGTTGTATTATTGTTGTATTATTGTTGTATCATTGTTGTATTGTTGTATTATTGTTGTATTATTGTTGTATTATTGTTGTATCATTGTTGTATTATTGTTGTATTATTGTTGTATTATTGTTGTATCATTGTTGTATTATTGTTGTATTAATTGTTGTATTATTGTTGTATTATTGTTGTATTATTGTTGTATCATTGTTGTATTTATTGTTGTTATTATTGTTGTATTATTGTTGTATTATTGTTGTATTATTGTTGTATTATTGTTGTATCATTGTTGTATTATTGTTGTATTATTGTTGTATTATTGTTGTATATGTTGTATCATTGTTGTATTATTGTTGATATCATGTTGTATTATGTTGTATTATGTTGTATTATTGTTGTATTATTGTTGTATTATTGTTATATCATTGTTGTATTATTGTTGTATTATTGTTGTATTATTGTTGTATTATTGTTGTATTATTGTTGTATATTGTTTATTTATTGTTGTATTATTGTTGTATTATTGTTGTATTATTGTTGTATTATTGTTGTATTATTGTTGTATTATTGTTGTATTATTGTAAAGGGGATGTAAATAGTGTGCTGAAAATATCTAGCCTAGACAGGACTCGCAGCAATGGTTTTAAGTTGGAAAAATTCAGATTCAGGAAGGATATAGGAAAGTACTGGTTTGGTAATAGAGTTGTGGATGAGTGGAACAAACTCCCAAGTACCGTTATAGAGGCCAGAACGTTGTGTAGCTTTAAAAATAGGTTGGATAAATACATGAGTGGATGTGGGTGGCTGTGAGTTAGACCTGATAGCTTGTGCTACCAGGTCGGTTGCCGTGTTCCTCCCTTAAGTCAGTGTGACCTGACCTGACTAGGTTGGGTGCATTGGCTTAAGCCGGTAGGAGACTTGGACCTGCCTCGCATGGGCCAGTAGGCCTTCTGCAGTGTTCCTTCGTTCTTATGTTCTTATGTTCTTATTGTTATATCATTGTTGTATTATTGTTGTATTATTGTTGTATTATTGTTGTATTATTGTTGTATTATTGTTGTATTATTGTTGTATTATTGTTGTATTATTGTTGTATTATTGTTATATCATTGTTGTATTATTGTTGTATTATTGTTGTATTATTGTTGTATTATTGTTGTATTATTGTTGTATTATTGTTGTATTATTGTTGTATTATTGTTGTATTATTGAATGTCTTGTATAACACTCCCTTGATTATCTTTTTTTTCTCAAATTATTCTATTTTTTTTTTTTCCAAAAATTTCCCGCCGTAATTTCACCTTATTAAAACCTGTCACTCCGAGGCCACGTAAATTTAAGTCTGTCGTAAATCACGTAGAGAAAATAATCTTACGATATTTTAAGTCGCACCGAACACTAAACTTTAAATGTTTATGACTTTTTTTTTACAGTCCGATGATGGACGGAGAAAAATTCGAAATGTCAATATAATAGAGATTAACCTGCATCCAGCAGCGCAGGTGTAACCCGAAATACTTTTAGAGACTTTCCCTGGTAGTGAGACTGAGAATATTCTGAGTCAGGTCCGTCAAAATTGTGGTGTTTTCTGTGTGGGACTGTGCCAGCCTGCAGTTGTTGCAGGATGTGTGTGTGGGAGGGACGGTGCCAGCCTGCAGTTGTTGCAGGATGTGTGTGTGGGAGGGACGGTGCCAGCCTGCAGTTGTTGCAGGATGTGTGTGTGGGAGGGACGGTGGCAGCCTGCAGTTGTTGCAGGATGTGTGTGTGGGAGGGACGGTGCCAGCCTGCAGTTGTTGCAGGATGTGTGTGTGGGAGGGACGGTGCCAGCTTGCAGGTGTTGCAGGATGTGTGGGAGGGACAGTGAGAGACTGCAGTTGTTGCATGATGTTTAGGGGGAGACGGTGCCAGCCTGCAGTTGCTGCAGGATGTGCGGAAAGGAAGGTGAGAGCCTGCCGGATGAATGTTGGGAAGACGGTGCTAGCCTGCAGGTGTTATAGGATGTGTGTTGGGAGGGACTGTGCTAGCCTGCAGATGTTGCAGCATAACCCAGCAGTGCACACTGCAGGCCCTGGCCTGCAGATTGCAGTGTTTCTCAGTCACCATCTCATTGGTGTTGTCACTCTGGTAGTAGAGAGTAACCGGAGGTCCGCTGCCTCCCTCACGATGACACACTTGTTGATGATTGAAGACCAACTGTGAGAATTGTGATGATTCTGTGTTTCTTTCGATGAGAGAAAGAGAGAGAGAGAGAGAGAGAGAGAGGAGAGAGAGAGAGAGAGAGAGAGAGAGAGAGAGAGAGAGAGATTCGACTACTATTCATTTCTTTGTGACCGTCAATATGGCCTCAGAAAAGGTTACCCTGCTGCTGATCTGCTGTTAAACCTCTCTACTAAGTGCACCAGTAACTAAATGAATCCCAAGTCAGCTGTGTAGTAGCACTGAACATTGCTGAACATTGCTGGTGCTTTCGATCGTGTATGACACCAGAGACTCTTGGCAAAACTACAATACTGGTAGTTGGAGGCTCTACGCTACGTCTCCTCAGTGATTACCATCAAGGTAGATCTCTAATTGTAGTTCTCAATTGGACAGAGTCAGCAAGATAACCTACTGCGGCAAGTGTTCCACAGGAGAGTGTACTTGGGCCATTGTTTAGGGATGTATACTTCAATGACCATCTTGATCTCATCCCAGAATCTCATGCATATACAGACGACTGTACTCTGACATTTACTTACCCAAGAGAGGAAATGCCAGCTGCTCTAAGTTACATCAATCACCAGCTAAGAGCTATATCAGCCTGGGGTAAACGATGGCAGGTAACATTTGCTCCTGAGAAAACACAAATGATGATGGTCTCTAGATACCTTGATGGTAAAGCTGGAACAGAGGTAAGAATGAATGGGAGGGTGTTGGTACCCGGGAGGAAGTTGATATTCTTGGGGTGAAATTTAACCTCAAACTGACCATGAAGAAGCACGTTGTAAATATTGCAAACATATTTGACGTATTTCACATCTGCTCGACAGTAG
>NC_069416.1:47772523-47792523 GCF_026875155.1 Cherax quadricarinatus | reverse complement strand
TCTAGCTTTAGTAGTAACAACAGTACTGCCAGAGATTACTGATAGTCTAGCTTTAGCAGTAACACAGTACTGCCAGAGATATGATAGTCTAGCTTTAGCAGTAGCAACAGTACTGCCAGAGATACTGATAGTCTAGCTTTAGCAGTAACAAACGTACTGCCAGAGATATGATAGTCTAGCTTTAGCAGTAACACCAGTACTGCCAGAGATACTGATAGTCTAGCTTTAGCAGTAAAAACCAGTACTGCCAGAGATACTGATAGTCTAGCTTTAGCAGTAACACCAGTACTGCCAGAGATACTGATAGTCTAGCTTTAGCAGTAACACCAGTACCGCCAGAGATACTGATAGTCTAGCTTTAGCAGTAACACCAGTACTGCCAGAGATACTGATAGTCTAGCTTTAGCAGTAACAACAGTACTGCCAGAGATACTGATAGTCTAGCTTTAGCAGTAACACCAGTACTGCCAGAGATACTGATAGTCTAGCTTTAGCAGTAACAACAGTACTGTCAGAGATACTGATAGTCTAGCTTTAGCAGTAACAACAGTACTGCCAGAGATACTGATAGTCTAGCTTTAGCAGTAACAACAGTACTGCCAGAGATACTGATAGTCTAGCTTTAGCAGTAACACCAGTACTGCCAGAGATACTGATAGTCTAGCTTTAGCAGTAACAACAGTACTGCCAGAGATACTGATAGTCTAGCTTTAGCAGTAACACCAGTACTGCCAGAGATACTGATAGTCTAGCTTTAGCAGTAACAACAATACTGCCAGAGATACTGATAGTCTAGCTTTAGCAGTAACACCAGTACTGCCCGAGATATGATAGTCTAGCTTTAGCAGTAACACCAGTACTGCCAGAGATACTGATAGTCTAGCTTTAGCAGTAACAACAGTACTGCCAGAGATACTGATAGTCTAGCTTTAGCAGTAACACCAGTACTGCCAGAGATACTGATAGTCTAGCTTTAGCAGTAACAACAGTACTGCCAGAGATACTGATAGTCTAGCTTTAGCAGTAACAACAGTACTGCCAGAGATACTGACAGTCTAGCTTTAGCAGTAACAGCAGTACTGCCAGAGATACTGATAGTCTAGATTTAGCAGTAACAACAGCACTGCCAGAGATACTGATAGTCTAGCTTTAGCAGTAACAACAGTACTGCCAGAGATACTGATAGTCTAGCTTTAGCAGTAACACCAGTACTGCCAGAGATACTGATAGTTTAGCTTTAGCAGTAACAACAGTACTGCCAGAGATACTGATAGTCTAGCTTTAGCAGTAACACCAGTACTGCCAGAGATACTGATAGTCTAGCTTTAGCAGTAACAACAGTACTGCCAGAGATACTGATAGTCTAGCTTTAGCAGTAACAAACAGTTTCTGCCAGAGATACTGATAGTCTAGCTTTAGCAGTAACACCAGTACTGCCAGAGATACTGATAGTCTAGCTTTAGCAGTAACAACAATACTGCCAGAGATACTGATAGTCTAGCTTTAGCAGTAACACCAGTACTGCCAGAGATACTGATATTCTAGCTTTAGCAGTAACAAAAAGTACTGCCAGAGATACTGATAGTCTAGCTTTAGCAGTAACACCAGTACTGCCAGAGATACTGATAGTCTAGCTTTTGCAGTAACAACAGTACTGCCAGAGATACTGATAGTCTAGCTTTAGCAGTAACACCAGTACTGCCAGAGATACTGATAGTCTAGCTTTAGCAGTAACACCAGTACTGCCAGAGATACTGATAGTTCTAGCTTTTAGCAGTAACAACAGTACTGCCAGAGATATGATAGTCTAGCTTTAGCAGTAACACCAGTACTGCCAGAGATACTGATAGTCTAGCTTTAGCAGTAACAACAGTACTGCCAGAGATACTAATAGTCTAGCTTTTAGCAGTAACACCAGTACTGCCAGAGATACTGATAGTCTAGCTTTAGCAGTAACAACAGTACTGCCAGAGATACTGATAGTCTAGCTTTAGCAGTAACACCAGTACTGCCAGAGATTACTGATAGTCTAGCTTTAGCAGTAACACCAGTACTGCCAGAGATACTGATAGTCTAGCTTTAGCAGTAACAACAGTACTGCCAGAGATACTGATAGTCTAGCTTTAGCAGTAACACCAGTACTGCCAGAGATACTGATAGTCTAGCTTTAGCAGTAACAACAGTACTGCCAGAGATACTGATAGTCTAGCTTTAGCAGTAGCAACAGTACTGCCAGAGATACTGATAGTCTAGCTTTAGCAGTAACAACAGTACTGCCAGAGATACTGATAGTCTAGGTTTAGCAGTAACAACAGTACTGCCAGAGATACTTATAACCTAGCCTTAATCTAGCAGTAACATATTGCAATCTACTGACCTTGTTACTTGCCCCACAGAACTGTTTGACTTAACACATTTCATTATGGTGGATGATGGATCTGCTGGTTCTTATCTGTTATTGTTCTGCTTCAAGTTCGTTTTCTAGTTCCTTTCTGACAATGTTTCGTAAATATCTGTTTGAAAAACCAGTTGCACTCAATATTCTCCTTATTTAATGTTTGTTTAGGTTATTCATCAACGTTGTCGTGTTCCTGGAGGCTAACTGGACCTGGAGTATATGTGAGAGGAAATCCACAAAAGCTTAACTGTGTATATCTGTGCCTGGCTTCAAACACAAGTTTGGTGCATTAAGGTGTCAGGATATTTAGAGCAAGTAATGAAGAGTCTGTTACCATTACACTGTGCGGTCGTAGTTTTCACAAACTTGAGAGCAACAAGTATTGCAAATAGCTCAGTTTGTAAGATGGAAACCCAGTTATTTATTCTAATATATCTGTGTATTATAGTGTCATCATCAGGTTTGTTGACAATAACAGCACTTCCCACTGTCAGGGGTTACAGGAGCCATCAGTGTAGAGTCTGTGTGACAGTATTCTTTGATCTAACGTCGTGTATGTATTCCAGAATACTAATTTTAGAAGGAAATCGAAGTTAGAGATTATGCATAATTAGTTTTTTGGGGGGGAAATGCTATTGCTTCCTAACATGATACAGTTCGTGTAGTTCAAACATTTTTGTGTGTGACTCTTATTTAAATTATTTGCCTTACTTTTCAATGAATTGTCTTTAGTAATTCCTTAGAGCAAAATTGTTTTTGATCACCAGGGCGGCGGCGGGGCGGCGGCGGGGGGCCCCCGGGGCGGCGGGGGCGGCGGGGGCGGGGGCGGGGGCGGGGGGCGGCGGCGGGGCGGCGGCGGCGGGGGGCGGCGGCGGCGGCCCGCAGCAGAGTTACTGCTGTTGTTGCTGTGCTGCTTCAGTCCTATCATGACATCGATTCGCGTTTTTCTAACAGCAAAAACCAGCTATAAACAACCTTTGGTATAATAACTTTGGTATTAAATTTCAATAGGGATAATCACTAGCTATTAAATTTCAAATGGTATAATACACTAGGGATTTTTACACAGGTATAAAATTTCAAATAGGTATAATACATAGGGTTTAAAACATAGGTATAAAAAAACTAGGTTAATACACTAGGTATAATTTTTCCCGGTATAATCATAGGTATAATTTCACTTGGTTTTAAAAACACTAGGTATAATTTCCTAGGTTTTATTTCACTAGGTATTTAAAACACAAGGTAAAAATACAAAAGGTATAAAAAACACTTTGGTATAAAAAAAACCCAAAGGGATAATACACTAGGTTTTATTTCCTAGGTAAAAATTTCATTGGTTAATACACTAGTATAAAACACTGGTATAAACACTAGGGTTTTTAAAACAGGTTAATACACTAGAAAAAAATTTCAAAGGTTTTAATACACGGTTTTAATTTCACTGCCAAAATACAATAGGTATAATACATAGGTATAATACAATAGCTATAAAACACTAGGGGATATTCATAGGTATAATACACTAGGTATTAAAACCCCTTTGGTATAATACATAGGTATAATACACTGGTATAATACACTAGGTATAATAACTAGGTATAATTTCATTTGGGATAAAAACAAATAGGTATAATACATAGGTATAATAACCCCAAATTTTTAATTTCACAAGGTATAATACAATAGTATTTAAAACAAGGTATAATTTAAAAAAGGTATAATAACAAAAAAATAATAAATAGGGATAATAAAATAGCTATTTAAAAACATAAGTATAATTTCACTAGCTATATTTCACAGGTATAATACACTAGCTATAATTTCACTAAATATAATACCCCCCCCTGCTATAATACCCTAAGTATAATACCTTTGTATAAAAATAGGTATAATTCACTAGCTTTAAAACATAAATATAATACACTAGCTATAAAACACTTGGTATTTTTACACTAGGGATAATACACTAGGTATAAAACACTAGGGTTTAAAACAAAGTATAATTTCCTAGCTATAATACAAAGGGTTTAAAACACTAAACTAAATACACTAGGTATAATACATAGGTTAATACAATAGCTTTTTAAAAACACTTTTGTAAAATTAAAATAGGTATAAAACAATAGGGATATACACTTGGTTTTAAACATTAAATATAATCATAGCTATAATACACTTTGGTATAATTTCACTTGGTATAATACACTAGGTTTAATCCTTTGGTATAAAACATTGGTATAAAACACTAGGTTTTAATACACTAGGGATAATACATAAGTATTCTAATTCTTTCCTTTTTATTTTGCATTTTGGTTTTTTAAAAAACAGCCCGAATTTAAATTTTCAGGGTTTTTATTTTTTCCCGCTTTCAGTGGTGCCACCCGTTTTAACCCTGGTTTTCCCCCTGTGTTTCAGTGGGTGCCACTGTGTTTCAGTGGTGCCACTGTGTTTCGTGGGCCCCCTGTGTTACAGTGGTGCCACTGGTTTCAGTGGTTTCCACTGTGTTACAGTGGTGGCCCCTGTAACCCCAGGGGTACCACTTGTTACAGTGGTGCCCTGGTTTTTACAGTGGGGCACCCGTTTACCCGTGGTTTCCCCCTGTAAACAGTGGCACCACGTGTTAAGTGGTCCCCTGTGTTACAGTGGCACCACGTGTTTTCGTGGGGCCACTGTGTTGTTGGGGCTTTAAAAAGATGTATGGTAATCTATCAACCCACCCTTTGTACGTTTGTTTAAGTTAGGTAAAAATTCGCAGGAAAAAAGGACAAAGGGCTTCCCGACGCGGATCTTAGAACACGACCCGTTAAGTACATAAATTTTTTGCAGTTTTTTAACATTTGCATCTTTTTGGGTTATACCCCAAAAAACAATTCTAATATTTTTTAACTAAGTGTAACTTTAAAATTGTTTGGGGGACGTGGTTTTTCGTGTACCGGAACCGTGGATACCTTGATATTTACAGAACACAACCAAAAAAAACCCGTTATTGAAACCCCTTTATTTTTTTAGTCCAGTTTTACAGTCACCCGCGTCTCTCTTCAAACCTCGGGTGTTTTCCGCAGAATAAGTCCAACATTATCACAGGGGGGTCTTTTAAATTTTTAAATTTTGGTGGGAAAATTACCGGGCCAAAATGTTTGCTAAAATTGGGCACAATCGAAATATTGGGAAAATTTTATTGGGGGCAAAATTTTCGTTTCCCGGAGCTTCGGGCAAAGTCCTATAGAGCGAAAAGTTGCCAAAAATTAAAAAAGTCGATTAGGTTTTCACTTGTGGCCTTTTACCTAACAGTCTATATTTATTTAGGGCTGTTTGCATATTCCGAAAAAAATTAAAGTAGAGTTTTCGAAAAAGGGGAAAATCAACACAGTGTGTTTTTGCTAGGGGGTTTAAAGGGTATAGAATTAAGCAGGACGTTTTATTTGTACAAATAAAACAAATTTTCAAGACTTAAAACACCGCCTTGGGGGGGGGCCAAGCTGGTTACTTTAATGAATCGTTAAATTTAGTTTTTTACTTTTTTATTACTGAAAAATGCGGCCGGGTTTTTTGTTTGTGAGATTAACCCCGAATTCCCTTTGGCTAATTCCCCCAAAAACAAATTCCCTTTTTTTTGCCAAAACGGAAAGTGCTTTTTTTTTACCAGGGGAGAACTTGCATGGGGTTTTCCCTTTAAACACCATAAAAAGTGAAAAAAAGTTTTCGGGCATGTGGGGTCACCTTCACCATGTGTGTATCCCTTTTAAAATTATGAGACGTTTATTTTTTTTACTTTGTGTAAAAAATATATTTTAAATATGTTTCCCCTCAAAAATGTGTCACAAAGGGCAGGCAGAGTGAGAAAAAATTTTGCTAGTTAATTTTTTTATATTGGTACAATTTAATTTGGGTCAAATTTTTCCTTATTCACGAGGAAGGTAACTGACTGTAAAAAGGGTCAAGTTGTATAGTATATAGTTTTTTAAAAATGGGTTACCAGGTACTTGCCCCGATAAATGGGAAGGGTTTTAGGTAACCCCTTTTTTTCACCAGGGGGCAGGGGACTGTATCCCTGGTTGTAGCAATGGTTATTTAAAAATAAAACCCTAAAAAATTAATTTTTTTAAAAAGGGGGGGTTTGGGCAGGTAAGCCAGCCGGAAGGCCCCGGTTTTAGATGACCAAAAAAATCCCGCGGGGGGTCATTATCTAAGGGCCCCTGTCAGGAAAAAAACTTGTCCTGTTTCATTTCAAACCTTTTCCCCAAACCTAACCCGCCCCCCGGGGAGGGGAGCAAACTAACTCACATTGTATTTAGGATTTCATACTCACTGTGGGTTTTTTGTTTACCATAATCTCTGAGAGAAACTTTTGAAACAATTTTAGCACCTGTGGTGTTTTGAGGGGGGTTGCCCAACTTTCACCTCCCTTTCCCCCAATACTGTCTTTAAATTTTTCTCAGTTTGGGGTTTATTCTTAAAATTTTAGATATCCAGGATGCTGGTTTTCCCCTCTCTCCTCGTTGACTCAGGTTTTTACAAACCCAAAAAGTTTATTCCGTGGGTGGGCCCACATTTTTGGGTCCCCCAAACTTTAAAAGTTCCGGTCCCCCCTCCGAACCAGAACGGCTAATACTTATACTTTTAAAAATTATAATTTTAATTTTAAATATCATTTAGTTTTTAAAATTTCATATATTATTTTTAAAAAAAAAATTCTCGTACAAAAAGATCCAAATTTTTTAAACAATGTTGACTTTAAAATGGCTTCCGGGGCCCCCCCGGGAAAATTTGGGGCCCCTCAAACTTTAAACTTCCATAGAATCATAGAAAATCCGATTTCCGGGTGTATTGTAGCGATGACTGTCTCACAGCTAGACAGTCCCCAAGGGGTATTAAAAAGGGTTGTAGTATTTTTAAAAACCGTTGGAGGGTATTCAAAAAAACATTTTTAGAAAAATAGTAAATTCTAATTACTGTTAATTTTTACTTGTTGTTTATGGGTCAGGGGTCAGCCATTTTAAATTTTTTGTCATGGGGGGGGTTTGGGCAGCCCTTCCCCTTGTTGTGTGGGGGCAGTGGCAGTTTAACCCCTTGTTGTGGGTGGGTCAGTGGCAGTCATACACTTTTTGTCAGGGTCAGTGGGGCAGCCATCACCCTTGTTGTTTATGGGTCAGTGGGCAAATAAATTTTTTTGTTGTGATGGGTCGTGGTCAGCCATACACTTGTTTTGATGGGTCAAATGGTCAGTCATCCCTTGTTGTCATGGGGGCCAGGGTCAGCCATACAATTTTTGTCTGGGTCAGTGGTTTAGTCAAAACAATTGTTGTATGGGGGCAGTGGTCAGCCTTTCCTTGTTGGGATGGGTTTAGTGGTCGGTTTATACCCCTTGTTTTTTCATTTGGGCAGTGGTCGCAAACTTGTTGTCTGGGTCGTGGTCAGCCATACACTTGTTTTCATGGGGCAGTGGTCAGCCAATTTAAATTGTTGTTTATGGGTCAGTGGTCAAGCCTTTCACTTGTTGTTTTTGGGTCAGTGGTCAAACCCTTCACTTTTTGTTTATGGGTCAGTGGTCAGTCATAACTTGTTTTTCTGGGTTTGTGGGGCAGCCCATACCTTGGGTTTTCATGGGTCGTGGTCAGCCATACTTTGTTTTGAGGGGGCAGTGGTCAAACCTTTCACTTGTTGTCAAAGGGTCCAGTGGTTTAGCCATTTCTCTTGTTTTCAAGGGTCAGTGGTTTTGCCATAACCCCTTGTTGTCATGGGTCGTGGTTTAGCCCCTTTAAATTGTTTTTATGGGTCAGTGGTCAGCCATTAAATCTTGTTGTCATGGGTCAGTGGTCAGCCCCTACACTTTTTGTCAGGGTCGTGGTAGCCATACACTTGTTGTATGGGTCCCGTGGGCAGCCTTTTTTCTTGTTGTGAGGGTCAGTGGTTTAGCCAAAATTGTTTTCTGGGTCAGTGGTCCGGCCCTACGTTGTTTTCATGGGTCAGTGGTCCCGCCATTTCACTTGTTTTTATGGGTTTAGTGGTCAGCCATACACCCTTTTTGTCAAAGGGTCCGTGGGCAGCCATACTCTTTTTGTTTATGGGTCAGTGGGCAGCCTACACTTTTTGTTTAGGGGGCGGGTCAGCCATAAAACTTGTTGTCAAGGGTCGTGGGGCAGCCATACACTTGTTGTCATGGGTCGTGGCACCATACTTGTTGTTTAGGGTCCCTGGTTTAGCCATTTCACTTTTTTCAGGGTCATTGGGCAGCCTTTCAATTGGGTTTTCATGGGTCAGTGGGGCAGCCTTACCCTTTTTTGTGATGGGTCAGTGGTAGCCCAAAAAACTTGTTGGTTTTTGGCAGTGGGCAGCCATCACTTGTTGTGAGGGTCATGGTAGCCATACACTTGTTTTCATGGGGCAGTGGTCAACCATACTTTGTTGTGTTTGGGGCCCGTGGTCAGGGAAAACACTTGTTGTCATGGGTCAGTTTGGGCAGCCATTTTCACTTGTTTTTCATGGGTTTAGTGGTCAAGGCCCTACTCTTGTTGCTTTGGGGCAGGGTCAGCCCTACACTTGTTGTATGGGTCAGTGGTCAGCAAAACACTTTTTTGTCATGGGTTTAGTGGTCAGCCCTACTCTTGTTGGGGATGGGTTTAGTGGGGCAGCCCTTTCACTTGTTGTCATGGGTTTAGTGGTTTAGGCCCTTTCTGTTGTTGTCATGGGTTTTTGTGGTCAGCCTTTCACTTGTTGTCATGGGGGGCAGTGGTTTAGCCATTTCATTTTTGTCATGGGTCAGTGGGGCGGGCCCCCACTCTTGTTTTGATGGGGCAGTGGTCAAACCATAAATTGTTGTTTTATGGGTCAGTGGTCAGCCCCTAAACTTGTTGTCTGGGTCAGTGGTCAGCCCCTACACTTGTTGTCATGGGGCAGTGGTCAGCCATTCATTGTTTGTAGGGTCAGTGGTGCCCCTACACTTGTTGTCATGGGTCAGTGGTCAGCCATTTCATTGTTGTCATGGGCAGTGGTCAGCCATTTCTCTTGGTTTTGAAAAGGGTCAGGGTCGCCATACATTGTTGTCTTGGTCATTTGGGCAGCCCCTACACTTTTTGTGATGGGTCAGTGGTAGCCATTCACTTGTTGTCATGGGTTTAGTGGGGAGCCAATTTTCTTGTTGTTGGGTGGGTCAGTGGGCAGCCTTTCACTTGTTGTCAAATTGGGGCAGTGGTCAAACCATACACTTGTTGTGATGGGGTTTTTTGGTCAGGGCCCTACACTTGTTGTCATGGGTCAGTGGTTTAGCCCCTTTTCTTTTTTGTGATGGGTCAGTGGTTTTGCCATCACTTGTTGTCAGGGTCAGTGGTCGGGCCCTTTCACTTGTTTTCTGGGTCAAAGGGGGCAGCCATACATTGTTGTGATGGGTCAGTGGTCAGCCCAAAACTTGTTGTAATTTGGGCCCGTTTGGGCAGCCATACCTTGTTGTGATGGGTCAGTGGTTAAGCCCCTACACTTTTTTGTCATGGGTCAGTTTGGGAAAACCTTTCTCTTGTTTTGATGGGTCAGTGGGGCAGCCATACAAATTGTTGTATTTGGGGGAGTGGTCAGCCTTTCATTGTTGTTTATGGGTCAGTGGCGCCAACAAATTGTTGTCATGGGTCAGTGGTCAGCCTTATCTTGTTGTGATGGGTCAGTGGTCAGCCATACACTTGGGTTTTCATGGGTCGGGGGTCGCCATCACTTGTTGTCATGGGGGCATGGTCAGCCCAAAACTTGTTGTATGGGTCAGTGGTCAGCCTTTCACTTTTGTGATGGGTCAGTGGTTTTGCCATTAAATTGTTGTCATGGGTCATGGTCAGCCATACAAATTTTTGTCCCGGGTAGTGGTTTAGCCATTTCTTTTTGTTGTGATGGGTCAGTGGGGTTAAACCAACATTTTTTTTTCATTGGTCAGTGGTCAGCCATACACTTGTTGTGGTGGGTCAGTGGTCGCCATTAAAAATTGTTGTCATGGGGCATTTTGGGCAGCCATACTCTTGTTTTTGATGGGTCAGTGGTCAAACCCCTCACTTGTTTCATGGGTCAGTGGTCAGGCCCTACACTTGTTGTCATGGGTCAGTGGTCACCATATCTTTTTGTTTATGGGGTCATTTGGGCAAACCCTACCTTGTTGTTTTATGGGGCAGTGGTTTAGCCTTCACTTGTTTTTTTATGGGTCAGTGGTCAGTATACACTTGTTTCATGGGTCAGTGGTCAGCCCTACTCCCGGGTTTTGAAGGGTCGTGGTCAGCCCCTACACTTGTTTTTGGGGTGGGGTCAATGGTCAGCCATAAATCTTGTTGGGATGGGGGCAGTGGTCCCGCCCTACTCTTGTTTTTGATGGGTCAGTGGTCAGTCTTTTCCTTGTTGTCTGGGTCAGGGTCCGCCATACTCTTTTTTGTGATGGGTCAGTGGTCGCCATACTTTGTTGTCATGGGTTTAGTGGTCAGCCCCCTCTTGTTGTGATGGGTTTAGTGGGGTTAGCCATATTTGTTTTGATGGGTCAAATGGTTTAGCTTCACTTGTTTTTTCATGGGGGCAGTGGTCAGTCATTCCCCTTTTGTCTGGGTCAGTGGTTTAGTAACACTTGTTGTATGGGTCAGTGGTCAGCCTTTTTTTTTGTTGTGAGGGGCAGTGGTCAGTCCACCCTTTTTGTCATGGGTCAGTGGTCAGTCAAAACACTTGGGTTTTATGGGTTTAGTGGGGCGTAAATTTAAAATTTTTGTCATGGGTTCAAAAGGGGAGCCATTCTCTTGTTGTGATGGGTCCCGTGGTCAGCCATTCTCTTGTTGTGTGGGTCAGTGGTCCCGGGCCCTTTTTCTTGTTGTTTATGGGGCAGTGGTCGCCATATTTTTGTTTTTCAGGGTCAGTGGTCAGCCTACTTTGGTGGGTGGGTCAGGGGCAGCCAACACTTTTTTGTCAGGGGGTTTAGTGGTCAGGGCCTTTTTCCCTTGGGTTTTGTGGGTCAGTGGTTTTGCCTTTTGTTTTTAAAGGGTCAGTGGTCAGCCATTTTCTTGTTGTCCCTGGGGGCAGTGGTCAGCCCTACTCTTGTTTTGGGGGGGGTTTAGGGGGTCAGCCATTTTCACTTGTTGGGAAAGGGTCATTTGGGCAGCCATTTTCTCTTGTTGTGTTTGGGCAGGGGGTCAGCCCTCACTTTTTTTTTCATGGGTCAGTTTGGTTTAGCCAATTTTCTTGTTTTTTGATGGGGTTTAGTGGTCAGCCATACACTTTTTGTCAGGGTCAGTGGTAGCCATACACTTTTTGTCCCTGGGGCTGTGGTTTAGCCATACTCTTTTTGTTTTTGGGGTTTAAATGGTCCCGTCATTCACTTGTTGTGGGTGGGTCGTGGTCAGTTTTTCACTTGTTGTCATGGGTCGTGGTCAGCCCTTCTCTTGTTTTTGATGGGGTCAGGGTCAGTCAACCCCTTGTTGTCTTTGGGGCAGTGGTCAGTCATACACTTGGTTTTTATGGGTCAGTGGTCAGTCAACTGGGGTTTGATGGGGCAGTGGTCCAAACCAACATTGTTGTCATGGGTCAAATGGTCCCTTTACACTTGTTGTCATGGGGCGTGGTCAAATCCCTTCCCCTTGTTTTTGGGTTTGGGGCAGTGGTTTTTGTCCTACATTGTTTTGTTGGGGGCATGGTCAGTCATACATTGTTTTTCATTTGGGGCAAATGGTCAGTCATACAATTGTTTTGAAGGGTCAGTTTTTTTAGTCATACACTTGTTTTGATGGGGTTTAGTGGTTTAAATCATACAATTGTTGTTTATGGGTCAGTGGTAGCCTAAAAATTGTTGGATGGGTCAGTGGGCAGCCCTTTTAAATTTTTGTGATGGGGGCAGTGGTTTAGCCTTTAAATTGTTGTGATGGGGCAGTGGTCAGCCCTTTCCAAATTGTTGTATGGGGGCATTTGGGCAGCCATACCTTGTTGTATGGGTCAGTTGTCCCGTTTATTTCACTTGTTGTCATGGGTTTAGTGGTCAGTCATACAATTGTTTTCATGGGTCAGTGGTCAGTCTTTTCATTGGGTTTTCATGGGTCAGTGGTCAGTCATTTCCTTGTTGTCATGGGTCAGTGGTCAGCCCTACAAATTTTGTGGGGGGGCCTGGTAAAGTTTCTGTTGGTTTTGAAGGGTCAGTGGTCCCGCCCTACATTGTTTTTCATGGGTCGTTTGGGCAGTCTTTCAATTGTTTTCCTTTGGGTTTAGTGGACAGCCAAAAATTTTTTTGGGCAGGGTCGTGGACAGTCATAAAATTGTTGTCTTGGGTCGTAGTCAGTTTTTTTAAATTGTTGTCAGGGGGGCAGTTTGGGCAACCATTCCCCTTGGGTTTTTCATGGGGCATTTGGGCAGCCATAACCCCTTTTTGGGAGGGTCAGTGGTCAGCCCTTTCCCCTTGTTTTCATGGGTCAGTGGGGCAGGGCCTAACTTGTTGTGAGGGTCGTTGGGCAGCCATTAAATGTTTTCTGATGGGGTCGTTTGGGGGCAGCCATACACTTTTGTCATGGGGCAGTGGACGTCATAAAACTTTTTTGTCTGGGTTTAGTGGGCAGCCTTTCATTTTTTGTCATTTGGGTCAGTGGGAAAATCTAAAACTTGTTGTCATGGGTCAGTAGTCAGCAAACACTTGTTGTCTGGGTTTAGTGGTTTAGCCCTACAATTGTTGTCATGGGGCGGGGGCAGCCATACACTTGTTGTCATGGGTAGTTTGGTTTTAGCCTTTCACTTGGGTTTTCTTTGGGGCAGTGGTTTAGCCTTTCCCCTTTTTGTTTAAAAGGGGGCAGTGGTCAGAATAAAAAATGACTGCCTTTGGGTCAGTTGGGCAGACATAAAAACTGGGCTGTCATTGGGGCAGGGTCAGACTTTTTAATGACCGCCATGGGTCAGTTGGGGCAGACATAACACTGACTGCCGTGGGGCATTTTGGGCAAAACCTTTAAAAACTGACATGGGGGCGTTGGGCAGACCTTTAAAAATGACTGCTATGGATCAGTGGTTTAAAAAAAACACTGATGCCCCGGGGTCAGTGGTCGGGGCATAAAAACTGACTGCCCTGGGTTTAGTGGTCAGAAAAAAACACTGACTTTTCATGGGTCTGTGGTCGACATAAACACTTCTGCCATGGGGCAGTGGGTTTGACATAGGGATTTAACACTTACAGAAAAATTTTGTGGGATTTTAAAAGGTTTAAAGTCGATTCAATATACTGAGTGACCCTTTTCCCCTGTGCCCGGGTGTTTTGTTTAGTGGAAACCCTACATGAGGATCAAACTATACAAATGGGCCCATACGTGTGTGAATCATTTTTATACTAAGTGATTCGTACATGGGGTACATTTGTATTTCTGACAAAAAAATACAAATGAGTTTGGGGTTTCCACTGTGTAAAAATCATTTCAGGGGTTTTGTTTTTGCAGCATTACGGTGTTCCCACAGGTTAACTGTTTATACAGGAAAAAGGGTAGGCACATTCGGTGTTAAAATTTTCGTTAAGAAAAACCCATAAACCCCCCGCAAGCGGGAATTTAGTGACCTTTTGCGGTCAGGTCCCCCTTGCGGAAACAGCAAAATCTTTTTTGGGGGCCCGGCCCAAACACCGCTCAGGTTTTTCCCTTTTTCGGTGAGTCACTTTGTAGGTCAGCCCCAAAGAACGGAAAAGGGGGGTCACCTGGCTGTTGGAAAGTCACTGTTTTCGTTTAGCCAAATTGGGGGGGTGGTTCTTCCCTCCCAATGACACTGTAGTATCCCCTCAGTGTTCCCTTTGTCAAATGGGTTTAAACTTCCTTGGGGTCAGTTTAGGACCCTGGGGAAAAAACTTAAACCTGTGTTTGCCCACACACACACACACACACACAAAACACACACACACAAAGCTTCTAAGCAGTAATTTTAGTGTTAATATAGGGTCAGGTTTGTTTGTGAATTTGAAGAAAAAAACAATGTTTTGTCGCTCTAATAAACCCTCCCTGTGTTTTATGTGTGATGTATGTCGTAGTGTATGTACAAAAATTTTGTCTGGGTTTGTGTATGGACCCTGGGATGGGATGTCTGTTAGTGTATGTTTCAAATGGGATGTATGGGCTGTTTTGTGTTTTCGTACAATGGATTTTTGTCTGTTAATGTAAGGTTTTCATGAGAGTATTCTTTTTTAAATGTTTCGTTTCACTGAGTTGTTTTGTCCGGGTTTGTGTACGTCAATGAGGGTTTTAGGGTCCCGTTAGTTTTACGTACATTTAGATGTTGTCTGTTAAAAGGGAATACAATTTGAAAGGTAGGCCCTATCACCTATATTTGGTTGTAGGGGTCGAGTCACGCTCCCCCGGGTTCACTCTCTCCCGGCTTTAAAAGCCCTTTTTCGTTTCCTTTCTTAAAGTGTGTTTTGGATTTTTCCCTTTCCCCTACTTCACTCTCCCGGTTTTTCTTCCCCTTCCTAATAAACCTTTAAATGAAAAAATTTCTTCTTAGTATGTGATGGGGTCATTGCTTTTCAAATTCCATTGTACCCCATTGTTTTCGTGTTCCATTTCTGGAACATTGGGCCTGTTTCACCCTTTTTCAATTCTCAGTTTTTTTAAGTCGTTATCATGGGCCCCCCCCCCAAAACCCCATGTCCTTTCCCGTTTCCCTCATCTCGTTGGTCCCTACACATTAGTCCGGACCCGTCGTGTAACAAATTTGTTCTCTTTCCAAATTTTTTTGACCTTTCTTGACCAAAGGTTTTGGGGGGTTTCCCTACTGGTGCTGCATACTCCAGGGTTGGGGCCCCCGGGCCCTACACAGGGTAAGGGGGGCGTGTTTCCCCTCCCAAACCGATGTCTAAAAAGCTTTTTTTATCTTTGTCGACGAGATTTGCTGCAGGTTATTTGGTTGGGGTTTTTGGCCTAGGTGGGGGTATGCTCGGTATGATACTCACCCCAAAATCCTTTTCTTGAAATAAAAGGTGGTGTTCCCCCAGTGTGAAATGAAAAAGGTTTTTAAAACGAGACTTTTTTACTCCCCTCTGCGGTTTTCTTTGTCTACATCCAGTAGACCCTTTTCTTGTTTATATTTAAATATCAAAAAATCAAATTTTTAATTTTTTTTTTTAAGGGGTAAATAAAGAATGCCCCTTTTGTTCGGGTTTTAAATCCTAAAATTTTTTAAAAGTATCGTAACTGGAAATTTTTTTTGGATTGTTTTTGGTGGTAATTTGACAGGTTTTTAAAACCAATTTTTTGGGAATTTTGATTTTCTTACAAAAAAAAAATCGAAGATTTTTTTTCCCAACCCTTGTAGGGAAAATTTTAAATAGAAAATCAATTGCCAAACCCCAAAGCTGAAAAAAAATAACCCTTTGGGGTTTTTTTTTTTATTTTTTTTTTTAAAATTTTTTAAAAATGACAGACTTTTGTATTTTTGGAATTCTTTTCAAAAATTTTTTGTTTTTAACTCGGGGAACGTCTTGTCTGATCGGCTTGAAAACCTTTTAAGGTGGGGGCAGGGGTATCTATGGCACGATTTTACGAGGCCCATAAACAATGTTACATGGGCCTTTTTTATAATTAAAAAAACATGTTCAAAAAGTTTAAACATCTTTTTTTGATAAAACGTTTGCCCCCAGAAATAGATTTTTTGTCACAAGAAAAAGGGGCAGCAGGTTGTAGTAGTGATATGAAGAAATTTGTATCTGGGTGGGGTTTCCCTTTAGAAACGCTGGTAAAATCATAGGGAAAAAATTTTTTCTTTTTTTCTTGTGTTGGGCCCAAAAATTTTCATTTTTTTTATATGAAGAAATTTTAAAAAAATTTAAATAAATGAATTTGTTGGGGTTCTTTGGTGTGTCCCCGTCCCGATTGGTCTTCCAAAATCTCAGGGTTTTTGATTAATTGATCATTCAAAACCCGACTGGCTGCAAAAATTATGTGCTGGGGTTTTTAGGTATTTGTCCCCTCTGAGATAAAATTTTCTTAGTTTGTTAAAATACAGTTTACCTTTAAAATATGGGCTGTTTTAACCAATTGTTTACCTAAAACCCATAGTTTACCTAAACCCATACCCTTTTCCTTAAAACCCATAGTTTCTAACCTAAGTTTACCTAACCCATTGTTTTTCCTAAAATTACGGAAAGGGCCTGCTTTTCCCCCTGTGGATTGTTTTCCAAAGGGGAAACCCCCCTTTCAACTGCTTCACCTCACCTGCGTATACAATCCGTCTTCAAGCAACAGCTGTATTTTTGATGAAGGGTTTATAGAATGGGTTTTATCCCACTCCAGGCTGAGGGGAATGATTTCCCTCAAACTCTTCTGATCTTCACCGTTTTTTTCCCGGGTTTGGAAACGGGGGTATCGAGTGGAGCTTTTGAAAGTTACAGGGGAGGGGTTGTTTAGGGCCTTTAAATTTGGGTTTTAATTTTTTCCCTTTAAAAATGTTTTGATTTTTTGGTTTTCCATGTGACTGCCCAAATTTTTTAATTGTTAATAAAAAAATTTACACTCTCCATTGGGCCTTTTTTTAGTTTTAAAAGTAGCACAAAATAGTGTAGAAACCCTGTAGTTTTTTAGGTTTTTATCATGTTTCCCCCCAGTTCTGTGCCTTTAATTTTTAGCTTTCCCGGGTTTTAACCCGCCCCCTTGTTTATCACGAGCTGTGTCACTAGTTGGTTTCATACCCCTGAGGTTTCCTCCCGTTTCTGAACCCTGTGTGGGGGCCCCCCCCGGGGGGGTTTCTGCGTACTCTAAGGGACCCGAATGTTCCTTTTGGGGGTTTTTTTAAGGGAAATGTGTTTTTCCCCCTATTTGTTAAATCATCTTTTGTGGATTGAGGGGGGCGATTCCAAGCTCTTTTTGGCCCCCTTGTTTGGGCCACTCTTCGTTCCCCTTTTCTTTCCTTGGGCCCTGAGCTTTTTGTATGTACTCCCAAGTTTTGGTTGGGGGTTTTTAGTCACGCTCCCGGCCCCGCCTTTCCTGGTTTTCTTTCTAAGCCAATTTCCTGCTCCTTTTAATTTAAATCCTCTTTTTTAAACCTTGTTTGGATTCACCTTCACTTCATCATTCCCCGCTATTCCATTCCTTTACAATCTGTGACGAAAAAAATATTCCTAACATCCCTGTGGTACATTTTGAGTCTTCAAAATAAAACTGTGAAATTTCCCTTTTTGCTGTGTTCATTCTGGGAAAAAATCCCGCTTTGTCCCCCCTTGGGCGATTCCTCTCGGGATTTTTATGTCGTTCCCTCAAATCGTCCCCATCTCTGTCTCCAGGGGTCGTCGGATGATTTTTCCCCTTTACCCCTTTCCGGGAGGGGCATTTCCCCTTAGTTCCCCAGCTAGTCTTGTTTTCAAAACATTTGGGACTTTTTTTTAAATTTTCCTTTCGTGCTTTGGGTAGATGTGGGTTCCCGAACTGGTGCCCCAATTCAAATTAAAACCCCAACGTAAACCCGGTTTTACCGGATCCTGAACGATTCCTTTTTAAGATGTTTTGGAATGCTGTTTTAGGTTTGCTAGGCCCCTTTGCTGCGGCAGTTATTTGGGTTTATGGCGCCTCAGGAGATGTGGGTTTGGGGGGGTTTTCCCCACCCCAAGATCCTTTTCCTTTGGGGGGGGTTTTTTAGTTCTGGCCCCCTAGGGGCTGTTCTCCGTTTGGGGGTTTCGTTGCCCCTTTTTAAGTGTGTGTGGGTATGTGTGTGTGTGTTGGGGTTTTGTTGTGTGTGTTTGTGTGGTGTGGGGGGTGTGTGTGTTTGTTTGTGTGGGGGTGTGTGTGTGTGTGTGTGTGTGTGGGTGTGTGTGTTTTGGGTGTTTTGTGTGTGTGTATTGTGTGTGTGTGTTCTGTTGTGTTCTATGTGTGTGTGTGTGTGGGTGTTGGTCTATGTGTTTTGTGTGTGTGTGTGGTGTATGGTCTGGTTATGTGTGTTTTGTGGTTTTGTGTGTGTTTTGTGTGTGTGTGTGTGTTGTTGTGTGTGTGTTTTGTGTGTGTGTGTGTTTTGTGTTTTGGGCTGTTTTCTATTTTTTGGGGGGGGGGGGGTTTGGGTTTTGGGGGGGGGTTTTTTTTTTTTGGGTTTTTTTGGGGGGGGTTTTTTTCTTTTTTGCCTTGGGTTGGGGGCCGAAAAAGGAAAAATTTTTTTTAAAAAAACCAAAAAGGGGGGTTTTTTTGGGTTTGGGAAAAATTCCCTTTTTATTAAACCCCCAAAAAAAAAAATTTTAAAAAAAAATTTTTTTTTTTAAAAAAAAAAAGGGGGAAAAAGGGGGGGGGAAAGGGAAAAAAAAGGGGAATTAAATTTTTAAAAAAAAACCCCCTTTCCTTTTTGGGGAAGGGGTTTTTTAAAATTTTGGGGGGTTTTCCCCCCCTTTTTAAAAAAATTTTTTTTTAATTAATTTTTTTTTTTAAAAAAAAAAAAATTTTTTTTTTGGGGGGGGGGGGGTTTTTTTTTTTTTTTTTTTGGGGGTTTTTTTTTTCCTGGAAATTTTTTTTTGTTTAAAAAGGGGGGGTTTTTTTTTTTTTTTTTTGGGGTTTTTTTTCCCGTTTGGGGGGTTTTTTGGGGGGGAAAAAAAATTTTTTTTTTTGGGGCCCGGGGGGGGGTTTTTTTTTTAATTTGGGGGGGGGCTTTTTTTAAAAAAATTGGGGCTGTTTTTTTTGGGGGGTTTTTTTTCCTTGGGAAAATTTGGGAAAGGGGTTTTAAATGGGGGTTTTTATTTAATTAAAAATTTTTTGGGGGGTTTTTTTTTTGGAAATTTAAAATTCCCGTTTTCAACCCCTTTTTTTTTTTTTGGGGGGGGTTTTTTAAAAATTTAAATTTTTAAAAAAAATTTTTTTTGTTTTTAGTTTTTTTGGGGGGGGGGTTTTTTTCCCCTTTTAAAAACCTTTTTGTTCCCTTTTTTTTTTTTTTTTTTTTTTTTTTTTTATTTTTTTTTTTGGGGGGTTTTTCCCAAAAAACCCCCCCCCCCCCCCGGGGGGGGGGGGGGGGGGGGGGGCCCCCCCCCCCCCGGGGGGGGGGGCCCCCCGGGGGGGGGGGGGCCCGGGGGGGGGGCCCCCCGGGGGGGGGGCCCCCCCCCTTTCCGGGGGGGGGGGGGAAAAAGGTTAAAATTTTTTTCCCCCCCTTTAAAAAAATTTAAAAAATTTTTTAAAAAAAATTTTTTAAAAAAAAAAAAAAAAAATTTTTTAAAAAAAAAAAAAAAAAAAATTTTTTTAATAAAAAAAAGGTTTTAAACCTTTTTTTAAAAAAAACCTTTTTTTTTTTTAAAAATTTAAAAAAATTTTTTAAAAAAAAAAAAAAAAAAAAAAATTTTTTTTTAAAAAAAAAAAATTTTTTTTTAAATGCAAGGGCTGGGATTATTTGGGTGTTCCTACATAGTGGGGGGTTACTGGTTGTTCCTAATAGTGCGGGATTCTATGTATTCCTAGCATAGTGCTGGGATTACTGTGTTGTTCCTAGCAAAAGGCTGGGATTACTATGTAGTTCCTACATAGTTGCTGGGATTTCTATGTATTTTTCCTAGCATAGTGCTGGGATTACTGTGTAGTTCCTAGCATAATGCTGGGGTTACTGTGTAGTTTCCACATAGTGCTGGGATTATTTGTTGTTTTCCTAGCTAGTGCTGGGATTACGTGTAGTTCCTAGCATA
>NC_069416.1:47745023-47767523 GCF_026875155.1 Cherax quadricarinatus | reverse complement strand
TTATGTCTGAGGGTTCCTGAAGGTCCCAGTTATGTCTGAGGGTTCCTGAACGTCCCAGTTATGTCTGAGGGTTCCTGAAGGTCCCAGTTATGTCTGAGGGTTCCTGAACGTCCCAGTTATGTCTGAGGGTTCCTGAACGTCTAAGTTATGTCTGAGGGTTCCTGAACGTCTCAGTTATGTCTGAGGGTTCCGTGCAACTGGAACCTACGACCAGTTACCTGGCGGAGCAATGAACGAAGTCGTTGTTCGGCCACTCACATTAAGGTGGGTGGGCGGGTGGGTTTGGTGGGTGGGTGGGTGGCAGCTTAGACACCCACTTCGAACACGGTTAAGAGGACACGGATAAGCAGGGTGGTCCTTGTTCCTGGCACGGAGTTAGTGCATTATCTGTTACTAGGACTGTTTACAGACTGGAGAATGAGAAACAGAAGAAGGAGGAGGAGGAGGAGGAGAAGGAGAGGAGAGGGAAGTTGAAGAGAGGATGGAAAGGAGGAATAGGAAGAGGACAAAAAGGCCAAAAAATGGGAAAGCAGTTGGAGAAAAACCAAAGAAAGTGAAGGAGATGGACAGGAAGAAAATAATGGAGAGGGTAAGGAGGAAGGGGGAGGGGAATAAAAAGGAAAGAGAAGGTGAAGCAAGAGCAGGTATGTGGAAGAGAGATGAAAACAGAAGAGGTGGAGAAGCCTTAACAAGACTCCGTGCAGAGTATAGGGACACCTGTATATCACTAGTAGTGTGACCTGAACACCTGTGTATCACTAGTAGTGTGACCTGAACGCCTGTGTATCACTAGTAGTGTGACCTGAACACCTGTGTATCACTAGTAGTGTGACCTGAACGCCTGTGTATCACTAGTAGTGTGACCTGAACACCTGCGTATCACTAGTAGTGTGACATGAACACCTGTATATCACCAGTAGTGTGACCAGAACACCTGGTTATCACTAGTAGTGTGACCTGAACACCTGTGTATCACCAGTAGTGTGACCAGAACGCCTGTGTATCACTAGTAGTGTGACCTGAACACCTGTATATCACTAGTAGTGTGACCAAAACACCTGTGTATCACCTGTAGTGTGACCAGAACACCTGCGTATCACCAGTAGTGTGACCAGAACACATGTGTATCATTAGTAGTGTGACCAGAACACCTGCGTATTACTAATAGTGTGAACAGAACACCTGCAAATCACAATTAGTGTGAACAGAACACCTGCGTGTCACCAGTAGTGACCAAAACACCTGTGTATCACCATTAGTGTTACCAGAACACCTGTGTATCACCGGTACAGTCTGAAACACCTGTGTATCACCAGTAGTGTGACCAGAACACCTGTGTATCACCGGTACAGTCTGGAACACCTGTGTATCACCAATAGTGTGACCAGAACACCTGCATATCACCAGTAATGTGACCAGAACACCTGTGTATCACAAGTAGTGTGACCAGGACACCTGCGTATCACCAGTAGTGTGACCAGGACACCTGCGTATCACCAGTACAGTCTGGAACACCTGTGTATCACCATTATTGTGACCAGGACACCTGCGTATCACCAGTACAGTCTGGAACACCTGTGTATCACCAGTAGTGTGACCAGGACACCTGTGTATCACCAGTAGTGTGACCAGGACACCTGTGTATCGCCAGTACTGTCTGGAACACCTGTGTATCACCAGTAGTGTGACCAGGACACCTGCGTATCACCAGTACAGTCTGGAACACCTGTGTATCACCAGTAGTGTGACCAGGACACCTGTGTATCACCAGTAGTGTGACCAGGACACCTGTGTATCACCAGTAGTGTGACCAGGACACCTGTGTATCACCAGTAGTGTGACCAGGACACCTGTGTATCGCCAGTACTGTCTGGAACACCTGTGTATCACCAGTAGTGTGACCAGGACACCTGCGTATCACCAGTACAGTCTGGAACACCTGTGTATCACCAGTAGTGTGACCAGGACACCTGTGTATCACCAGTAGTGTGACCAGGACACCTGTGTATCACCAGTAGTGTGACCAGGACACCTGTGTATCACCAGTAGTGTGACCAGGACACCTGTGTATCGCCAGTACTGTCTGGAACACCTGTGTATCACCAGTAGTGTGACCAGGACACCTGCGTATCACCAGTACAGTCTGGAACACCTGTGTATCACCAGTAGTGTGACCAGGACACCTGTGTATCACCAGTAGTGTGACCAGGACACCTGCGTATCACCAGTACAGTCTGGAACACCTGTGTATCACCAGTAGTGTGACCAGGACACCTGTGTATCACCAGTATGTGGGCCAGGACACCTGTGTTCACCATAGTGTTACCAGGACACCTGTGTATCACCAGTAGTGTGACCAGGACACCTGTGTATCACCAGTAGTGTTACCAGGACACCTGTGTATCACCAGTAGTGTGACCAGGACACCTGTGTATCACCAGTAGTGTGACCAGGACACCTGTGTATCACCAGTAGTGTTTTTCCCGGACACCTGTGTATCACCAGTAGTGTGACCAGGACACCTGTGTATCACCAGTAGTGTTACCAGGACACCTGTGTATCACCAGTAGTGTGACCAGGACACCTGTGTATCATCAGTAGTGTGACCAGGACACCTGTGTATCACCAGTAGTGTGACCAGAACACCTGTGTATCACCAGTAGTGTTACCAGAACACCTGTGTATCACCAGTAGTGTGACCAGGACACCTGTGTATCACCAGTAGTGTGACCAGGACACCTGTGTATAACCAGTAGTGTTATCAGGACACCTGCGTATCACCAGAAGTGTTACCAGGACACCTGTGTATCACCAGTAGTGTTACCAGGACACCTGCGTATCACCAGTAGTGTGACCAGGACACCTGTGTATCACCAGTAGTGTTACCAGGACACCTGTGTATCACCAGTAGTGTTACCAGGACACCTGTGTATCACCAGTAGTGTTACCAGGACACCTGTGTATCACCAGTAGTGTTACCAGGACACCTGTGTATCACCATTAGTGTTCCAGGACACCTGTGGGATCACCAGTAGTTTACCAGGACACCTGTGTTTTCACCAGTAGTGTACCAGGACACCTGTGTAATCACCCGTAGTGTCCAGACACCTGTGTATCACCAAGTAGTGTCCAGGACCCTGCGTATCACCAGTAGTGTGACCCGGACCCTGTGTATCACCAGTAGTGTGACCAGGACACCTGTGTTCACCAGGGGTGTACCAGGACACCTGTGTATCACGTAGTGTTACCCGGACACTGTGTATCACCAGTAGTGTACAAGGACACCTGTGTTTACACCAGTAGTGTTACAGGACACCTGCGTATCGCCAGTACTGGGTTTGGGAACACCGGATCACCAGTAGTGTGAAGGACACTGGTATCACCGTAGGTGACCAGGAAAAACTGCGATCCCAGTAAAGGGGCCATAACACGTGTATCACAAATATTCAACCTTGCGGCTCCCATAAGCACCATGACAATTAAAACATTCGCCTTAATAACACTTGTTAGGGGCAAGAAACACCTGTGAAGGGGCAAAAAAACATCTGTAGGGGGTCAAGAAACATTTGTGGAGGGGGGAAGAACCCGTGGAGGGGGAAAACACCTGTGGAGGGGCGGAAACACTGTGGATGGGGCAAGAAACACCTGTGGAGGGGCGAGAAAACACTTTTGGGAAGGGGAAGAAACACCTGTTGGGGGGCAAAAGAACATCTGTAGAGGGGCAAGAAAAAATTGTGGAGGGGGAAAGAACCCGTGGAGGGGGAAGAAAAACCTTTTTGGGGCGAGAAACACCTTGGGGGCAAAAAAACACCTTGAGGGCAAAAACACTTGTGGGGGAAAAACTGTGGAGGGCAAGAAAACCTGGGAGAGGGCAAGAAACACCGTGGAGGGCAAGAAACACCTTGAGGGGCAAGAAACACTGTGGAGGGGGCAGAAACACCTGTGGAAAGGGGCAAGAAACACCTGTTGGGGGGGGGCAAGAAACACCTGTGGGTGGGGCAAGAAACACCTGTGGGGGCAAGAAACCCGTGGAGGGAAGAAACACCTGGGGGGGGCAAGAAACCCCCTGTGGGGGGGCAAGAAAACCTGTGGGGGGTAAGAAACACTGTGGTGGGCAGAAACACCTGTGGGGGTAAGAAATACCTGTGGAGGGGAAAGAAACACTGGTGGGGGAAAAACACCTTGGAGGGGCAAGAAAATTGGGGGGGAAGAAAACTGTGAGGGACAAGAAACACTGTGGTGGGCAAGAAAACACCCTTGGAGGGGGCAAGAAACAAACCGTGGAGGGGTCAAGAACACCTGTGGGGGCAAGAAACACCTGTGGTGGGGCAAGAAACACCTGTGGAGGGGGCAAGAAGAGGGTTCCCAAAAAACGAAATATTTGATAAGATGGGGGCAGGTGGCCGGCGTCGTAAGGGTCGACACTCCAGCGGTACACAGCGGGAGTTTCACACGTAATGGTTGGGCCAAACCATCGAGGCTCTGCTGATGGAATTCAAAGGGAAGCAGGAGGTGTTTAAATTTTTAATTATAATTAATAATAATAATAATAATAATAATAAAATAATAAATTAATTAATAATAATAATAATAATATTATTATTATTATATTATTAATTATTATAATTTAATTTCCTCTTTTTCCCCTCCCCAGGTTAGCACTGAGGTAATCAAGGGAAGTGGCAGTGTGGCCCCCTGAGGTAATCAAGGGATGTTGGCAGTGTGGCACTTAGGTAATCAAGGGGTGTGGCATTTGGCACTGAGGGAATCAAGGGGATGTGGCAGTTGTTGGCACTGAGGTAATCAAGGGATTGGGCAGTGTTTTGGATAAGGTATCAAGGGATGTGGCAGTGTTGGCACTGAGGTAATCAAGGGGATGTGGCAGTGTTGGCACTGAGGTAATCAAGGGGATGTGGCAGTGTTGGCACTGAGGTAATCAAGGGGATGTGGCAGTGTTGGCACTGAGGTAATCAAGGGGATGTGGCAGTGTTGGCACTGAGGTAATCAAGGGGATGTGGCAGTGTTGGCACTGAGGTAATCAAGGGGATGTGGCAGTGTTGGCACTGAGGTAATTTAGGGTGTGCGTGTTGGCTCAACTCAGACAGTGGAGGGGGCCCGATGTCTGCGTCTCCCACGGGAAAGTTCTACTAAAACTACTTAGAAAGCTTCTAGACTCCTCGCACCATATCCATCTTAGAAGCTTCTAAGACACTCCATCCATCTTAGAAGGGCTCTGAAGACTCTCCCATCTATCCTTAGAAGGCGTCTAAGACTCTCCCAGCCCTTCTTAGAAGCTTCTAAGACTCACGCCCCATCCATCTTAGAACTTCTAAGACTCTTCCATCCATCTTAGAAGCTTATAAGACTCTCCCATCAAACTGTAGAAAGCTTCTAAGTCTCCTCCCATGCATCTTAGAAAGTTATTCCAGGTCCACAATCCCTCATAGAAAGCTTCTATGGTCTCATCATATCCATCTTAGAAAACTAAGTCTCTCCCGAGCCACAAACGACCCAGAAAGTGTGAACTAGCTTCTACCACTCCACCACCTCCACTTCCATCATCCTACCCTCCTCCTCCTACTGTCCTCATTCCTCTTCTTTGTTCCTCCTCCATCCACCTCTTTCTTTTGTCTTCTCCTAGGTCTCATTCCTAAAATAAGCCGTTCACCGGAGAAGACCCACTCCCCCCTTCCCTCCCTCCCCCCCTCCTCTCCCTCCCTCCCTCCCACCTATGGAAGGCAGCGAATGCTTCATCAATGTAATAAACAAAGATTGTTTCACTGCAACCTTTTTGGCTCCACCACTCACTGTGTGATGTAGTTCACGCCCACACTTGTTACATATAGCGGTTGTCACCACTCCCACACACACACACCACACACACACACACAACACAAACACCGAGTTTGGAGACAGTGTAGTGGTCACAAGCGCCAGCTCGGCGAGGATCATTAGTGGCTTTTAGGGAGTGTTTTAGCAGCTAGAAGCATCCAATTGTTAGTAAAACGTCAGTGATCAACCCTAGCAATGGATAACCAATGTTTTTTAAAAAATAAATAGAAGGTAAGGCGAGAGAAAGCCTGAAATCATACAACAAAAATCAAAGTGCCAGTTTCGTTGAGGCCGTAGTGGGCACCTGGTTTTGCCACATTGTTTACATATATTACAAAGTACAAAAGCGAGTGACAAAGAGAAAAGAACCAAATAGAATTAAGAGAGGGTGGTAACGACAAAATTTGATGTATCACACAGCGTTAAACAAGCTAGCCAGAAAGGGGAATATATATGTATACATAAATATATATAGAGCAGAAGGTGGTGTGCAGCAGTAGGCCTGAGTGGATGTAGGGCCCGCCATAACAGGTTGGTGTCATCAAAAATAAAGTAGGGTACTTACCAAAATGAGGATTGAAAATTAAAAAAGGTAGACAGTAGTACAAGTGATAAGAGGTGGTAAATGAGGACTTCAAAAAGGGCAAGAAATAAGTATAAGGCCGGAAGAAGTCAGAGGCGGAAGGGCGGTGTGATACGAGTCTTCATAACAACGAGCATCTGAACAATCGAGCATCGTACATCGCATCTGGATGGACGTCCCCGCTCAGTAACTGTACAAATCTCACTTGTTTTTGTGGTGGCGGGAAGTCTGAGGAAGAAACCGGCCCGGCGACACTGGTTAGCTGCTATCTTTAACCCTGGCTCCGGGCTGATTATCATAGCACAAAACCCTAGCAGTAGTGTAGGAGAGATAAAATTTTGTAGAGCAGGACTAAATGGGAAGCTAACAGCCCTGACAACAGTTTCGAGAGATAATGTTTTTAGGAACACAAAGACAGTACAATCTAGAGAAGCAAGTATTGGGTACACATGTAGTAAAAAGGTAGTGAAAGAGTGACCTGTTAACACACGCTAGATTATAATTTATTAGAAACTACGCACATGTTTAATGGTGATCTCATTATATTACGGGTACACCCAGAAGTGATGTTGTATTTCTGGGACATATAAACAACTGACGTGTCCCACACACCACACGAACGCGCGCACACACATACACACTGCGGGGCCGGAGCTGGGATACTCGACCCCTGAAACCACATCTAGGACAGTAAACACAGCTGAGATCCTTGGATCAGACCGCCCCACCCACAGAACGCCCCCACAGCGCCCACTCCCTATCTTTTTCTTGGCCCCTCGCCTACCCTCCCTCCCCCTACTCGCTCATCACTGACTCACTCACTCACTCTCTACTCAATAATCACTCTCGTCCTCTCTTCTCTCTGCTCGTCTCTCTCGTCTTCCCTCTCTCTTCTCTCTCTTCACTCGTCTCTCTCTCCCAGTCATTCTCTCTCATTCTCTCTCTCTCTCTCTCCTCCTCTCTCTCTGCGAGCTCTCCCTCGTCTCTCTCTCCTCTCTCTCTCTCCCTCTTCTCTCTCTCTCTCTCTCTCCCCCTGCTCTCTCATCTCTCTCTCTCTCTCTGCGTCCCTCTCTCCCTCTCTCATCCCTCTCTCTCCCTCCTCTCTCTCCCTCTCTCTCCCTCTCTCTCCCTCTCTCTCCCACACCCTCCCACTCTCTCTCCCTCGTCTCACCCTCCTCCTTCTCTCTCGCTCCCTCTCTCTCTCCCTCTCTCTCTCTCTCCTCTCCGATGGCTCTACTCTCTCTCTCTCCTCTCACTCTCTCTCTCTCTCTCTCTCTCTCTCTCCCTCGGCTCACCTCTCTCCCTCCTCTCTCCCTCTCCCTCTCTCTCTCTCCCCCCCTCTCTCTCTCTCATCTCTCTCTCATCCTCTCTCCCCCTCTCTCCCTCTCTCTCCCTCTCTCTCCTCTCCTCACCCCTCTCTCCCTCTCTCTCCGCTCTCCTACCCTCTCTCTCCCTCTCTCCCCACTCTCCTCCCTCTCTCCTCTCTCCCATCTCTCTCTCTCTCTCCTTGCGTCTCCCTCTCTCTCTCTCTTCAACCTGCCTTCCTGGCTCTCTCCATCTCTCCTCCTGCTCTCACTCTCTCCAAACTCTCCCTCTCTCTCTCTTCTCTCTCTCTATCTCCCCCCTCGCTCGATCTCTATCCTTCTCTCTCTCCCTCTCTCTCCCTTCATCCCTCGTCTCTCCCTCCTTCTCCCCCTCTCCTCTCTCACTCTCTCTTCTCTCTCTTCGGCGCTCCCTCTCTCTCTCTCTCATCCCGCTTCTCCTCTCTCCCGCTCCATTCTCTCTCTCTCTCTCTCCTCCTCTCTCTCTCTTCTCTCTCTCTCTCTCCCTCTCTCTTCTCTCGCTGCGGGCTCTCTCCCTCTCTCTCTTCTCTCCCGCTCTCTTCTCTCCTGCTCTCTCTCCTCTCTCTCTCCTCTCTCTCTCTCCTCTTCTCGGTTCTCTCTCTCTCTCTTGCTCTGCTCCTCTCTCCAACTCTCTCTCTCGCCTCTCTCTCTCTCTCCCTCTCTCACCCTCGCTCTCTCTCCCTCTCTCTCTCTCCCTCTCTCTCTCTCTCCCTCTCTCTCTCTCTCTCTCCCCTCTCTTCTCTCTCCTCCGCTCTCTCTCCCTCTCTCTCTCCCTCTCTCACTCCGCTCGTCTCCTCTTCTCCTCCCTTCCTCCTCTCTCTCCTTCTCTCCCTCTCTCTCTCCTCTCTCTCTCTCTCTCTCCCACTCTCCCTCTCTTCGTCTCTCTCCCTCGTCCTCTCTCCTTCTCTCTCTCCTCCCTTTCTCTCCCGCTCTCGTCTCACCTCACTCTCTCCCTCTCTCTCTCCCTCTCTCTCTCTCGTCTCTCCCTCTCTCTCCCCCTCTCGTCTCTCCCTCTCTCTCTCTCCCCTCCTCTCCCTCTCTCTCATCCCTCCTTCTCTCCCTCTCTGCTCTTCCCTCAGTCTCGCTCCTCTCTCTCTCCCTCACTCTCCCTCTCCCTCTCTCTCTCTCCCTCTCTCTCTCGCCTCTCTCTCTCCTCTCTCCCCCACAGCTCTCTCCCTCTCTCTCCCTCTCTCACTCCCTCTCTCTCGTCCCCTCCCCCCCACCGTCCCTCTCCCCACTCCTCTCTCTCCCTCTCTCTCCCCCTCCCTCTCTCTCTCGCCTCGTCCCTCTCCCCCTCTCTCTCCCTCTCTCTCCTCTCCCCTCTACTATCTCTCCCTCTCTCTTCTCTCCTTCTCTCTCTACCCTCGCTCTCTACCTCACTCTCTCCGCTCTCTCGTCTCTCTCTCTCTCCGCTCTCTCTTTCTCTTCCTCTCTCTCTGCCCTCTCTCCCCTCTTCCCTCACGTTCCCATAACCCAAGTCTCTCACCCTCCTCTCTCTCTCTAGGCTCTCTCTCGTCCATCACTCCATTTCTCTCTCTCATAGCCTTTTTCCCCTTGCCCTCCTTTGCTCCCTCTCTCTTTTCTTCATCTCGCCTCTCCCACTTCCGCCCTCTTCTTTCTCCCTCTCTCTAAACTTTCTCCCCCCCCTCACATTTACTCTCCCTCGCCCCTTGGTCTTATCCCTCACCCCTATACTCTCCTCCTCTCTCTCCCCTCTTATCTACCCTATCTCTCTTCCTCTCCTCTCCCTCTTTCTAAACCCTTTCTCTCTTCTCTCTCTCTCTATGGCGGCTCACGCCTGCTCACATAGCACTACTCCTACACCACCCCAAACACACTCCCGTCCACATCCCCCCCCTCCTACTAGCCAACATCTGCGGTAAACAAAAAAAAAACAAAAAAAAAAAAAAAAAAGAAAAAAAAAAAAAAAGGGTTTGCCTAATGAGGACGGAAAACCCGGATCTGTTAGTAAAAACCAGGTAAGTGAAAGACTGGGAGTTAGAGCTCCAAAAAAGGAAGGAAAGTGGAGAAGGAAGATAGTAGAGCTTGGTAGAAAATGGAGGAGGCTGGAATAGCCTGAAGAGTGCAGGAAGTGTCGGAAGTATACAGGCCTTAGCAGCAGAAGCTAGTATACAGTGCGTAGAAGAGAAACTGGCAAAGCCTGAAACAGAATAGAGAGACAAATATGACCATTCAGACTTGACATCAGCAAATTCAAAGTCAGGCGCAGTACAGAGGGATGGTAAGCAACAACGGAGACATGCCGACCAGGAAGGCCCTATCAGACCCGACGTGGGGCCAGGGAAAAATACGACGAGCACACTGAGGATCAAACGTACGTTCTGAAACAATTGATGGAAATTGAGAGTCAAGCACAGACAAGGGGATTGGTAAGCAACAACGGAGACATGCCGTACACGAAGAGACCTATCTAGAAGACCCACGTGGGGCCAGGGAAAATACGAAATCACACTAAGAACAAGCGACAGTGTCCGAAGAAAATGAAGGTTAGATATATGCAGAGGTTCTAACAAGCCAACTGCAAGTAGCAAGGGACAGACATGGCCAGGAAGACAGTCCACTTAAGAATAGATGTTTCAGAGATTACAGTGGACTGAAGGCAAGAACATGTGTCAATGGAAGGAAGACAAAAATGCCTCAGAGGAAGCAGATGGTGACCATGGAGGGGTAGGAAAGGGGCCGGAGTCCGAGTTTTGTGTAAGAGGCTCCATAAGCCAATGGGGCCAATCATTGAAGAAATAAAAGCAGGATGAGAAAAAAATGATTTGAAGCATCATGAAAACATAGGGGAGGGCATATGACCCAGGTGACAAATTTTCAGAGAATTTGGTGTTTGCGATTGGAAGGAAAGCGGGCCTGTCAGATAACTTTCAAGGAAGAATCAGTTCGAATCAGGATCTGCAAGAGAAAGCAATACTGAGGAGACAAAGAGGGAACCAGAGAGTATACCTCGACCGAGACAAGAACACAAGAAGAAAGGACTATTACACGAAAGAGAGGTACAGAGACGCAAGGTAGGAACGAGAAGCACTGAAAAAAGAGCAGTGACCCAGAACACAGGAGAAGGGCAAATCCAGCCCCAGCAGAAACTCCCACCAATAAGACCCCACCCGCGACACTACCCAAAGCAACTGAGCAACCTATACTCCAACCCACTCAACTGTCCCTTCTGCCACCAACCACCCCATATCACAAACAATCACCCCAACAGCTGTCCCTTATGGGCATTCTGACCCTACCCTCCATCAACACATACCCCCACCTACTCCACAGCCCCATAGAGGCCCCACCAAGCTCTCACCTCCCCCAACCCCAATAAACTTGCTGACCACAAGTGAATAGAAAAATGATACTAATAGGTTAGGTACACAAATGTCGGATGTGAATAATGATAAACGTAGGATGGAATGAAAGAATCAGTGAATAATCCCCAGACATCATAGCAGTCACCACAACAAAACTCGCATGAATAAAAGCAGACACAATCTTTCCCAACGGATATCAGATCCTGAGGAAAGATAGAAGAGTAGAGGAGGTGGGAGGATGTGGTTGCACTGCTCATGAAAACAACAATGGGGATTTGAGGAAATGGAAGGCATGGACATTATTGGAGAAATAGACTACATGTTAGGTAAATTCAGTCCGGAGAACAGAAAGAGTCATTGGAGATGAGGTATAACCCACCACATTAACTGCAGGTAGGGCCAAGAGATAGTACGAAGAAAACAACAGGGGTGATGGTGGACACACTGGCTGAGGTGGCAAGAAAGAGCTGCAAGACCTCGAGCATAGCAAATTACTGGTAAATGGCGATTTCAACCACAGGGAGATTCGACTGGTAAAACTCTGGAGCCACATGGGTCCCGAAACATGGATAACGAAAGAAGATGGATTGGTACTATGAAAACCTCATGCATCAACATGTCAGGGACACAACCAATAGAGAGTGGAGTATGAGCCACAAGACTGGCTCTTGTGTTCACGCCTGAGCAGATCAGACATCGAGATCATCACTTACGAGAGGCCCTCCCTTTGAGCAAGCGATCATGTGTTCTGAGTTTTGACTATATAGTAGATTAACGAAGTGGAGAAGGAAACAGAACTGAATGGGGACTGGATAAACTATAAAAGGTGGGACTACACAGGTATGAGAAACTATGCCCTTCAGGATGTTTCAGTGGGACAGAGAAATGGTAGGAAAATCAGGTAAACGAGATGATGGAATATGTGGCAACAAAGAGTGCAAGGAGGCAGAGAAAGTTTGTTCCCAAGGGAATCAGAAATAGATAGGAGACCGACGAGTCCTTGGGTTTACCCAAGGTGTAGGGAGGAGCAAAAGCTAAGTGCAACAAGAATGGAGAAGAGGGTACAGGAGGCAATAGGACCCCAGAAAAACAGGAGGAGATTAGAGAAGAGCCAGAAAGAGTATGCGCAGGATAAGGAGGGAGGCCCCAGAGACAGTATGAAAACGACAAAAGGCATCGAAAGTCAATCGACGCCGAAAACTGCTATTGCCACGATTAGGAAGAAGACACATTCAAGTGAACCAGTTAGATAAGGCTGAGGAAAGAAGGTTGGAACTCACAAGAAACGATCGAAGAAGTAGTGAGGAGCTCAACACGAGATTTAAGGAAGTGATTTACATAGAGACAGGAAAGGACACAGGGGGACAGACCAGATTGGGGACACCAACAAGGAATAACACCAACAAGTGTTGGACTGACAAACATACAGATGAGGAGGAGTGTGAAGAAACGGCTAAGGGACATCGATACCGACAAAGGACAATGGGACCGTACAACAATCTCCTCCATGGGTCCTTAGAGAGGGATGCAGATATGTTGTGCTACACACTTACCACAATCTTCTCTCATGAGCAGCCTATCCCTGATACTGGGCAAACTACCTGAGTATGGAAACAGCAAATGTATTTCCCATTTTCAAAAAAGGAGACAGAAAAGAGGCACTAAACTAAAGACCGAGTTCATTGACGTGTATGTTATGCAAAATTATGGAGAAGTATTATCGATGATGAGAGTGGGTGGAGACACCTGGAACGGAAACAGGAGTAATTAAATGCAACCAGCAACGGAATTCACGGAAGCAAATCCAGTGTCACAAACCATCTGATTGTTTATGATAAAGATAACATAATAAGACAAGAAAGGAGAGGGGGTGGTTTGATTGCATCATCTTGGACTGCAAAGAAGGCGCTTTTGACACAGTTCCACACAAGAGATTATTGCATGAAGCTAGAGCATCAGCTGCATATAACGAGAAGGGCACAGCATGGATCAGAGAATACCCGACAGGGAGGGCAACAACGAGTTCATGGAACGTAATGATGTATCACATTGGGCCCCTTGTGACGAGCCGGTCCCACAGGGTGTCGGTCCTATGGACCAGTGCAATTTTTGTATAAGTAACGACATGACTGAATGGATAGACTCAGAAGTGTCCCTGAGTTTGGTGCGGAGATGATGGAATGTTAATGAGGAGAATTAAAATCTGATGAGGACCAGCAGGACTTCAAAGAGACCTGGAACAGACAGTGACACCGGTCCAGCCCAATATGCTTCTCGAATTTAATCTGCAAATGCAAAGTACATGAAGATAGGGGAAGGGCACATAAGACCACAGAAGAGTAATAGCTAGGGGGGCCAAAGACTAGCAAACCCACTCAAGGAGAAAATCTTGGGGTGGTATAGACACCGAGCAGTCTCCGGAAGCACACATCAATCAATCACTGCTGCAGCATAAGGGCGCTGGCAAAACATGAGAACAGCATTCCGACACCTTATAAGGAATCAATAAAGGACACTGTACAACCGTGATGTCATACCCATACTGGATTATGCACACGCTGTTTGGAACCCGCACGTGATAAAGCACTTCAAGAAACTAGAGAAAGTACAAAGGTTTTGCAACAAGGATTAGTCCAAGCTAAGGGAATGTCCTATAAGAAAGATAAAGGAAATCGGCCTGACGACACTGATGACAGGAGTGTCAGGGGAGACATGATCACTACATATAAAAATACAGCGTGGAATAAGACAAGGTGGACAAGGACAGATGTTCCAGGGAGGGGACGACAGAAACAAGAAGGCCACCAATTGGAAGTTGAAGACACACAATGAGTCAGAGAGATGTAGGAAGTATTCTTCAGTCATAGAGTTGTAAGGCAAGTGGAATAGCCTAGAAAATGACGTAGTGAGGCAGAACCATACACAGTGTTTTAAGTACGAGGTTTTGATAAAGCTCATGGGAGCGGGGATAGAGATGGTCTAGTTAGCAATACCGGTGAAGAGGCGGGCCAGGAGCTAGTACTCGACCCCTGCAACTCACAAATAGGGTAGAGTACACACACACACACACACTAAACAAAATGGTAACAAACTAACTGCTGGTGTTCCCTACAACAGTATTTGAAAATAGGCTGAGGACTGCTCCTGAGTGGAACAAATTGGTGTTTCAAAGTAAGGGAAGGTTCCTGGGAGAGAAGAGTGGAACCATTGTACATATTTTTAAACGAGATGAAAAAGCTCTCCTGGGACAGGTGATGGTAGCACCGTGGTGTTTTAAAGATAGAAGGATGCCTCCTGGGGAGAAGAGAGTATAACACTTGATGATTACGCTGCCCTTCTGATGCACCTCTCTACTTATCCAACATTCCTCCTCTTCACTTCTTTCCTTTTGACGCAGGATTTTCACTATCGTTTATACTTGCGAAGAACTGATGAGCTGTGAAACGTTAGTCAGCGGTGATGATGTCTGTGCTTCGTTCCCGGATTCGTAAGATGTCGAATTTTTGGGTCGAATTTCTGCTGCTTGTAGGCATTCTGGTTCAGTGAAAAGTACAATGTTCTTGTAGATGAATGACTGAGTAAATGGTGGCGGAAAGATGACTAGTGTTGGTAGTGAAGTATGAATGAGTGTTGGTAGTGAAGATGACTGGGATGTTGGTGTGAAGATGAACTGAGTGTGTTGGTATGAAGATGACTGAGTGGTTGGTAGTGAAGATGACTGAGTGTTGGTAGTGAAGATGACTGAGTGTTGGTAGTGAAGATGACTGAGTGTTGGTAGTGAAGATGACTGAGTGTTGGTAGTGAAGATGACTGAGTGTGTGGTGGTGAAGATACTGATGTTTGTAGTGAAGAAGACTGAAGTGTTTGGTAGTGAAAGATACTGGTGTTGGTGGTGGAAATGACCAGAGTGTTGGGTGGTGAAGATGACTGAGTGTTGAAAGTGAAAGATGACTGAGTGTTGGTATGAAGAATGACTGGGTGTTCGGTGGTGAAGATGACTGATGTTGTAGTGAAGATGACTGAGTGTTGTAGTGAAGATGACTGAGTGTTTGGTAGTGAAATGACTGAGATGATTGGTGGTGAAGATGAACTGAGGTGAGAGTGTATTGAAGTCTCGCGAGTGTTGGGTTAGTGAGGAGGAATACAGGTGTTTGGTGGTGAAGATGACTGGATGTTGGTAGTGAAGATGACTGAGTGTTGGTAGTGAAAATGACTGGAGGGGAGTGTTGTAGTGAAGATGACTGAGTGTTGGTGGTGAAGATGACTGAGTGTTGTAGAAGATGACTGCGTGTGGAGTGAAGAGGACTGGTATGGTGGTGAAGATGACTGAGTGTTGGTAGTGAAGATGACTGAGTGTTGGTAGTGAAGATGACTGAGTGTTGGTAGTGAAGATGACTGAGTGTTGGTAGTGAAGATGACTGAGTGTTGTGTGAAGATGACGAGTGTTGTTATGAAGATGACTGAGTGTTGGCGTAGTGGAAGATGACTGAGTGTTGTGGTGAAGATGACTGAGTGTTTGGTAGTGAAGATGACTGGTGTTTGGTGGTGAAGATACTGATGTTGGGTAGTGAAGATGACTGAGTGATGGTTGTGAAGATGAGTGAGTGTGGTGGTGAAGATACTGAGTGGTTGGTAGGAAATGATGTTTGGGAGAAATTGGGGGGACCTGAGTGTTGGTGGTGAAGATGACTGAGTGTGGTAGTGTAAATAACTGAGTTATGGTGGTGAAGAAAACGGAGTGTTGGTTTTTTTAAAATATAAAAGAAAAAAAAAATGAAGAATGACTGAGTGTTGGTAGTGAAATGACTGATGTTGGTAGTGAAAGAGGACGGAGTGTTGGTGGAGAAGATGACTGAGTGTTGTTGGGTGAAGATGACTTGAGTGGTGGTATGTAGATAACTGAGTTAATGGTGTGGAAGATGACTGAGTGTTGGTAGTGAAGATGACTGAGTGTTGGTATGAAGAAGACGGAGTGTTGGGAGTGAAGAATGACTGAGTGTTGGTGGAGAAGATGACTGAGAGTTGGTATGGTGCAGATGATTGAGTAATTGGTAATGAAGATGACTGAGAGTGTTTGGTTGGAGAAGATACTAGTTTATGTGTGAAGAGACTGAGTTGTTGGTGGTAAGAGTGCTGAGGTTTGTTAGTGAAAATGACTGAGGTTGTTGGTGGTGAAGATGACTTGATTGTTGTGGTTAAAATGACTGAGTGTTGGTGGGTGAAGAAAGATTGAGTGTTGTGGTCAAGATGGACTAGGGTTGATAGGTGAAGATGACTGAGTGTTGGCGGTAAGATGACTGAGTTTGGTGGTGAAGAAGACTGAGTGTTTGTTGTGAAGATGACTGAGTGTTTGTTGGTGAAATGACGAGTGTTGTTGGTGAAGATACTGAGTGCTAGGTGGTGGAAGATGTACTGCTAGTGTATTGTTGTGAAGATGACTGCGTGTTGGTGGTGCGATGACTGAGTGTTGATGGAGACTATTAATGAGTGTTGGTGGGTGAAGATGACTGATGTTGATGTGACGATGACAGATGTTTGGTGGTGACGATGACTGAGTGTTGGTGGTGAAAGATGACTGAGTTGTTGGTGTGAAGAAGACTGAAGTATGGTGATGAGAGATGACTGAGTGTTTGGTTGGTGGATATGACTGAGTGTTTGTGTGAAGATGACTGAGTGTTTGGCTGTGAAGATGACTGAGATGTTTTGTTGTGAAGATGACTGAGTGTTGGTGGTGAAGATGACTGAGTGATGGTGGTGACGAATGACTGAGTGTTTGTGAAGGGGGGAGATTGACTGAGTATGTATGGTGTGTGAAGATGATCTGAGTGATGGTTAGATAGAAGATGACTGAGTGTTGGTAGTGAAGATGACAGAGTGTTGGTAGGTTAAGTATGACTGTGTTGATGTGTGACGAATTACTGAGTGTTGATGGTGACGAAGACTGGAGTGTTGGTGGTGAAGAGACTAGGTGGATGGTGGTGCAGATGGACTGAGTTTGGTGGTGAAGATGACTAATAGTTGGAGATAGAAGATGACTGATGTTGGTGGTGAAGATGACTGAGGTGTTTGTTGTGACGAAGACTGAGGTGATGGTTGTGAAGCTGACTGAGTGTTGGAGTGAAAGATGACTGAGTGTTGTAGTTAAGATGACTGAGTGTGGTAGTGAAGATGACGTGGAGTGATGTGGTGGTGAAGATTGACTGAGTGTTGATGGTGACGATGACTGAGTGTTGGTGGTTGAAGATGACCTGAATGTTGGTGATGAAGATGACTGAGTGTTCGTCGAGAAATGACTAAGTGTTGGTGGTGAAGATTGACTGAGTGTTTATGTTGTGAAGATGACGAGTGTTGGTGGAGAAGATAGACTGAGTGTTGATGGTGACGAAGACTGAGTGTGTGAGGAGGAAGATGACTGATTGTTTGGATGGTGACGTATTACTGAGTGTTGGGGTGAAGATGCCTGAATGTGGGTGATTAAGATGGACTAGTGTTGGTGGAAGGATGAACTGAGGTTTGTTGGAAGATGACTGAGTGTATGTGGTGGGAAAGGATGACTGAGTGTTTTGTTGTGAAGAAGACTGAGGGTTGGTGGTGAAGATGACTGAGTGTTGATAGGTGACGATGACAGAGTGTGGTGAGGAAGATGACTGAGTGTTGGTTGGTGAAGATGACTGAGGTTTGGTTGGAGAAGATGACTGAGTGTTGGTAGTGAAGATGACTGAGTGTTGGTATGAGATGACTAGTGTTGTTGGTGAAGATGACAGAGTGTAAGATGGTGACGATGACCGAGTGTGTGCTGGTGAACGATGACTAGTGTTGTGGTGAAGATGACTGAGTGTTTGGAGGTGAAGATGACTGAATGTTAGTGGTGGAAGATGACTAGTGTTGGTAGTGAAGTTGACTGAGTGTTGGTGGTGAAGAAGACTGAATGTTGAGTGATGAAGATGACTGAGTGTTGGTGGTGAAGTTGACGAATATTTGGGTGGTGAAGATGACGAGTGTTGATGGTGAAGATTCTGGAGGTTTAGGTGTGAAGATGACTTTTAGTGTGGTGAGTGAAGATGACTGAGTGTTGGTGGTGAATAAGACTGGGTGTTGGTGTGAAGATGACTGAGTGTTGGTGGTGAAGATGACTGAGTGTTGGTGGTGAAGATGACTGAGTGTTGGTGGTGAAGATGACTGAGTGTTGGTAGTGAAGATGACTGAGTGTTGGTGGTTGGAAGATACTGAGTGTTCGTGAGAATATGACTGAGTGGTGGTAGTGAAGATATCTGAGTGATTGAAGTGAAGATGACTGAGTGTGGTGGTGAAGATGACTGTAGTGATTAATAGTAAGATATCTGAGTGTTGGTGGTGAAGATGACTATGTTGGGTGTTGAGATGACTGGAGTGTTGGTAGTGTGAAGATTACTATGAGAGCTCGTCCGTGAAGATGACTGAGTGTTGTGGTGAAGAATGACTGAAGTGTTTGGTAGTAAATATCTGAGTAGTTGGTAGTGAAGATTACTAGTGTTGGTGAGAAGAGAGACTGAGGTTGGTGGTGAAGATGACTGAGTGTTTGGTAGTGAAATGACTGAGTGTTGGTGGTGAAGAATGACTGAGTGTTCGTCGTGAAGATGACTGAGTGTTGGAGGTGAAGATTAGACTGAGTGTTGTGGTGAAGAGACAGAGTGTTGTGTGTGAAGATGACTGAGTGTTGGTGGGTGAAGGATTGAACGTGAGTGTTCGTCCGTGAGATGACGGGAGTGGTGGGTAGTGAAGATGTCTGAGTGTTCGACGTGAAGATGAACTGAGGTGTTTGGGTTAAGATGACCTGAGTGTTTGTGGTGAAGAGTACTGAGAGTGGGTTGGTGGTTGAAGATGACTGATGTTGGTGATGAAGATGACTGATGTTTGGATTAGTGTAAGGTGTGTCTGAGTGTAGGGTGATGAATAAGACTGAGTTTTGGTATGAAAATGTCAGATGTTGTTTATGAAAATGACTGAGTGTTGGTGGTGAAGATGTCTGAGCGTTGGTGGTGAAGATGACTGAGTGTTGGGTGGTGAATAAGACTGTGAGTGTTTTGTGGTGAAGATGACTGAGCATTGGTGGTGAAGATGATGACTGAGTTTTGGGTGGAGAAGATACAGAGTATAGTATGGAGAGTGAAGATGTCTGATTGTTGGTGGGTGAAGATGACTGAGTGTTGGTGGTGAAGATGACTGAAAGGTTGGTAGTGAAGATGTCTGAGTTGTTTTGGTGGTGGAAGTGATGACCGAGTGTTGGTAGAGAAAGATGTCTGAGTGTTTTGGTGGAGTAAGATGACAGAGTGTTGTGTGAAGAATGACTGAGTGTTGTGTGAAGAGACTGAGTGTTGGTGGTGAAGGTGACCGAGGTGTTGGTAGTGAAGAAGACTGAGTGTTGGTGTTGAAGATGACTGAGTGTTGGTGGTGAAGAATGACTGAGGGTTGGTGTGAAGATGGACTTGAGTGTTTGTGGTGAAGATGACTGAGTGATGATGGTGAAGATGACTGAAGTGTTGTAGTGAAGATACTGAGTGTTGGTGTGAAGATGACTGAGTGTTGGAGGTGGAAGAATGACTGATTGTTGTGGTGAAGTGATGACTGATTGTTGCTGTTGAAGATACTGAGGTGTTTGGTGTGAAGATGACTGATGTGTTGGTGGTGAATGGATGACTGAGGTGTTGTGGTGAAGATGACTGAGTTTGGTGGTGAAATTACTGAGTGGTTTGGTGGTGAAGATGACTGAGTGTTGGTGGTGAAGATGACTGAGTGTTGGTAGTGAAGATGACTGAGTGTTGGTGGTGAAGATGACTGAGTGTTGGTGGTGAAGATGACTGAGTGTTGGTGGTGAAGATGACTGAGTGTTGGTGGTGAAGATGACTGAGTGTTGGTGGTGAAGATGACTGAGTGTTGGTGGTGAAGATGACTGAGTGTTGGGGTGAAAGATGACTGAGTGTTTGGTGGTGAAGAATACTGAGTGTTGGTAGTGAAGATGACTGAGTGTTGGTGGTGAAGATGACTGAGTGTTGGTGGTGAAGATGACTGAGTGTTGGTGGTGAAGATGACTGAGTGTTGGTGGTGAAGATGACTGAGTGTTGGTGGTGAAGATGACTGAGTGTTGGTGGTGAAGTTTGATGGTTGTGATGAAGAAGGCAGTACAGTGTGTGTTCCACCTGGGAATCTGACAGTGCAGTTTGAGAGACACTGTAACCAACGGAGCTCAGTGTAGATTATATTTTGCCACTGAAGTGGAACTTTATTGTACACCCCATATACATCCTGTGGATGGTGGCGCAACAGCATATGGATACACAAAATGCCTAGAGAACTAGACCCCAAAATGGTTAACAGGAATACCTCTGGATTTATATCTATAGTTCAGTTATCTCTCACCAGAAGATTTAAGGAATTTGCTTAATATATTTGGTATCTTATTTTCATTAATAAGATATCTTGACATGTCACATAGGTTGTTATACTATCTCTATGTTCCACAATAAGTGCACAATAAAGTACTTAGTGTTCAGTATAGTGAAACATAGTGCTGGTCACACTGTATTACGTTGGTCATCATCTGGGTGTCTCAAACTGCCAGAAGTACCTGTAAACAAGCCTAAGCCTGGCCACTGCAGCATTACTCAGTCTGTAGAGCTCCGTCAAGCCAAGATAATGCTTCACACAGAGTGTCTAACTGCCATTATAGTCACCAAGCTCGTGGCTCACTTGTACCGTCCTCATCACACACACTGAGGAACCGGGGATCGATCCCTGGCACCGGTGGAAACGTTGGGCATGTCACCTTACACCTGCTGTCCCTGTTCACCTAGCAATAAGTAGGTACTCTTGTGGAAGGCAACGTGGAGTACAAGACTATGTGGTCACAAATGTTCTGCATAAGCAGGGACTTTCTATACGGTATATCAGTGATATCAGCGGCGTGCGTAATGCTTGTATCGTGTACTAGTATAAATATAGATTATTATTATTATTTTATTATTATTATTATTATTATTATTATTATTATTATTATTATTATTATTATTATTGTCATTATTTTATTAGTAGTATTAGTAGTTGTTGTAAAATGCAACAACAGTCTCTTCGTGTCACAGAAGTTCCCATCTTTTCTCTTAAGCTTAATTTTCCAGCAGTCAGCTTAATCCCAGTAAGCTTATCATAGTTCAACTTACTGATGATATTCCTGCCAAAAGTGAACCCACACTCTGAGCAAAGGATCGTTGCTATGTCAGCTAAGCTTGCTACGTCCGCCTGTAAATTTAGCAAGACAGTTTCACTATCATCTACTTTCACATGTCTGAGAAAGTATAACTGGTGTAAGAGTCTGTACTGAGCAGATAACTACTGTAACGAGGTTGTTAGTGGGTGTGTAAGCTGCTATTGATCCACCTGTCTCCCTGGCTGGACAATTATGTTGCAGAATTGTAGAGATGAGTTAATTGATGTTTGTGTGTGTACTCACCTAGTTGTACTCACCTAGCTATGGTTGCAGGGGTCGATTCACAGCTCCTGGCCCCGCCTCTTCACTGGTCGCTACTAGGTCATTCTTCCTGCTCCATGAACTTTATCATATATCTTCTTAAAGCTACGTATGGATCCTTCCTCAACTACATCACTTCCCAGACTGTTCCACTTCCTGACAACTCTGTGACTGAAGAAATACTTCCTAACATCCCTGTGATTCATCTGAGTCTTCAACTTCCAACTGTGACCCCTGGTTGCTGTGTCCCATCTCTGGAACATACTGTCTCTGTCCACTTTGTCAGTTCCTCTCAGTATTTTACATGTCGTTATCAAATCATCCCTATCTCTGTCCTCCAGTGTCGTCAGGATGATTTCCCTTAACCTCTCCTCGTAGGACATGCCCCTTAGCTCCGAGACTAATCTTGTTGCAAACCTTTGCACTTTCTCTAATTTCCTTACGTGCTTGGCTATGTGTGGTTCCAAAATGATGCTGCATTCTCCAATATAGGCCTGACATACACGGTGTACAGGGTCCTGAACGATTCCTTTTTGAGATGTCGGAATGGTATTCTTAGGTTTGCTAGGCGCCCATATGCTGCAGCAGTTATTTGGTTGATGTGCGCCTCAGGAGATGTGCCTGGTGTTATACTCACCCCAAGATCCTTTTCCTTGAGTGGGGTTTGTAGTCTCTGGCCCCCTAGACTGCACTCCGTCTGCGGTCTTCTTTGCCCTTTCCCAATCTTCATGACTTTGCACTTGGTGGGGGTTGAACTCTAGGAGCCAGTTTCTGGACCAGGCCTGCAGCCTGTCCAGATCCCTTTGTAGTTCTGCCTGGTCATCGCCCGATTGAATTCTTATCATCAACTTCACATCATCTGCAAACAGGGACACTTCGGAGTCTATTCCTTCCGTCATGTCGTTCACAAATACC
>NC_069416.1:47585023-47737523 GCF_026875155.1 Cherax quadricarinatus | reverse complement strand
CATATATATCTTAGTATTTTATATTTAAAACAATAAGTTATAGTGAGCAGTCTCGTTGTCTGTGTACTTATCTAATTGTGGTTGTAGGGGTTGATTCATAGCTCCTGGCCCCGCTCCCACACCTACGTACCTGGTTTACCTGGATTATATATTATATATTATAATCGAGCCTACTACTGTACCTGGAGTTTACCTGGAGAGATTTCCGGGGGTCAACGCCCCCGCGGCCCGGTCTGTGACCAGGCCTCCTGGTGGATCAGAGCCTGATCAACCAGGCTGTTAATGCTGGCTGCACGCAAACCAACGTACGAGCCACAGCCCGGCTGGTCAGGTAACGACTTTAGGTGCTTGTCCAGTGCCAGCTTGAAGACTGCCAGGGGTCTATTGGTAATCCCCCTCATGTATGCTGAGAGGCAGTTGAACAGTCTCGGGCCCCTGACACTTATTGTATGGTCTCTTAACGTGCTAGTGACACCCCTGCTTTTCATTGGGGGGATGGTGCATCGTCTGCCAAGTCTTTTGCTTTCGTTGTGAGTGATTTTCGTGTGCAAGTTCGGTACAATGAAAAACTAAAAGAATTGCTTCTTGCCAGAGACAACTGTAGACCAGATAACATCCTTATCCAGTCTGACTTACCGCTAACGAGAATTCGATGAGGCAAATGCTAGAAAATAACGTGGTGGACAATAACTTTCAAAGCAAGAAATATTGCCCATGGTGACGCTGTTCAGATCACTTGTGTTGTCATAATGCCGTTCAACTTATTTTTATAAATATAAGTAAGCACAAAAACCATAAGGGTCATACATCGCTAGTGCTGTTCAGCGCTGACAGCTCCATTTACGCCAAGTAAGTTCTTATTCAGGTACAAGTACACATAAATACATTATTATTATTATTACAATCAAGGGGGAAGCGCTAAACCCGGAGGATTATACAGCGCCTGGGGGGGGGGGATGTGGAAGGCATTCAGGCTTAATTTGGGAAACTGGAGCACAGATCCAATTCCCTAAATCAAGAGCCCCTCACCAACATCAAGGAACCTAACTTGAGGGGACACATAAATACAATTATATAGGTCATCATACATAGCAGCATATGTGTACATTACCCAGGATAACCCAAAAAAGCCAGAGTGACCTATTTCCATTGTGGTCCTTAGGATGGAGAGCCAATAACTCATTTAAACTACTGAGAATGTCTAATCAAACTATTATTACAATAAAAAATAAGTGCTAAACCTACAAGGGTCATAGTGAGAATTGCAAAGAATACCGAATATGTACTGTCTGGAGCAGAGGATAGACATGATAATATGTAAGTGGAAAATGCTGAAGAGTTTAGTCCCCATTATAAACTTAAAAATGTATACGTAATTGATTGTATCATAAATTGTACTACCTCATATTAATAATAAAGTGAAATATAGAATATTTGTATTCTGCCACTGTAAAAGAACTTAATTATGTACTTAAAAATGTAAGATTGTATCATAAATTGTATTACCTCATATTAACAATAGAGTGAATATTGACTACATATTCTACCAGTCTTCACCTGTCTAGACTTAAGTAGTCTATAAGTATTATTATAATAAAAATAATAATAATATCTTTATTTACTACAAGTACATGTACAAGGTATACAGTCCTAGCTGACAACAATGACATACTACTACATGTATATAGAAACTCCCTTGTTATGCTCTGCATTTCGGGCAAATTAGGTCAGTGTCCCAGGATGCGACCCACACCAGTCGACTAACACCCAGGTACCCATTTTACTGATGGGGAACATAGACAACAGGTGGAAAGAAACACGTCCAATGTTTCTACTCTGGCTGGGAACCGAACCCAGACCCTCACCGTGTGAACCGAGAGCGGCTTTCTTTGCTTCAATCATATTATGTAAACACATTGTAACCTTAGCAGAGAAATAAATATTTTATTATTTATTTTTAACACCCCGTGCAAACATACAGTTGAGAGGTGTGCAGGAAATGTAAATGAACCTGTAAAAAATCATAGCCAGATCAACCAGGCTGTGTGGATGTGAGGGCAGCAGGTGCCAACAGCAACTGCCTTATTGAGACAAGCACATTGAAACCTGTCCACAAGCAAGCTCAAGATATGGAAGACTCTCAAACCAATACAGGGTTTGGAGTGTGCGTCTGTGTTCAATGGAGGAATAAATACACTCATGAACCAATAATTTTATTTTTGGTGTGCTTGCATTGTGTAGATTTGATGATGCAGACAGGGATGAACTGGATCATAAAAGCTGTGATGAATACATGGTTTGCAATTCTTTATCCAAAATGAAAAATTAGAAATAAATTTAAATTAAAATCTTTTCCTGACTTTTGGGTATTCTATATACATGTGGCACTGATAACCTCGGTTTAAGCGTGTCCCTTGATTATAATAATTCAATATATCTATATAACATGTATAAACATAATAATAAAGAACTATATAGTTTTGGTAATAATTTTGGATGAGTTGAACAAACTCCCGAGTATCATCACTGAAGTTAAAACGTGTCGTTTTAAAAGTAGGTCAGACAAATACCTGAGTGGGTGTAGGTGGGAGTGAGTTGGACCTGACTGGCTTAGGCCAGTAGGTGACTTGGACCTGCCTAGCATAGGCCAGTAGGCCTGTTGCTGTGCTCATTCTTAATTATTTTACAATACAACAACTATGTGTTGAAAATAATTATGGCCTCATTGGCCACGCCTAGCTCAACATATTTCATAATAAATTTTCATATATCTACCGATCTTATTTAGAAATTATTATATTCATTGTGAAGTGCTAAACCTGTAGGAGTCATACAGCATCTGGGGAATACAAGGTAATCAAGTTTGATTCAAGGGGAAATTATGCTGATGAGGTTTCCCTCATCAGCACTGAAATACTCACATATAAGAGTCTTGTTAAAAAAGTAATGCAGAAATTCATATGTGCAGTTAATTTTACCTGAAATGACATTACAGCAGTTCAGAACCAGCCAGGCAATGTGATGTACTTTTCAGTAGTTTTTGCTTTACATCAGTAGCCCAGAACCTAATCTACTGTATAAGCAGGGCTCACATGCATGCTTGTCTCTTGTATTCCACATCTGGAGCATCTCTTGTTATTGTCCATCACTAATCTGCTAACAATGATGGACTCCATTTTTCCTGGTAGCATTTCTCCATGACTGCGATGTCCTGGTGGAAATATACATTACTGACTGCTCTGCAGAGTCCACTGCTGCAATCTGGAGCCCAGCAGTTCTACCTTACTCTCTGGTAGTTCTAAACAGTATCTGATAAGGTCATTTAATTCATTCTGAATTATGTACAGTTTAGATGTCATAAACACATTCAGAGTCTTACGAAATTGAAGACTTCCAAATTTCGCTTGTTTTGCTATCCTCGTATCTTATCTCTGATTCAAAGGAGAATGAGTTCAGGGGCTCAGGATGGGTAGTTATTTGCCATGAGGTACAATGCATATAGTAGTGTATACAGTAGAACCCCTGTATCCACTGATTCGCTGGCCGCGGTTTCAGTTATCAGTGGTTTACTGTGGCCCAAAAATACCTCTTAATTTTGCATAATAATGGCCCCAAGACACAAAAGTAGAAAAGCTGGCAGTTCTTCAAAGCCTAAGAGAAGCCATGAAGTGCTTCCCATCAGTGAAAAAGTGATAATTTTCCATTTATTTTGCATAATTTATTAATTAAACTTTATAATAGGTATGTATAGGCCTTAAAGGGTTTGCTACTATTCACGGTTTCAGTATCCATGGCAGGTCCTTGGAATGTATCCCTCCTGTGGAAATGGGGGTCCTGTTGTATTTGAATATTGTACAGTTCACCAGTGGCATCACTAGGGTTGGTGTCACCCAGGGCAGGAATCTTTTGGTGTCACCCGGAGCAACATCTTTGGTGTCACCCCCTGAAATCCAAGGGCAGGGGGGATGGGGGGAGTAAACTCCAGTTACGTCACTACTGAATGCCCAGTGACTAATGTTTAGCAATGAGAACGTTTAAGGGCCATAAACCGAACTTTATTAATTATAAAATAAAAAATCATAGTAATATTGATTAAACAAATTCAAATACCACTTTGAGTACAGGCAACAGATCCTACATTTATTCATCTTCAACAATGAAAAAAAAAACATGAAAAATAAAGAAAAACCCTGGTTCCAATTTGACCTTAAGTACAGGTAACATCTCAATGAATCTGATCTTACATCTCCTTGCCTTCAATCCTGCAAAATCATCTATCACCATCAAAATCAATGATTTTCCCTATATAGACCTATTTGTACTCTGTAATCATATAATAGGCTACATAGAAACGAAGGATTCTTATGTTGTTGCAGCATGGTTTTGGGCATTAGTGTTACCTTCTTTAGAGGCTCTATGGTGTCACCGCTTAAGTGTCACCCTGGGGCACCCCTTCCCCTTACGGCACCCTACAGTTCACCTTTTTATCTTGCAAATGCCTTCCCTGACTGGAAGCACCATCCAGAAGTTACAATCACTTACATGATATGTTGGCTCCCTTCACAGTATTGGCACTGCAAAAAGTATAGATTTCCTTTTTCAATTGAACCATTGGCAAAGGTTTGTTGAACAGGTATTGCAGTATGTGTGCAGGGTTCAGCTCTTGGCCTAATCTTGTCTTACAGCCAAAATAAAGGTGAAAGGGTTTCCTAATCACAGCAGTTACAGTCATGCTTTAGCAACACAAAAAACAATGTCCCAATGTTACTGATGAGAAATATAGGAAATTGTATGTATTATTTAAACAATTATGTGTATTGGGTTTGAATCACGAGCCTTTTATCTGTACAGTTTATATACCCTCTTCCCTCCTTCCCCAAGTCAAGGCTAATAGCAACCAGCCAATTTGCAATTTTAAGCATCATTTCTGCAATCAGTGACTTAAAATTGCTGTAGCAAGAAATGACTAGTTTTATTTCCAAAGCACTGCAGCTGTAGACCAGCATTATCAATATGCATATAATTTAAATAGCTCTGTGTATTATAAGCTTACATAAATACTTTGCATCAATACAGTCTAGTATGTACTTTATTTAATTTTACAGGGTCATTTATATTTTTTTAATTTAATTTTTGTTTTTTGTGAGTGGGACCCTTTCTTCTTTACTAACTGTAATTTTTCATATGGTACTGAATGTACTTTTTCAAATAATTTTTTCCTGCAGAATTGGGATGTGCAAAAATATTATGCTAAATTTTTATATTTGCGTAATATAAATGAAACTAATAGCAGCCAGGAGGAGAACACACAGGAATCACAGTGTCAAGCTAATGAAGAATCGTGAAAAATTTTGGGTACTAAAAATCACAGGCATTATCAGTGGCTTAATTTTGAATAAAAAATGCTATGAGAGGAGAAAGGTGCCCATGATTAATATAAGTGGTGAGGAAAAGAAAGGCAAAAATAGGAAGAAGCTGAAAAGAAAGAGCTCTTTAACAGAAGTTTTAGAAAAATATGATTTACCTTAGAAACTTGACAAATCAAAAATTTTGTCAATACAAGTTGGCCATCACTTGTCCGGCAATCAGTAATCTGGCTCCATCAGTTCCATCAGTAATCCGGCACTAATTTTGGCTAGCATAATTTCAAATTTCCGGGGTTGCCCCACCAACCAGCTGCTACTGTTTGGTTTACCTGGAGACCTGGAGAGGGTTTTGGGGGTCAGGGGCCCTGCAGCCCAGTCTGAGACCAGGTCTCATGGTGGATCAGGGTCTGATCAACCAGGCTGTTACTGCTGGCTGCATGCAAGCTGGTGGTGCTATGTGCTGCGTAAGTCATTCCAATTTCTTTTTCTCCATTTTCTCACTTTTAGCCCTAGCCATGGTTCCAACGAATAAAAGAAATGCTTCTCATTGTGTAAAGCACATATGTACACTGTACATTACCTATAAAAGATAAAGTGGCTTTGAAGCCACTGTCGGCCGCCATGAGCTCAGATAAGCTGTGACTGATAAATTTGGGCCTACATATGAGAGACTAAGTCTATGTGGTAAGTGTGCACTATATAAAAAAATCCTGCAGCACACACTGCATAATGAGCAAAAATGGCAACTGTGCTTTTGATGTAAAACAGTGACATTGCGGTGCATTTTCAAGTGGTCTGAATGGATGTATTCTCGTTTCTTCTGGTCTGAGTTGATGGAATAGAAGATATATTATAGAAATAGATATAATTCTGATTGGTTTCATTCTGGAAAGTACCTTAAATTGAGCTCAAAGCAGCAGAAATGTTCGATTTTTGCTGATGTTCAAGAGTAAACAAATGATGTCGCCATCCAATACATATCCAACTTGCCAATCTAATACACAGTCACGAATGAGTTGACATTATTTACACAATTATTACAATAATGCATAACAGTAAATCTTCTATTTTTTGTGTGAATGAAAATTCAAAATGGAGAGCAAATGTAATATAAGAGGGGCCTGGAGACGTTACTAATGAAGAGAGAAAATGTTATTTTAGTGCCAGGAATATCTGCATTATTTATTCTGGACCCTATTTTGAAATTGGCATCTCTAGAAATTTATGTGAAATTGGCCAAATTACTGAATTCTGGCCACTAGTGGATAGCTGAAATAGGTAATTGAGTGGTTTCTTGTACTCAATTGACAGAACTGAAGGAATACTAGCGAAAAAGCTATGAGTTTGGTAGACTGGAACAATGGAATGGCCCAAAAATAGGGAGTAAAGTGAGTGAAATTCCCAATGCATCAATATTGCCATTGTGTTAAGTGTATTCTAACCTAATCACTCTGTAATCTGGCAAAATCACTAATCCGGCACCTGACAGGTCCCGATGATGCTGGATTAGTCATGGTCAACCCGTACCAACAAATGATATCAAATACACTCCTAAAAATGGAATACTTGAAGAAAATGGAAAAAGATCCAATCTGAAGTCAGATTTTGGAAAACGATAATATTGTACCACTCTGTCCAAACAAAAAATAAAAGTTAAAACATTTAAAGAGGAAACTATCCAATCATACACAATCACTAATATGTACTCCTCAAAATACAGTTATACCTATTAAGTTTGAAGATAATATTATGATACAGTTTGAAGGTTCTTGGGTAAAGAGACCAGACACATGAGAACTAGCCTGTTTGAGGAAAAACAATTGAAAAAGATGTTCCATGAGAGAAAAATGTGAATAGTAGTGACCAAAGAGAAACAAAAACCTTACCAACAAAGAATGAGAAAGATCCCAATTTTGGAGGATAAGAGAATCAGTAAGGGGAAGGAAAGAAAGAATGGACTAGTGAAAGACAGTTCTGTTGTACTGAATATATTAAAATATACAGGATTTAAATTATAATGTCTTAATAAGCAAATTTGTGAATTCTCTTTTTCCTTGGAACTGGATGACCCCTATGGGTTTAGCACTTCCCCAAAATGTGATGATTCAAAATTTTATTTCTTTGCCTAGTATACAATGTGTAGTTTACATGTAAAATAGTGTTATGCACAAAGAAAGCCACTAGCATACATGAGCATTTCAGGCAATGATCTGAAATGTCGTGAAGAACGTTCTGTATGAGATAATATCATTAGTCAAAAAAAATTATTTACATCATTTACTTTAAATATCCAGTGTTTCATGTCACTCTTTTTGACCTTACTGTCTCTTCTACAGGATACATTATTTGTACACTTTACTTCTATACTGTACCTGTAAAGGCATGATGAATGACCCATATTGGTTTAATGCTTTTATGAATAAGGTATTTCTTCAATAGAGGTTCCCTGAAGCTGGTGAGGGCTCTTGATCCAAGGAATTGGATCTGTCATCCCTTTCCTAGGATTGAGTTTGACTGCCTTCCATTCCCTAGGCACTGTATGATCGCTGCACGTTTGGCACTTTTCCCTAAATTCAATAATAATAATGATGTTTATAAAATAACAGTAAGCTATGCATTATCTTTTAACTCCCTGGTCCATGGCGGAAAGCCTGGTCTGTGACCGAGCTGTGGGAACACTGACCAACAGAAGTGTCCTTCAAGTATCCCTGTGGCACCAATATTGTTGCACAATAGCAGGGATTTCACACACGTTTTACCCAGCATGTACCATTGGCAAGCACCCTCTAATAGGAATGGTGTGTACAATCTATCCTACCATTTTAACTGCCAGTAAGGATACAAACTAATAAATGCCATTGTAGAAGTTCTGTATGGATCAACTACTTCAATCACTGGAGGGGTTACCTGTTGGGCTGCTTTGTTGTGGAGAGTTGGACATCTGAGGTAAAGATAACCGTGGATTTCCATGCATACTACCAAATGTCATTGAATCTTGTAAAACCATGTATCTTGTGGAAATAAGCTTTTGTTTTTTGTACCAGCATGAGTGAACCTTAGCATCAAAGGGACCTCCTGTTCAGGAAGCTCCATGGTAAACAAAGTAGCCCACTTGTGCTGTTTACCCTTGTTCCCTACAAATGACCCAGGAATGTGCCAGGATCACTTTTGGCTGCCACTAAATGGCAGATTGGCAATAATAATAATCTTTATTTTTACAAGTACATGTACAAGGTATACAGGCCTAGCTGACATCAATGACATACTATTATATAGAAAGCCCCTTATTATGCAGATCATTTCGGGCAAATTAGGTAAATTTCATCCCAGGATGTGACCTACACCACTCGGGTACCTATTCAACACAGGTGTCTTGAGAAAACACATTCTAATGTTTCCACCCGTATTGGGGGATCAACCCCCAGACCTGTGTGTGAGCCGAGTGCGCTAGCAATGGACCAATCCAGCAAAGCACTTGATCAGTCACAGTGTTCTGTTTGCAGTACTTAAAGAAATAACAACTTTGTGCTCTCTATTGTACTGTTTTAATTTGCAGACTCATTCCTCTTATTTGCGCTCATTTATTTACATAAATACTCCCTCAAGGAAGGTTCCCTGATGCCAGAAGGGGCTTCTCATCCAGGGAATCAGATCTCACCTTCCCTTCCGTGAATTAAACCTAATAACTTTCGATTCCCCAGGTGTTGTATGATCCATAATAATAATAATTACAGTAGGGCTCCACTTATTTGGCAGGTTAGGTTCCAGGCTATTGCCAGAAAGCAGACTTCGCCGGAAAGCAGAACTCCATTTTTTTCCATTTATAAATGCATATAAATACCAGATAACAAGTTTACATTAACATATTTTAAGTTAGCAATAGAACTAGGCATTAAAAAGTAAAATACACACACAGTACACTCAATATTTACCTCAAAATATTTGTAGTGTTAATGTAGGGCAAAAGGTGAGTAGTATTTACTCTAAAAAGTCAGGTGTGGTAGCCCTCCTGGCCACCCCACCCACACATACTATACTACAATGCTTAAAGCTCCCTAGAGCGATAAAATGCATATACAGTACACGCATTACTTACCTTAAAATATTTGTAGTCTTAATGTAGGGTGAGAGGTGAAAAGTATTTATTTGTAGAAAGTCGTGTGGGAGGTAAGGCATCCTCCCTGGCCACTTATACCTACTATGACATTAAGCTCCCTAGAGTGATAAAATGCATATACACATGTATAGTATACTCATTAATTACCTTAAAACATTTGTAGTCTTAATGTAGGGGGAGAGGTGAGTTTTATTTGTATGAAGTCAGGTTGGGAAGTATGGGGTAGCCAGGAAGGGCAGCCCTCGCCACCCCACCCGCCCACATATAATGTAAACAAACCAGATGAATGCGTCTGGTTTTCGTCACAAGTCCTACAAGTTGCCTGACTACCACAAGTCTTACAAGTTGCCTGGCTACCACAAGTTCTACAAGCTGCCTGCCTACCACAAATCCTACAAGATGCCTGGCTACCACAAGTCCTACAAGTCACCTGGCTACCACATCTCTTTTTTTTTTTTTTTTTTTTTTTTTTTTTTAACAAGTCGGCCGTCTCCCACCGAGGCAGGGTGACCCAAAAAAGAAAGAAAATCCCCAAAAAGAAAATACTTTCATCATCATTCAACACTTTCACCACACTCACACATTATCACTGTTTTTGCAGAGGTGCTCAGAATACAACAGTTTAGAAGCATACACATATAAAGATACACAACATATCCCTCCAAACTGCCACATCTCATATTTATGTTAATTCTACTGTGGGGTGTATGTAGATGGATTAAGCAAAATGTCTATATTAATGTTTTATACAATATTTAATGCTCCTTAGAGTGATTATTATTGTGTTGTTATTATTATTATTCCTAGGTAGTAGGTTGGTAGACAGCAACCACCCAGGGAAGTACTACCGTCCTGCCAAGTGAGTGTAAAACGAAAGCATGTAATTGTTTTACATGATGGTAGGATTGCTGGTGTCTTTTTTTCTGTCTCATTAACATGCAGGATTTCAAGTACGTCTTGCTACTTCTACTTACACTTAGGTCACACTACACATACATGTACAAGCATATATATACTCACCCCTCTGGGTTTTCTTCTATTTTCTTTCTAGTTCTTGTTCTTGTTTATTTCCTCTAACCTAAATGGGGAAGTGGAACAGAATTCTTCCTTCGTAAGCCATGCGTGTTGTAAGAGGCGACTAAAATGCTAGGAGCAAGGGGCTCTAACCCCTTCTCCTGTATATGTTACTAAATGTAAAAGGAAAAACTTTCGTTTTTCTTTTTGGGCCACCCTGCCTCAGTGGGATATGACCAGTGTGTTGAAAGATTATTATTATTATACCAGTATACCAGGAAAAGTGTACGGTAGGGTTATTATTGAAAGAATTAGACGTAAGACGGAATGTAGAATTGCAGATGAGCAAGGAAGTTTTAGAGGAGGTAGGGGATGTGTAGATCAAGTGTTTACATTGAAGCATATACGCATGTGAACAGTATTTAGATAAAGGTAGGGAAGTTTTTATTGTATTTATGGATTTAGAAAAGGCATATGATAAGAGTGGATAGGGGAGCACTGTGGCAGATGTTGCAAGTATATGGAATAGGTGGTAAGATACTAAATGCTGTAAAGAGTTTTTATGAGGATAGTGAGGCTCAGGTTAAGGTGTGTAGAAGAGAGGGAGACTACTTCCCAGTGAAAGTAGGTCTTAGACAGGGATGTGTAATGTCACCATGGTTATTTAATATATTTATAGATGGGTTGTAAAAGAAGTAAATGCTAGGGTGTTCAGGAGAGGGGTGGGATTAAATTATGGGGAATTAAATACAAAATGGGAAGTGACACAGTTACTTTTTGCTGATGATACTGTGCTTATGGGAGATGCTAAAGAAAAATTGCAAAGGTTAGTGGACGAATTTGGGAGTGTGTGTAAAGGTAGAAAGTTGAAAGTGAACATAGAAAAGAGTAAGGTGATGAGGGTATCAAATGATTTAGATAAAGAAAAATTGGATATCAAATTGGGGAGGAGGAGTATGGAAGAAGTGAATGTTTTCAGATATTTGGGAGTTGACGTGTCAACGGATGGATTTATGAAGGATGAGGTTAATCACAGAATTTAAGAAGGAAAAAAGGTGAGCGGTACATTGAGGTATATGTGGAGGCAAAAAATGTTATCTATGGAGGCAAAGAAGGGAATGTATGAAAGTATAGTAGTACCAACACACTTATGTGTGTGAAGCTTGGGTTGTAAATGTTGCAGCGAGGAGGCGGTTGGAGGCAGTGGAAATGTCCTGTCTAAAGGCAATGTGTAGTGTAAATATTATGCAGAAAATTCGGAGTGTGGAAATTAGGAAAAGGTGTGGAGTTAATAAAAGTATTAGTCAGAGGGCTGAAGAGGGTTTGTTGAGGTGGTTTGGCCATTTAGAGAGAATGGATCAAAGTAGAATGACATGGAGAGCGTATAAATCTGTAGGGGAAGGATGGCGGAGTAGGGGTCGTCCTCGAAAAGGTTGGAGGGAGGGGGTAAAGGAGGTGTTGTGGGCGAGGGGTTTGGACTTCCAGCAAGCGTGCATGATATGTTAGATAGGAGTGAATGGAGATGAATGGTATTTGGGACTTGACGAGCTGTTGGAGTGTGAGCAGGGTAATATTTAGTGAAGGGATTCTGGGAAACCGGTTATTTTGTATAACCGGACTCGAGTCCTGGAAATGGGAAGTACAATGCCTGCACTCTAAAGGATGGGTTTGGGATATTGGCAGTTTGGAGGGATATATTGTGTATTTTTATATGTATATACTTCCAAACTGTTGTATTCTGGGCACCTCTGCAAAAACAGTGATTATGTGTGAGTGAGGTGAAAGTGTTGAATGATGAAAGTATTTTCTTTTTGGGGATTTTCTTTCTTTTTGGGTCACCCTGCCTCGGTGGGAGACGGCCGACTTGTTGAAAAAAAAAAAATCATCATCATTAATATGGCATCTTCAAGACTAATAAGATACTCCTAGTGATTTTAATGTGTACCTGCATGCCAGCACAGTGTGTAAGTTTACTTAGATACAGGTACACATACGTATAATTATCAGTTATAATAATAATGTAGGTATGTAATCTGCCTGGGCTACATACCTACACAATATTTAATGTGGCCCAGAGCCATATTATTACCATCGACATACCTTGTTCACTGAGTTTAATCGTTTCTAACAATTACCTTTAGATGCCATCATAAACAAAGGGAGAAGTAATGAATAATTCAAGCTGAGAATTGTAAATGAAAGGGTTATGTATTAAGGGGAGTGATGTAATGTTTTCCCTCTGCCTGGCTACCACATCTCCATAGTATTTAAACAAAATGTTTATATGTTATATAACGTGTTTGTTATATAATTCTGAAGAAAATATAATAGATGGATTAATGAAAATGTCTATATTAACATAAAATAAGATATTTAATGTGCCCAAGAGTGATTATTATTAGTATTACGTAATGTTTTCCCTCCACCCGGCAACCACACCTCCATAGCATATAAACAGCATGTTTATATGCTATGTAATGTGTTTCTTATATAATTTTGAAGAAAATATCATAGATGGATTAATGAAAATGTCTATATTGACGTAAAATTAAACATTTTATGTGCCCAAGAGTGATTATTATTACATAATAGAGAGATGTGCTCATGAAGAATGTAAACGAACCGGGTGGCCCGCGCTGTATTTGAAAGACCACTTGCCATATAGAAAATTTTGGTCATAATTTGAGATCGCTGTATTAGCGGAACGTCATAAGGTGAAACGCTGAAAAGCGGGGCCTTACTGTATAATAATAATAATAATAATTATCATTATTATAATAATAATGCAGTAAAACCTCTCATTAATGAATTTCGGACAAAAAAAAAAAATGGCCGGATAAACATACTAATTATATTATCAGGCAATGGGGACAAATGCTCATAATTTCTCATTTTGTCTGTATCATTAGTATCCAGTTGTCTGGACAAGTCTGCTAACTGACATTTGTCCAGTACAGGCCAAAGTGGCCATGTGCAAGACCTGTCCATTTTCACTGTTCCTTGAGCCATAGGCCACCTGTGCTGGATTACTGTTTGTGGTCACTCACTCATACACTCGTCATTCAGTCTCTAATTTTCCCTCGATCTAGAGTGTTTTGTGTGACTTTATTAACATATTATGTAAACTGCAATTAACAATGGCTTCTGAAGCAAGTGGTGATACCAAGAGGAAACGTGCAGTTCTCAGTGTTAACGAGAAACTGAAATTAATAAAGAAGGTTGAGTCTGTTGTCTCATAGGCACAGGAATATAAGGAATATGGTATTAAGAAACCAACAGTGTTTGACATCCATAAAAGCAAGGACAAACTTGCAGCTTTCAGCTTTACAGCTCTTCAGTTTAGTGTAGATGCAGTCATAAAGGTTCGACAGTTAGACCTAGAAAGCACAAGAAAATAGCCCATGGTCATGGCAGTTTATGCCTCATCTCCACACCATGAAAAGGTAAGTAAAATTACTATAAATTATGTAGACCACTATAAAATTATACAGTACTGTACTATAGTACTACAGGTACTACCTGTATTCTTAGTGTCTGGTTGTCTACTGCATTTGCAGACCAAGTCCACTACTTCAGAAGACAACTGGAAAATATTAATTTCATAATTCGGGAGATGCAGACAATTGGAAATATCGTACACCCCTTTCCTCCTAATTTTCCGTTAATGAGAGGTTTCACTGTATGTAGCAATATTAAGCAATACTGTAGTTAGCTAATACATAAAAATATAGAAAATGTCTAAAGATATGCAGTAGTTCAAGTGTTAGCATGGATCAAATCCATCATGCAATCTTAGTTAATTTAGGAAAAACAGTTAACAGGCTAGTGTTTTGTAGGTCGGAGGTATGGTGCCTGTACTCTTAAAGTTAAGTGGAAATGATGCAGTTCAGTGGATAATTGGATAGTGCTGTCTGTGCACTTGTGGAAAGATAGCTAGGGATTAAGAATAAAAATCTTTAGGCAACTGCCCCATCCTTGCAAATTCTTTGAGGATTTCCTCACATACAATTTCCATCAAATTTCTTAGTTTAAGTTATTTAGGTTTGGTTAGACTGGATTGTTCTCTAGCAATCAAAGTTAACTAATTGTAACATACTTAAATGCCAATATATGTAATTTTAATTAGTTGAAAAAACTGAAGCCAGTGCACCACTGAGTGGTTCTTGTTTACTGCTCTCCTTCATTTGTTTTTTCCACCTTCATTCCAATTTCATTTCATGGTACTGTGTTATCTTATATTTGGTTACTTTTGATTGATAAACAACAGTTTAACCTTACTGCATCTAGCCTAACCAAATTTTAATTTGAAATTTGCTGTTAAAAGGAAATGGCTAAAAGTTTTAGGTGCAAAAACTGACTGCTTATGAACAGTCGGAATTATAACTGTTGCTTAAGAGGACGGGCTGCATACTCAAGATGAAATAATTCATCCACTCTGCTCTTCATCACCTTCCAGTATGACTTTTAGTTTTATACTGAAAAGAAAGCAAACTTGTGTTAAATATTAAAAATACAGTACAGTACATGCAAAAATGTTCCAGTGTTAATTTTTTAACAATGTCTAGAAGAATTGAAAATGTGACAAATTGTAGTTGGGAGATATAAGGTTTATAAAAAAAATAATAAAATTCTCAAAACCACTACTGCATAGAGATTTTAGGAAAAAAAGGCACATGCATTAATATTCAATTATAAAACAGTATTGGTGGATAAAAGGTTGATGGGTAGATTTCTGGATGTGCATGCTGATAGAGGGGCAACAGATATATCAAATCATTATTTAGTTGTAGCTACAGTGAGAGTAAGAGGTAGATAAGGTACAAGGAAAATAGTATCAGCAAGTAAGAGAGAGGTGAAAGTATATAAACTAGAGTAGGAGGTAGTTAGGGTAAGATATAAGGAAATATAGGGAGAGGGAGATCATTTTCCAGTAAAAGAAGGCCTTAGAAAGGGATGCATGATGTCACCCTGGTTGTTTAACATATTTATGGATGGGGTTGGAAAAGAGGTGAATACTAGGGCATTAGGGAGAGGTGTGGGATTAAAATGTACAGAATCTAAAACAAAATGGGAGCTGTCAGTTACATTATGTTGATGATACTAGCCATGCTAGGTGTCCTAGTGACCCCTCTGTAATTAGTATTTTATTACATGTAAACCACACAATAACCAAAATCTGTAAACCCCACATTGTAATCCTTATAGAGAATAAACTTGATTGATTGATTGATTCTGAAGAGGAGTTCCAAAGGTTGGTGGACATATCGGGGAAGGTATGTAAAGGAAGGAAATTAAAAGTGAACACAGGAAAGAACAATGTGATGAGGGTAACAAACGAGTTAGGTAATGAAGGATTGGATATCAGATTGGAAGGAGAGAGTATGGAGGAAGTGAATGTGTCCAGGTACTTGTTGGCAGATGGATATATGAAAGAAGGTGAACCTTTGAACTGATGAAGAAAAAAAGGTGGGTGGTGCACTGAGGCATCTGTGGAGACAAATTATGTTATCCAAGGAGGTAAAAAGGAGGAATGTATGTGAGTATAGTGGTACCAACATTCTTATATGGGTGTGAAGCATGGGTTTAGAATGTTGCAGCGAGGAGGAAGCTGGAGACAGTGGAGATGTCATGACAGAGGGCAATGTGTGGTGTAAATATTCAGAGAATTTAGAGATTGGAGATCAGGAGGAAGTACAGTTACTAGAAGTATTATCCAGAGGACTGGGGAGGGGTTGTTGAGATGGTTTGGACATTTAGAGAGGAAGGAAGAAAACAGGATGACTTGGAGGTTGTATAAATCTGTAGCGAGAGGAAGTCAGATAGGGGTCACCCTTGGAAAGGTAGGAGGGAGAGGGGCTTGGACATCCAGCAGGCATGTATAAACATGTTGGATAGGGATGAGTGGAGGCAAGTGGCTTTTGGGACTTAACAAGCTATTGGAGTGTGAGCCAGGTAAGTTCTGGAGGTAGGAGTACAGTATCTGCACCCTGAAGGAGGGGTGGAGATATTTGCAGTTTGGAGGGGCATCTGAACTGTAGTATCAGCATGCCTCTGAAAAGACAGTGATGGAGTGAATGATGGTAAAGGTGTTTTGTTTTCAGATCACCCTATCTCAGTGGGAGATAGCCAGTGTCTTGAAAAAAACAAAAAGCAGTACATAAGAAATTTAGTGGAATAAATGTTACAACAGGTGTACTAGCATGAGTCACCAAGAAAGGAAGGTATTTTAACATGTAAGGGTTATAAGGAAAGGGATAATGACTGTTTTAATAAGAAATGTAAATAAAAGAATATAGACAGAGCAATCCTTAATTAAAAAACTTGCACACAGTGAAAGCTTTCCCAAGCTATTCGATACAGCTTTCAGTGAGGAAAACATTGTTAATAAAGACTTGCTCCGTCTATGTGTCACTTAATTTATTTCATGTCAGCTTACTGCCTGTCTTTCACAGTAAATGCTGTTGCAGGGGGAACTACTACAAGGTGGTGCATAGGGACTCAAACTTTAGAGTGAAAGTTATGTTGTAAGAAATGCAAGTGGCTGGATGTAGTTTTTTTTTTTTTTTAACATGTCGGCCATTTCCCACTGAGGCAGAGTGACTCATACAGTGGAACCTCTACTTACAAGTTTAATCCGTTCCATGACCTTGCTCGCAACTAGATTTGATCATTTGCAGAGTCAATTTTCCTCATTTAAATTAACTGAAATGGAATTAATTCGTTCCACTGGAATTCCAGGTACGAGAAAATACTACTTTAATAATTTCTCTAATATCAACTCTTCAGCTTATTTATCTATCGCAATTCATGTAATATGACATAATAAACAATATTAATAACATAGAAACATGATAATATAACTAATGAATTAAATATGTCTTGGTGTTCGCGCCCCTTTGGCTAACTAGCGTCAAATAGTACTTCCTGGCCGGACACATGGGTACTAGTCAAACCCAAAAAGGGGACGCTGAGTGCTCAGTTACACTTAATGTTCCTAGTGCTCACTTTGCACATCTAAGTCATGTTTCGTCACTGCACCTAAGGTAAGTCTGCACTTGCTAGTAAATATGTACTGACGCTTCCAGTAGCTCCCAAGCGTAGGTAGCTGCCACGCCTTAAGGTTACTCAACTGGCTTCAAATTTAGTACTGCTGCTCTCAGGGTACACGTCTATGCATGTAGTACCTGACCACCGAATCGTACCTTCTCTGCGTTAGAGACGCTGCCCGCGCTCACTGATGTCTGTTGCCTCAGTTTGACGGCCCGCATATCATGAGCTTGCAGCTGTGTTCGGCTAGCAGGTGTGTCAACCGCCTTGGAAGGATTTAATGGATACCGGTGATGTCTGTGACCACCATCTACTTTGATCAACTGTGGCCGAATCATCAGATGCTAGTTTGGTGGGACATTACATGAAGAAAAGGTTGGAGTGTTACACTGAACTGGGCCAGGACCGTAGTGTGACACTTAGGAACGTATGATGGAGTGGAACACTGAGATATGCACAGGACCGTAGTGGAACACTGAGATGAAAAGGGTGTCGTGGGACACTGAAGATGGCCTGGTTGTAGTACACTGAATAGTATCGTGTGACTGGCCTCGTGTCGTGAGAAGCAGTTGATTGTAATTTATTATACAAATGTTATTTATAATTTATTATTTTAGTATAGAGATATATATATATAGTGACAGTAGTGTCAAAGTGGTACCCTGTGTAGGATTATGAATTATTTACTATTTTAGTTAGATGCTAATTATAATTTATTATAGTAACATGTACATATTATTATTATATCATAGTTCAAATACCTCTAGACCAAAGATAGTTGATTTTTATATATTAAAGATTAATTTATTAATGTGTGTATTTATGTATCCCGAACTCTTTATTACAAAAGTAGTAAATCTTACCATATCTCTCTTCATTTAAAAATTACTTTTTTGTAATATTAGGTATGTGGCTAGTGGTGGTGACAGCAGCCATTTTTGTTGGGGTTTATAGGGCCACCACAGCAGCCATTCCTGCTCCTGACTACATGTGGAGAGAACCTAGGTAGGATAACCCAAAAAAGTCAGACAGAGTGACTTATAAGTGCTACACTCTTAATGCTTCACTTAATTGCTACACTTTCCCACTGCTGCTTCATGTTGTCTGTCACTGCTACCTCATGATGTCTGCCACTGCTACTTCATATTGTCTGCCACTGCTTCCTCATGATGTCTTCCACTGCTGCTTCATGTTGTCTGCCACTGCTGCTTCATGTTGTCTGCCAAAGCTGCTTCATGTTGTCTGTCACTGCTGCTTCATATTGTCTGCCACTGCTACCTCATGTTGTCTGCCACTGCTGCTTCATGTTGTCTGCCCACTGCTACCTCATGATGTCTGCCACTGCTGCTTCATGTTGTCTGCCACTGCTACCTCATGATGTCTGCCACTGCTACCTCATGATGTCTGCCACTGTTGCTTCATGTTGTCTGCCACTGTTGCTTCATGTTGTCTGCCACTGCTACCTCATGATATCTACTACTGATGTCGCCAAAGAATCGAACATTTCTGCTATTTTGAGCTCAATTTCAAGGTACTTTTCATCATGAAACCAATTAAAATCATATTTATTTTTGTAGTATATCTTCCATTCTATCACATGGGACCAAATAAAACGAGAATACAACCATAAAAACCATAGGAAAATATACCACTAAGGGAAGGCTAATGGCTGAGAAGTGAACTCCGTTATTTATGGTCCGATTTCTTTCATTTCTGGTGTATGTTAAGAAGCATCTTTTCATCATACATTGCCCAAGTTTCAATAAGATAGTCCAACAAACAACTGAGATCCAATTCCCTAGATCAAGAGCAAGAGCCCCCTCACCAGTGTCAATTAACCTCCCTTGAGGCCTGCTCGCATCTGGAAATTTTGCTCATGTCTGGAAGCAAAAGATCGACTAAGCAGCTGCTCGCGGATGCACTTGTAAGTAGAGGTTCCACTGTAGTTATAAAGACAAAATGCAGAAAAAACTTCTACTGGGACTAAGCTGAATGGTGCAAAGTAACAGTTAACAACAAGGCTGAATGACACCAAAGATAGTGATGATATACATAACCCAAGGATACTTATTTTTTTTTATTATCACACTGGCCGATTCCCACCAAGGCAGGGTGGCCCAAAAAAGAAAAACTTTCACCATCATTCACTCCATCACTGTCTTGCCAGAAGGGTGCTTTACACTACAGTTTTTAAACTGCAACATTAACACCCCTCCTTCAGAGTGCAGGCACTGTACTCCCCATCTCCAGGACTCAAGTCCGGCCTGCCGGTTTCCCTGAACCCCTTCATAAATGTTACTTTGCTCACACTCCAACAGCATGTCAAGTATTAAAAACCATTTGTCTCCATTCACTCCTATCAAACACGCTCACGCATGCCTGCTGGAAGTCCAAGCCCCTCGCACACAAAACCTCCTTTACCCCCTCCCTCCAACCTTTCCTAGGCCGACCCCTACCCCGCCTTCCTTCCACTACAGACTGATACACTCTTGAAGTCATTCTGTTTTGCTCCATTCTCTCTACATGTCCAAACCACCTCAACAACCCTTCCTCAGCCCTCTGGACAACAGTTTTGGTAATCCTGCACCTCCTCCTAACTTCCAAACTACGAATTCTCTGCATTATATTCAAAACCCACACATTGCCCTCGGGACATGACATCTCCACTGCCTCCAGCCTTTTCTTCACTGCAACATTCATCACCCATGCTTCACACCCATATAAGAGCGTTGGTAAAACTATACTCTCATACATTCCCCTCTTTGCCTCCAAGGACAAAGTTCTTTGTCTCCACAGACTCCTAAGTGCACCACTCACCCTTTTCCCCTCATCAATTCTATGATTCACCTCATCTTTCATAGACCCATCCGCTGACACGTCCACTCCCAAATATCTGAATACATTCACCTCCTCCATACTCTCTCCCTCCAATCTGATATCCAATCTTTCATCACCTAATCTTTTTGTTATCCTCATAACCTTACTCTTTCCTGTATTCACTTTTAATTTTCTTCTTTTGCATACCCTACCAAATTCATCCACCAATCTCTGCAACTTCTCTTCAGAATCTCCCAAGAGCACAGTGTCATCAGCAAAGAGCAACTGTGACAACTCCCACTTTGTGTGTGATTCTTTATCTTTTAACTCCACTCCTCTTGTCAAGACCCTCACATTTACTTCTCTTACAGCCCCATCTATAAATATATTAAACGACCACGGTGACATCACACATCCTTGTCTAAGGCCTACTTCTACTGGGAAATAATTTCCCTCTTTCCTACATACTCTAACTTGAGCCTCACTATCCTCGTAAAAACTCTTCACTGCTATCAGTAACCCACCTCCTACGCCATACACCTGCAACATCTGCCACATTGCCCCCCTATCCACCCTGTCATATGCCTTTTCCAAATCCATAAATGCCACAAAGACCTCTTTAGCCTTATCTAAATACTGTTCACTTATATGTTTCACTGTAAACACCTGGTCCACACACCCCCTACCTTTCCTAAAGCCTCCTTGTTCATCTGCTATCCTATTCTCCATCTTATTCTTAATTCTTTCAATAATAACTCTACCATACACTTTACCAGGTATACTCAACAGACTTATCCCCCTATAATTTTTGCACTCTCTTTTGTCCCCTTTGCCTTAATACAAAGGAACTATGCATGTTCTCTGCCAATCCCTAGGTACCTTACCCTCTTCCCAATACCTCTAACTCTCCATTTAATAACTCTCCTCTCCTATTTTTAACTGACAAATCCATTTGTTCTCTAGGCTTCCTTAACTTGTTAATCTCACTCAAAACTTTTTCTTATTTTCAACAAAATTTGTTGGTAACATCTCACCCACTCTCTCATTTGCTCTCTTTTTACATTGCTTCACCACTCTCTTAACCTCTCTCTTTTTCTCCATATACTCTTCCCTCCTTGCATCACTTCTACTTTGTAAAAACTTCTCATATGCTAACTTTTTCTCTCCTTACTACTCTCTTTACATCATCATTCCACCAATCGCTCCTCTTCCCTCCCACACCCACTTTCCTGTAACCACAAACTTCTGCTGAACACTCTAACGCTACATTTTTAAACCTACCCCATACCTCTTCGACCCCATTGCCTATGCTCTCATTAGCCCATCTATCCTCCAATAGCTGTTTATATCTTACCCTAACTGTCTCCTCTTTTAGTTTATAAACCTTCACCTCTCTCTTCCCTGATGCTTCTATTCTCCTTGTATCCCATCTACCTTTTACTCTCAGTGTAGCTACAACTAGAAAGTGATCTGATATATCTGTGGCCCCTCTATAAACATGTACATCCTGAAGTCTACTCAACAGTCTTTTATCTACCAATACATAATCCAACAAACTACTGTCATTTCACCAATTAGTAAATTGGTATGAGTTGCAAATTGGAGAAAGTGTTACAATAAAAGACATTGTAATGAGAATTGCTAAAACTGGAAAAAATATCAAAAAATTTACAATAGAAAATAAGCGTATTAAAATAAATGAAAAGCTTGTAATAAAAATATACTCTCTCAGTTTTGAAGAAGTAATTTTCAAGTTCACTTGAGGCATAATTTAAGGCTGGTAAAGAAAACATGACCAGATGATAATATAAACCATCTACATTACATCATCTTGTCAGGGTGTTAAGGGCTACTGACAGCTTTTGTGGTAGGAAAAGATAAAATTTTGTTCAGATTTTTATCCCAGAAGGTTAGTCACTCAGGATAACCCAATAAAGTCTGTGCTTCATCAGGAGCTGTCAGTCCTTTTGCTACTGGACTCCTTTAATCTTTTCCCCAGGATGAAACCCACAACAGTCAACTAACACCCATGTAGCTCTTTACTGCTTGATGTAAGGAAACATGTCCAACATGTCACCTGTGGCAGGGAGTTATCATCAGTCCCTCAGTGTGAATTTAGGATGCTACCAACTGAGCCACTAGCACCCACAAGCTCTGCTTTCTGGTGTACTGGGAAGACATATTGTCCAAAGCTGAGTGATGAAAGAAAAAGGAAAACAGAGTTCCTTTTTCCAATAGAAATGGAACAAAATTCCCAAATAGGTCAGATGAGTCCATTTGCTTACCCCAGCAGAGCAGGACAGCTAAATCCCCTACCTGACTGAGCAGCCACCTTCCCACCAAAACTATAATATAATAATAATAATAATATCTTTATTTACTACAGATTCATGTACAAGGTATACAGGCCTAGCTGACATCAATGACATACTACTATAGAGAAAGCCCCTTGTTATGCTAAGCATTTCGGGCAAATTAGGTCAGTGTCTCAGGATGTGACCCACACCAGTCAACTAAACCCAGGTACCCATTTCACTGATGGGTGAACATAGACAACAGGTGTAAAGAAACATGCCCAATGTTTCTACCCTGGCTGGGAATCAAACCCAGACCCTCGCCATGTGAAGTGAGAGCTTTAGGCACCAGGCCACCACAGAGCAGAAAAATGGACCTGATGAATGGTGCCCTAGCCATTAACATGCCCAACAGGCAGTCTCCCACCCAGGAAGGATGGCCTGAAAAAAATGAAATATAAATCTTTTTTTTTTTTCCAACAAGTCGGCCGTCTCCCACCAAGGCAGGGTGACCCAAAAAAGAAAGAAAATCCCCAAAAAGAAAATACTTTCATCATCATTCAACACTTTCACCACACTCACACATTATCACTGTTTTTGCAGAGGTGCTCAGAATACAACAGTTTAGAAGCATATACGTATAAAGATACACAACATATCCCTCCAAACTGCCAATATCCCAAATCCCTCCTTTAAAGTGCAGGCACTGTACTTCCCATTTCCAGGACCCAAGTCCGACTATATGAAAATAACCGGTTTCCCTGAATCCCTTCACTAAATATTACCCTGCTCACACTCCAACAGCTCGTCAGGTCCCACGTATCATTCGTCTCCATTCACTCCTATCTAACACGCTCATGCACGCTTGCTGGAAGTCCAAGCCCCTCGCCCACAAAACCTCCTTTACCCCCTCTTTCCAACCCTTTTGAGGATGACCCCTACCCCTCCTTCCTTCCCCTATAGATTTATATGCTTTCCATGTCATTCTACTTTGATCCATTCTCTCTAAATGACCAAACCACCTCAACAACCCCTCTTCTGCAAATCTGACTAATGCTTTTATTAACACCACACCTTCTCCTAATTTCCACACTCCGAATTTTCTGCATAATATTTACACCACACATTGCCCTTAGACAGGACATCTCCACTGCCTCCAACCGTCTCCTCGCTGCTGCATTTACCACCCAAGCTTCACATCCATATAAGAGTGTTGGTACTACTATACTTTCATACATTCCCTTCTTTGCCTCCATAGATAACGTTTTTTGACTCCACATATACCTCAATGCACCACTCACCGTTTTTCCCTCATCAATTCTATGATACTATCCCTTCATAAATCCATCCGCCGACACGTCAAACCGCAATTGTATCTGAAAACATTCATTCTTCCATACTCCTCTCCCCAATTTTGATATCCATTTTTCTTATCTAAATCATTTGATACCTTCATCACCTTACTCTTTCTATGTTCACTTTCAACTTTCTACTTTACACACATTCTCTAAACTTCATCTATACCCTTTTCAGTTTTTCTTTGATTTTCCATAAGTACAGTATCATCACCAAAAAGTAATTGTCAATTCCTTTGAATTTGTTTCCAAAATTTAATCCACACATTCCCGGAACAGGGCATTTATCCTTTACAACCCATTATAAATTAAAAACGAACCATGGTGTACATTTACCTTCCTGCCAAGCACCACTCGGTTGATCAGGCAGGTTCTCTTTCTACAACAACCTGAGCACTATCCTCAAAAATACTCAACCACTTTAACTTTTACCCCATCCATATACTTGATTAACTCACTTCATAATCCTCCGCCGACATGCATCTCCAATATCTAAAACATTCACTTCTTCCATACTCCACCTCCCCAATTTGATATCCAATTTTTCTTTATCTAAATCATTTGATACCCTCATCACCTTACTCTTTTCTATGTTCACTTTCAACTTTCTACCTTTACACACATTCTCAAACTCATCCACTAACCTTTGCAGTTTTTCTTTAGAATCTCCCATAAGTACAGTATCATCACCAAAAAGTAACTGTGTCAATTCCCATTTTGAATTTGATTCCCCAAAATTTAATCCACCCCTCTCCCGAACACCCTAGCATTTACTTCCTTTACAACCCCATCTATAAATATATTAAACAACCATGGTGACATTACACATCCTGTCTAAGACCTACTTTTACCAGGAAGTAGTCTCCCTCTCTTCTACACACCCTAACCTGAGCCTCACTATCCTCATAAAAACTCTTAACAGCATTTAGTAACTTACCACCTATTCCATATACTTGCAACATCTGCCACATTGCTCCTCTATCCACTCTATCATATGCCTTTTCTAAATCCATAAATGCAATAAAAACTTCCCTACCTTTATCTAAATACTGTTCACATATATGCTTCAATGTAAACACTTGATCTACACATCCCCTACCCACTCTGAAGCCTCCCTGCTCATCCGCAATCCTACATTCTGTCTTACCTCTAATTCTTTCAATTATAACCCTACCGTATACTTTTCCTGGTATACTCGGTAAACTTATTCCTCTATAATTTTTACAATCTCTTTTGTCCCCTTTCCCTTTATATAAAGGGACTATACATGCTCTCCGTTTAGTAATTTATACAGGAGAAGTGGGTACCAGCCGCTTCCTCCCATCATTTTAGTCATCTCCTATGATGCATATGGCTTATGGAGGAAAGATTCTTTTCCACTTCCTCATGGAGTATGTTAAATATGTACAGTAAAACAAAGCTTCCTACTTATTAAATTTCATAAACCTGGAAAAATATTTAATAGTATTGTTTCTGAACTACATAAAAAGTTAAAATTTGTTGGCTAGTATTAATACTAGATACCATTCCTTTATTCTTATGACCATGACAAAGGTGCATGTGACTTGAATTGTAAATTGCTAGTACATTGCACAGTAATTTGCTTACATTTATATAGAGGCTTTGAAGGAGATCCCAAAATATTAAGTTAAGGAAGCTGTGAGGGCCAATCCTAAGGTATATAGCAGTCCAACCCTTGTAGAAGCCCCAGACACCTTCAGTTTTCAAAGTTTTCAATATGCAGTCGGTTATGCCTTTATATAACAATCCACGTCCTTGAGTATCCAGACCTGAAAAAATTATAATGTTGTAGTTTAAAAAACTAATACAACATATGGAGTTATTAACTAAAATCTTTCTTTACAATAGGCATCAGTATGTATACGAAAATGGAGTCAACTCCACTATCCAGCCTGTAGCTGTTGGAGTGCCCCAGGGTAGTGTCCTAGGCCCACTCCTCTTTTTCATCTACATCAATAATCTCCCCAATGCATCTCAACTCCTTAACCCCTTGACTGTCACAACCCCCAATCCTGAGATGTCTCCTGGTGTCGCAAAATTTAAAAAAAAAAAAAAAAAAAAAAAAATCTTAAGAAATGATAGAGAATCTTTTCCTGATTGTAATGACACAAAAAAAAAACGAAATTTGATGGAAAACTGACGGAATTACGCTCTCATAAAGTTAGCGACCTTGGCGATATTTACAAATCGGCGATTTCGCCCACTTCGAGCCCTATTTTCGGCTAATTCCATTGTTCCAGTCGTCCAAACTCATAGCTATTTCTTTAGAACTCCATTTTTCTATCGATTGAGTACAAGAAACTGCCCATTTACCGATTTCAACTACTCAATAACGTGGTCAGAAATTTGCAATTTGGCCAATTTCACAAAAATTAAAAAATATGACAATTTCAAAATAAGGTCCAGAATGAACAATGCAGACATTCCTGGCTCTAAAATAACATTTTCTTTGTTCATCAGTCACATCTCCAGGCCCCTCTGATATTACTCTTGCTTTCCAGGCCCCTCTGATATTACTCTTGCTTTCTATTTTGAATTTTTATTCAAACAAAAAATAAAAGATTTACTGTTATGTAGACTACTGCAATACTGTAATAATTGTACAAATAATGTCAACCAATTCATGACTGCATATTAGAATGGCTAGTTGGACATTTATTGGACAATGACATCAGTTGTTTACTTTTGAACATCAGCAAAAATCAAACATTTCCCCTAATTTGAGCTCCATTTCCAGGTTCTTTTTATAGTAATACCAATCAAAATCACCTCTACTTATATAATATGTTTTCCATTCTATCAAATGAGACCAAGAAAACAAGAATACAACCATAAATACTATACAAAAATAGACCACAAAGTCGGCATTTTAATTAAAAAAAATGGTCGGAGTTTTTTTCCCATTATGCACTGCGTGCTCCAGGATTTTTTTTATAGGGTGCACACTGACTACACAGACCCATTCTCTCACATGTGGGCCTACCAGCTTTCTCCTGCTTGATCTGAAGCCGCTAGAATTTATGAGTATATATACGTCAGACACGGTACCTTGTTAGACGTATATATACGTACAACCAAAACAGTCAAAGGGTTAAACCAGTTCTATTTGCAGATGACACTACAGCCTCTCCTCAATAGCGACGTACTCGTTTACCGATGCCTTGGACTTATGACGGGCTCTCTGACCAGTATTCATACCTAAATAATGTATATTAGAGCTGATTTCCTCTATTCCCTTTATTTCAATATACAGTACACTACTGTATAAGCATTTAAAAATATACCAGAAATGTTATAAATGGTGCAAAGGTGACATTAAAACAACATCAAAGATGGTTGACACAAACCCACTACCATTATAGTATGCTCCTCACTTAGTGACGAATTCATTTAACGACGTGGTCTTAGGAACGGAACTCTGGCGTTAAGTGAAGAAAGGCTGTACTTATATCCACGGCCACTCAAACCCAGCTATACTCAGAGATACTGTAAACAACGAACTGCTAAAATATATACATGTACTTGGATGATGACCAACAAACTCACTCTCAATACATGTATAAACAAAACATACTTCATGCTGTTTGGAAACAGAGCCTTAAAAATCCAACTTAATATATCAATAAATGGTTCCCCTATTACAAGACACATGAGGGTAAATTTCTTGGTTTCTCCTTGACTGATTTTAAATTTTTCTTTCCCCACATCCCCATTCCCCAAAAAAAATTTTAAAATCGTAGGATCCTTTCCCAAGATACGTTCTATGTACCCCAAATGCACCCCTTCCCTTTATACAGGGGAACTCAAAAATCGAACTGCTCCAACACCCAAATTTATTAATGTTTTTTTTGTAAGTGCTTTTTTTAAGTTATTTTTGGGGTCGAAATGGACAAATTAAATTTAAATTTTCCCTGATGGAATAAATTCATTCAGTAAAGGCCTCAAACACCTTCTGGACTGAAAAATTCTTTTGATTTCCCCACTGTACCACTCTTTAATATATATACCACCTACGGTTTTTGGGCCCGGGGATCCCCAAAAGCCAAACCATCTAAAACCTTAATAACCAAAAAAAACCTGCTGTGCAGATGTTTTACCCTCCTGTGCTAAAAAAACACACCCCCCCAAATTTTTCAGAAGCCTGAACTTGCTAAATATATGAGAATACACTCATATTTTTGTGTCTATCATATCAAACATTAAACCCCAATATAAACCCTCATTTTAAATTCCCTTACAGTGCAAAGAAACACACTTTCAAAACACAAGGCAAAGGCACCTTTGACATCCCTCGTACACTCACACTATGTAAAATGCAAAGCACATGAGGGTCCGAAGATCTGGGATTCACTACCTGAACCGGTAAAGGATCCCCTGACTACACCTACCATCCGACTTATGACCGAGCTTGATTCCGACCAAATGGTCTTAAGTCATAATGGACATAAGTCGAACCTTACAACTGAATATCAACATCACATTTTTGTAATGATTTTATTTTATTGTTTTATTTTGGTGTTTAATTTTTTACTTTACTTTTTATGCTGTTAGTACTGTATTTTATACTGTAAGGTTTAGGATAAACACTGTGTACAACACAAACAGTTGTTTAATTCCCAGAAATTTGGCATACAAAACAGGGTCGTAAGTCGAGTGGTTGTATGTCGAGCAGGTCATAAGTCGGATGGTAGGTGTACTTATAAATTTAGGACTTTGCTTAAAAAATCATCTCAAATCTCAATACTCACCAAACCAACCAAAACAACTTCTAATCAGTTTGAAGCAACTCTCCCAAATATTATATTATATGACCCCTAGTCTATTAAACATCTGCCAATCCATGAAATATTACTGTTTGAACCATTATTTGTAATATTGTTTTTATTATGTGTAACTTCAAGATTATTATTCTTATAAACCTCTACCTTGACTACCTCACATTAGTATTAAGGTTAAATAAAGATTTTAATACAAGTTAACCATTCTTATCGTGTCTAGATTTAAGTAGTTACTATGTACTAGGATTAGTCTGCCCAAAATGCCCCAGCATGATAGTGGCTTTCTTTGTATTTAGCAAACCAAAATTGTAATTACACATTGTAACCTTTGCAAAGAAATATACTCTTTATCTTTATCTTAAAATTATTACAAGATTGAATGTAAAACTTCAACACAAAATATATGGGTGTAAAACAATGTTATATTAAAAAATGCACACGTACAGCCTCTCCTCACTTAACGATGGAGTTCCATTCCTAAGACCATGTTGGTAAACGAATTCGTTGCTAAGCAAGAAACATACTATAATGGTAGTGTGTTTGTGTTAGCCATCTTTGATATTCTTTAATGTCACCTTTGCACCATTTATAACATTTTTAGTATACATATTTTCAAACGTTTATACAATAGTGTACTGTATATTAGTAGATGGGGAGAGGGAAGTATTGGTAGATGGCGAGAATATTTTGAGGAACTTTTAAATGTTGAGGAAGAAAGGGAGGCGGTTATTTCATGCACTGGCCAGGGAGGTATACCATCTTTTAGGAGTGAAGAAGAGCAGAATGTAAGTGTGGTGGAGGTACGTGAGGCAATACGTAGAATGAAAGGGGGTAAAGCAGCTGGAACTGATGGGATCATGACAGAAATGTTAAAAGCAGGGGGGGGATATAGTGTTGGAGTGGTTGGTACTTTTGTTTAATAAATGTATGAAAGAGGGAAGGTACCTGGGGTTGGCGGAGAGCATGTATAGTCCCTTTATATAAAGGGAAAGGGGACAAAAGAGATTGTAAAAATTATAGAGGAATAAGTTTATGAGTATACCAGGAAAAATATACGGTAGGGTTATAATTGAAAGAATTAGAGGTAAGACAGAATGAGAATTGCGGATGAGCAAGGAGGCTTCAGAGTGGGTAGGGGGATGTGTAGATCAAAAGTTTACCTTGAAGCATATATGTGAACAGTATTTAGATAAGGTAGGGAAATTTTTATTGCATTTATGGATTTAGAAAAGGCATATGATAGAGTGGATGAGGAGCAATGTGGCAGATGTTGCAAGTTTATGGAATAGGTGGTAAGTTACTAAATGCTGTAAAGAGCTTTTATGAGGATAGTGAGGCTCAGGTTGGGTATGTAGAAGAGAGGGAGAATACTTCCAGTAAAAGTAGGTCTTAGACGGGATGTGTAATTCACCATGGTTGTTTAATATATTTTTAGATGGGGTTGTAAAAGAAGTAAATGCTTAGGGGGTTCGGGGAGAGGGGTGGGATTAAATTATGGGGAATCAAATTCAAAATGGGGAAATTGACACGTTACTTTTTGCTGATAATACTGTGCTTATGGGAGATTCTAAAGAAAAATTGCAAAGGTTAGTGGATGAGTTTGAGAATGTGTGTAAAGGTAGAAAGTTGTAAAGTGAACATAGAAAAGAGTAAGGTGATGAGGGTATCAAATGATTTAGACAGAGAAAAATTGGATATCAAAATTTGGGGGGAAGGAGTATGGAAGAAGTGATGTTTTCAGATACTTGGGAGTTGAAGTGTCGGCGGATGGATTTATGAAGGATGAGGTTAATCATAGATTGATGAGGGAAAAAGGTGAGTGGTGCGTTGAGGTATATGTGGAGTCAAAAAACGTTATCTATGGAGGCAAAGAAGGGAATGTATGAAAGTATAGTAGTACCAACACTCTTATATGGATGTGAAGCTTGGGTGGTAAAAGCAGCAGCGAGGAGATGGTTGGAGGCAGTGGAGATGTCCTGTCTAAGGGCAAAGTGGGGGTGTAAATATTATGCAGAAAAATTTGGGTGTGGAAATTAGGAGGTGTGGAGTTTAAAAAGCATTAGTCAGAGGGCAGAAGAGGGGTTGTTGAGGTGGTTTGGTCATTTAGAGAGAAGGATCCAAAGTAGAATGACATGGAAAGCATATAAATCTATAGGGAAGGAGGAGGGGTAGGGGTCGTCCTCGAAAGGGTTTGGAAAGAGGGGGTAAAGGAGTTTTTTTGGGCAAGGGGGTTGGACTTCAGCAAGCGTGCATGAGGTGTTAGTAGGAGTGAATGGGGACGAATGATCTTGGGGCCTGACGATCTGTTGGAGTGTGAGCAGGGTAATATTAGTGAAGGGATTCAGGGAAAAACCGGTTATTTTCATATAGTCCTTGAGTCCTGGAAATGGGAAGTACAATGCCTGCACTTTAAAGGAGGGGTTTGGGATATTGGCAGTTTGGAGGGATATGTTGTGTATCTTTATACGTATATGCTTCTAAGCTGTTGTATTCTCAGCACCTCTGCAAAAGCAGTGATAATGTGTGAGTGTGGTGAAAGTGTTGAATGATGATGAAAGTATTTTCTTTTTGGGGATTTTCTTTTTTTGGGTCACCCTGCCTCGGTGGGAGACGGCCGACTTGTTGAAAAAAAAAAAAAAAAATATTGTAATAAACAGAATAAAGGAAATCAGCTTTAATATACATTTTTTAGGTATGCATACTGGTCAGAGAGCCTGTCATAAGTCCGAGTCATCGGTAAACATGTATGTATGTCGCTAAGTGAGGAGAGGCCATAATTTAAAAATTACTAACACTGGTGAGACTTCCTTTGTTACAGGTGTGTAGTAATGCATGTAGTAATAGGTGTGTAGTAAGAGGGATGTAGGCACACAGGTGCACCTGCCTATTTGCACTCAGCTATTTATGATTGCAGGGGTTGAGTCTCAGCTCCTGGCCCTGCCTTTCTCCTGGCTGCAACTAGTGTGTAGCAGCCAGGAGAGATATACACTCTTACTAATGTACTTGAGAATAACCTCTTAAAAACGATAAACTATCACAATAATTAATGTGATAATCAGTAAACCCTCAATATGACAGACTTCTGAAATAATGGACAAAATCCGCTGGGTATTTTCAACGTTCGTTGTAATATAACTGTAAACTGTGTGTACATTTCTATATTAGGTTTACAGTAGAGTAATGTAGTTCTTCTCTGCTATTTCTTAACATTATTCTGACTTAACTAACAATCTCTTCAATAGTCCACTATATCAAGAATTTATTGTACAGCATTTTACAAAATAAGTATAGGAGAAAAGTGCTATACCTATTACCTTGGTTGTATATTCTTGTAGCGATAACATCAAAAGGACTCATACAGCTTGCTATAACCAATCCGCTTGCCATAGCTCCAAAAAATGTACTCTGCCAGCTGTCTCTTGCATAGAACTGCAACATGATGTTCAAACACTGTTACTAAAGAAGTGAAAATAATAAATTTAGTTTGTTCTCTTATCAAAAGAGGACCTAAAGAATTTTCATTAAAAATTTCATGTGTGAAAAGTATATTATACTACAGTACTAAGGTGATGAATAAGACACATGAAAAACCTGGTTATTTTTATTATGAAGACTTTTTGCAAGCCAGTGGCTTGATCAATTCAATGCACAGGGTATGTGAAGGTACACTGAAAGTGGAGATAATAAGACAAGGTAATCAGTGGCTGGCAAAATGTTTGTAATAAAAATACCCAGGTGTTGTATATCTTACCTTACCTTTGATGAGTTCCAAGAGTCTTTCTATTACTGTACCACACAGTACTAAGGTGCTCTGTAACCTTTACATTTTCAGTTTTCCCATGGATATAATAATAATAATAATAATAATAATAATAATAATAATAATAATAATAATAATCCTAAGATTTAAATAGGAAAATCAATTCTGCATTTATACTACTTGAAAGAAGGGTCTAAATCGAGATATCTGACGAGAAATAAATTTCTGTCTAAATACAGTGGACCCCCGCATAACGATTACCTCCGAATGCGACCAATTATGTAAGTGTATTTATGTAAGTGTGTTTGTACGTGTATGTTTGGGGGTCTGAAATGGACTAATCTACTTCACAATATTCCTTATGGGAATAAATTCGGTCAGTACTGGCACCTGAACATACTTATGGAGTTAAAAAATATCGTTAACTGGGGGTCCACTGTACTGAAACCTTTTTTTTTTTCTAGATATGTGGAGAGCTGGTTAGATAAGTACACTTTCCTGCATGCTAATAACCATAGGACAAATGTTACTTATCTTTTAACAGCACGATTTCTAGCAGCTGCTCCCTGGAAATCCCTTCGGGGTGCCGTCTCAGTTTCCATAGGGGGTGTTGATTAACAAGTGAGTTATTCATACAATTTGCCCGAAGGAGTGTATATCTCAGCATTTCACTAATATCTGAAATGCGTAGTGATACTCACTTGGTTTTGGGTGAATTACCCTCGCATCACAGGATCTATTAGTAATTCTGGTCAAATCTCATCTTTACTTATTAGCTGCAGCTAGCATAAGAAGATGTGGGTATGGCTGGACTTACCTGGGTATTGTAACTGACCCAGTTTCCCCTAGTTTGTTGTAGGGGAGGTGTAACCCTGGTATTGTTGTCTTGAGTAGGCTGCTACAGATGCATAGTTATATTGTCCTCACTCATTAATAGGGAATCACTTTGGTCATTCGTTACATGATAGGGTGATATCTTGTCCCTTCATTCATAACACATGAATGCATACCGCAACACAAACTTTTACACTTTATCGGGATTATACCATGGATTATACACTCATGTTTCTTTTTAACACTAGTTTTCCTAGTGGAGATTGACAGTATTTCAGGGTTTACCACACAAAGTCATCATTTTCTTTGTTCTCAGAGGGAGATTTGTGATGTGTTCACGTTCTCATGTCTGAATTCAACCTAGCTTGTTACCCTGCTCAATTCTCACCAGTTCATCATCCGAACAAAAGAACTGCTGAGTTCAGCTTTATATCTCTTCCTTACTACACATTGTAACAGTATTCAATACAAGAGGGTAGGTTTCTTGTTATTTAGCTATAGACTAGAATTCATAATAATCCCAACTTGTAGAGGAAGTGGGGTGCAGGTTTTCCCTTAATTTTCCTGCTAAATGGAAAAAGAGTTACTACTCTCATTTAACCCTTAAACGGTCCAAACAGACCGACGTTCAAATTCGTAGTGCTCCAAAAGTAGATCTACCTTTTTTTTACATATTTTCAAATATAACAAAAAAAAAAAAGTAGATAAAAGTTTTTTTTACACGTTTTCAAATGTAAAACAAAAAAAGATCTTTATTTTTTACATACTTTCAGATGTTAAAAAAACGTATATATACGTTTGGACCGTTTAAGGGTTAACCCCTCACTGCGTAGTTGATCAGAAACTCTAGCAAGGAGAGGAAGGCGTGCTTTGTGATGCTATGGTACATACATGTGTCCCTTGTAAAACTGTTTGCGAGGAAGGAAGAGTCCACTAGTCCCTTCCGGGAGGGCTAAGCCCCTCAGAGGGCTGAGGGGAGCTGAGATATCCCCTTTACTGGAGAATTTTCTCCACAAGATACATAAGATCAGGAGAGTAAAGTAATCTTTTTCCTTACCTTCTCTCCCTCTAGCCACAATACTGCCATGAACAAGCGAGTGAAAAAATGCCATATTACTCAAATAGAAATCAACTCAAACAGAAATGACCATTCCAGCATCCTATGGGTAAGATGCATTTACTTGTATAGAAAGTGGGGAAAAGCACCTCATGGACCAATACGTTCAAAGCAGCAGAGATAAAAGAAAATGGATAAATAAAAAAGTGAAGCAAGAATCTATCACTGCTCCAAAAGATTATTTTAGGAACAATGAAGACCCAATTGAACAAGCCATCAATGAATTCTCACTAAACACTCTCCAGTCTTGGTCAATAAGCCATGCCTTGCTGACACACTTCAACCACTTTAGGGAGTTAATGCAGCTACACACAACACTTGCTGCTGTATGTAACCATTATATTAATTATGAAAATAAAATGTTTTAAGATTAGTGAGGATGAAATTTAATGCTGTTTGGAGCAACTGCTCCTGCAACTGATGAACCATCCATAATGAGGGTTCAACAGTTGTGTACTCACCTATAAGTGGTTGCAGGGGTCAATTCACAGCTCCTGTGTGTGTGCGTGCGTGCATGTGTGCTTGCATGTGTGCATGCATGCACACATATACACAGGATCAGGAGGTGTGGCTCAACCCCTACAACAACATATAGGTAAGTACACAACTGTTCAACCCTCATTACGGATGGTCCATTAGTCACAGGAAAAGTTGCTCCAAACAACATTAAATTTCTTCCTCACAAATCTTAAAACATTTTATTTTCGTAATTAATATAATGGTTACACGCAGCAGAAAGTGTTACACGTAAATAAAACATTTTTTGTGTATTGTGAGAAACACAATTTATTTGAGTAGAAACAGGTATGTAATGTAGCTATTGTTTTTTGCAGTGCTCCTCTGATATTCAAATTTAAATTTTTATTTCTTTTATGCAGCACACCAATAATGTGGTTTACATGTACATAATAAAATATTGTTAGGCACTAAAGAAAGCCATTTTTTTTTTTAACACTGGCCATCTTCCACCAAGGCAGGGTGCCCCCCCCCCCAAAAAAAAAAAAAAAAAAAACACTTTCACCATCATTCACACATAATCACTGTCTTTGCAGAGGCATGCATATATGAGAGTTCAAATATCACTCCAAACAGCAAATATCCTAAACCCCTCCTTTAGAGTGCAGGCATTGTATTTCCTATATCTAGGACTCAAGTCCGGCTAACTGGTTTTGCACTGTAAAATGCCTGTGTAGTCAAATTGGTTGTTCCCCTAATGTAGCATTCTAGGCCCCTCTATTCTTCCTCCTCAACATAAATGGCTTACAAAATGTCACCCAGCATCTTAAGTTAGTACTCTTTGATGTTGATATAACCTGTATCTTCTCATGTTCTGACCCCCTGACATTAAACACTGTAGTTAATGATGATGAAAAATAAACTTACCCTTAATATAGAAAAAAACAGTAGTAGTAGTAGTAGAAGTTACAGATGAGTGAAATGACCTGCCATGCAAATTTGGTTGTTTGTAATATATATTTGTTAATAGAACAAACAAAAGCTTCCAAATGTTAAATATACTGTACAGTACTACAGTGGAACCCCGGTTTTCGTCAGGTCCAGTTATCGTACAATTCAGTTTTTGACCATTTTTTCTGCGAAATTTTCCCCGTTTTCGTACATCCACTCGGAAATCGTCAGTACCATGCGCATCCACCTGCCCGTGGGACGCGGCCACTCATATGTTCGTGACTCAGTCTTCCTTTGTTACTCGTAGAAGGTGGTAGTGATGGTGGTAGAGGGTAGCAGTGATGGTGGTAGGGGGTGGTAGTGATGGTGGTAGAGGTTGGTGGTGATGGTGGTAGAGGGTGGTAGTGATAGCGGTAGAGGGTGGTAGTGATAGTGGTAGAGAGTGGTAATGATGGTGGTAGAGGGTGGTAGTGATGGTAGAGGGTGGTAGTGATGGTAGAGGGTGGTAGTGATGGTAGAGGGTGGCAGTGATGGTGGCAGAGAGTGGTAGTGATGGTGGTAGAGGGTAGTAGTAGTTGTGATGTGGTAGTGATGGTGGAAGAGGGTGGTAGTAGTTGTGATGGTGGCAGAGGGTGGAAGTAATGGTGGTAAAGGGTGGTAGTGATGGTGGCAGAGGATGGTAGTGATGGTGGTAGAGGTTGTAATGGTGGTAGAAGATGGTAGTGATGGTGGTAGAGGGTGGTAGTGGTTGTGATGGGGTAGTGATGGTGGTAGAGGGTGGCAGTGGTTGTGATGGTGGTAGAGAGTGGTAGTGACTGTGGTAGAGGGTAGCAGTGATTGTGGTAGAGGGTGGTAGTGATGGTGGTAGAGTTAACCTCTCCTCCCTCTCCCCTCCTCGTCATCTTCCATATGCCAACAAGTCTTCAATAAAGGTAAAAGTGATTTAAATATTCATTTATCCATATTATGAGTGCTTTATATTTATTTCTCATTGTTTTCTGTATGTAAAACTATAGTTATTCTCTACAAAATGCATTTTTTGTTAATATTTTTGGGTGTCTGGAACAAATTAATTGGATTTACATTATTTCTTATGGGAAATATTACTTCAATTTTCATACATATCGGTTTTCAGCTGACCTTCTGGAACAAATTAAAGACAAAAACCTGGGTTCCACTGTACAATAAAACAATGATGATTGGAAAACATACCCCATACTGTTCCAACCAGTCTTTACTCTTGGAATAGGTAAACAACTGTGATGCTGATCCAACGCCAACTCGTGGTATTGAAGATACTGCCCCTCGCCAGAGGCCCCTGATGCCCTCTTTCTTTGCAATACCCCACAAGGCAGGCATGAAACCTATGAATAAATTATAAATGGTCTATGTAATAATCACACTAAAAGATTTTCTAAATAAAATTGCCATACATAGATGATACAACTAAATGGCTGTACTTTTTGGCCATTATGTAGTTAAGATCTTTTGATTCAAAAATTCTAAATTAAAAAGTAGATCCTTTGAATTAAAGCACCAAAGATGACTTATGGCTGAAATATACAAAGTGCTATCAAAAAGTTCCTGGACTACCACAAAAGAATATCTAGGTTTACCTAATCACCTAAATAACAATTCAATTACAAGTTTATTTTAGCAAGATACATGTTTATACAAAGGAGTGTAACAAGTTGGTGAACATGCCAAAAGCCCCTTTATATGCAGAGCATTTCGGGCTAGCTTAAGACTAACTTAAGATTAATAAGGCAATAACAGTGCTGTAATTTTACATATGGTCATTAGATGAGTAACAGTGAATACAAGAAAACTGAATATTCAACTAGTTCATGCTATATGGCTTTAGTAAGTTTGGTAGAAAAGAATTACAGTTCTGATATAGAATATTAAAAAATAGAGTACATATTACAATTTAGTAAAATTTAATCCTTTCAGTGTCAAGACCCCTGATCCTTAACTCTGTTTACCTGGAGTTTACCTGGAGAGAGTTCCGGGGGTCAACGCCCCCACGGCCCGGTCTGTGACCAGGCCTCCTGGTGGATCAGAGCCTGATCAACCAGGCTGTTACTGCTGGCTGCACGCAAACCAACGTACGAGCCACAGCCCGGCTGGTCAGGAACCGACTTTAGGTGCTTGTCCAGTGCCAGCTTGAAGACTGCCAGGGGTCTGTTGGTAATCCCCCTTATGTATGCTGGGAGGCAGTTGAACAGTCTCGGGCCCCTGACACTTATTGTATGGTCTCTTAATGTGCTGTGTTGAAAAAAAAAAAAAAAAAAAAATCTTATGAAATGATAATCTTTCCCTGATGGTAATGACACCAAAAGTACAAAATTTGATGGAAAACTTATGAAATTATACTCTCGCAAAGTTAGCAATCTCGGCTATATTTACGCATCAGCGATTTCGCCCACTTTCAGCCCTATTTTCGGCCAATTCCATTGTTCCAGTCAGTTAAAATCATAGCTATTTCGCTAGAACTCCATTTGTTCTATCGACTGAGTACAAGAAACTGCCCATTTACCGATTTCAACTACCCAATAAAGTGGTCAGAAATTGGCAATTTGGCCAATTTCACAAAATTTCAAAATAGGGTCCAGAATAAACAAGGTAGACATTCCTGGCACTAAAATAATATTTTCTCTGCTCATTAGTCACATCTCCAGGCCCCTCTTATATACTCTTGCTTTCCATTTTGAATTTTTATTCTTACAAAAAATAGAAGAATTACTGTTATGCAGACTACTGCATTATAATAATTGTATAAATAATTTCAACCCATTCGTGACTGCATATTAGACTGGCCAGTAGTTTACTCTTGAACATGGGCAAAAATCGAACATAAGCTCAATTTCAAGGTACTTTTCATCATGAAACCAATCAAAATTATTTTAATTTCTGTAATGTATCTTTCATTCTATCAAAGGAGACCAAGAAAACAAGAATGCAACCATAAATACTATACGAAAATACACCGCAAAGTCGTAGTTTTAAACCAAAAACACGGTCGGAGTTTTTTTTCTCATGCACTGCGTACTGCAGGATTTTTTTATACTGTGCACACTGACCATGCAGCCCCATTTTTTCATATGTAGGCCTACCAGCTTTCTTCCACCAGATCTGAAGGAGCTAGAATTTTGGCATTGTATTATGGGACTGACATTGGCTCTCAAGCCGTAATATTACAGGACCAACACTGAAAGGGTTAAAACAATGAAGCTGAAATAATTTTAAGTTTGAAGTAATGACTAAATAGTTGAGCGATCATCAAACACAATTTACAATATGAAGTATTACAATTTAGCACAATTTAAAACAATGAACTTGAAACAATTATAAGTTTGAAGTAATGAGCAAATAATTGAGCAATCATCAAGCACAATATACAATAATGAAATTGAAGCAGTTTTAAGTTTGAAGTAAATGATCAAATAGCTGAGCAATCATCAATTATTTAGGAGTTTTTTTTGAGTAACTGGTAGGTGTTAAGTAAAGTGTTTGTCTGGTTAATTTTGGGTGATGAAGTAATTTCTAAGTAGGGCCTTAAATTGATTTGTAGTGTGTTCTGGCAATGCATAGCATTTTTGCATAGGGAGAGATGGACACGAGGGATATCGAAGAGTGATTTGTGCCTTGTGTTATGCCTGTGTGTTCTGTTGTAGTTAACAAGGAAGAATTTGAGAGGAGGGTTAATATCTGAGTATAATGTTCTGTGTGTGTAGTAGGCACAATAATAAGTGTAGATGTTTTGTATATTAAGTAAGTTAAGGCTCTTAAAAAGTGGTGGAGTGTGTTGTCTAGTGCAGGAGTTGGTAATCAATCGCACTGCAGCTTGTCTCCCATGAAGTACTCTCCCTGGAAGGCTATATACTGATTCCATTGCCTCTGCCATTTCTCAAAATAATTCTGAAATTCTTCTTTCCTAACTGTGCCTGTGATTCTGTTTGAATCACCTCCATGTCATTAAAATGTTGCCCCTTGAGTGTCATTTTTATTTTTGATAAGAGATAGAAGTCACAGGGGGCTTGATCTGGGAAGTAGGGGGAGTGGTTGATGACTGTCATATTGTTTATGGCCAGAAAAACATGGTCTTTTGGTTTTGAGTTGGTAAGTGGAGTACAAATTTTGCAGCCACTCTTCTCATATTCAAAATTTCAGTCAAAATGCTTTAACATGACCCATAAGAAATTCCCACAGCACTTGTAATGTCCTGGATATTCTGGTGATAATCTTTGTAGATAGCCCTCCTCATTTTCTCAATGCTGGCATCAGTTTTTGATGCTGATGGATGACCAGAGCACTCATCATCCTCAACTAATGTTCATCTTGCTTTAAATTGAGAAAGCTATATAAAGCACTTTATCCAACCCAGTGTTTCATCTCTAAATGCTTGCTGACATATTTTGTGTTTCACTGGTTGCTTTACTGAGCTTGAAGCAGAATTTCACACATACATATGCTGTTCTCTGTTTTATAAAGATTCCATTCTGTTAAACATAAAATCACAATAACACACTGACATGACAGAAAATGATTGTCTAACCTCAAATGAATGACCGACCACACTGAAACTCACCACATAAAAGAGGTGTGTTCTGCACAGTGTGATCTATGCTGCTGCCATATTTCACCTGGGTAGAGCGAAAAAATAAAGGAACTTTTCGATAGCACCTCGGACTCCCTCATACAAGGTGGTTCTTGGCCTGGTAGGCAAAGCTCTTGCTTCACATGGTGAGTGTCTGGGTTCGATTCCCAGCAAGGGTGGAAACACTGGGTATGTTTCCTTACACATGTTGTCCATGTTCATCCATCAGTAAAATGGGAACCTGGGTGTTAGTCGACTGGTGTACTCACCTAATTGTGGTTGCAGGGGTCGAGATTCAGCTTCTGGCCCTGTCTCTTCACTGGTCACTACTAGGTCTTCTCTCTCCCTGCTCCATGAGCTTTATCATACCTCGTCTTAAAAGGGAGAGATACATGATTATCACATATACACCTGGAAAATCCTAGAGGGATTAGTACCAAACTTGCACATGAAAATCACTCCCTACCAAAGCAAAAGACTTGGCAGATGGTGCAACATCCCCCCAGCGAAAAGCAGAGGTGCCACTAGCACGATAAGAGACAACACAATAAGTGTCAGGGCCCAAGACTGTTCAACTGCCTCCCAGCTTACATCAGGGGGATCACCAATAGACCCCTGGCTGTCTTCAAGCAGGCACTGGACAGGCACCTAAAATCAGTACCTGACCATCCGGGCTGTGGTTTGTCCGTTGGATTACGTGCGGCCAGCAGTAACAGCCTGGTTGATCAGGCCCTGATCCACCATGAGGCCTGGTCACAGACCGGGCCATGGGGGCATTGACCCCCAGAACTCTCTCCAGGTATACTCCAGGTATATGTATGGTTCCTGCCTCCATGACATCACTTGCCAGACTATTCAACTCTATGACTGAAATACTTCCTAACATCCCTTTGATTCATCTGAGTCTTCAACTTCCAATTGTGACCCCTTGTTTTTGTGTCCCCTCTCTGGAACATCCTGTCTCTATCCACCTTATCTATTCCTTGTCGGTGCTGTATGAGCCTTGTAGGTTTAGTGCTTCTTTTTTATTATAATAATAATCTATTCCTTACAGTATTCTGTATGTCATTATCATGTCTCCCCTAACCCTCCTGTCCTCCAGTGTCTTCAAGCCGATTTCCCTTAACCTTTCTTCGTAGGACATTCCCCTTAGCTCTGGAACTAGCCTTGTTGCAAACTTTTGCACTTTCTGTAATTTCTTGACGTGCCTGACCAGGTGTGGGTTCCAAAATGGTGCTGCATACTCCAGTATGGGCCTGACGTACATTGTACAGAGTCTTGAACAATTCCTTACTGAGGTGTCGGAATGCTATTCTCAGGTTTGCCAGGCGCCCATGTGCTGCAGCAGTTATCTGGTTGATGTGTGCTTCTGGAGACATGTTCAGTATCACACTCACCCCAAGATCTTTCTCCTTGAGTGAGGTTTGCAGTCTTTGGCCTCCTAGCCTATACTGTACTCTGTCTGCAGTCTTCTTTGCCCTTCCCCAATCTTCATGACTTTGCATTTGGCGGGGTTAAGTTCAAGGAGCCAGTTGCTGGACTATGTGTCCAGCCTGTCTAGGTCTCTTTGTAGTCCTGGTGTGGGGTCACATCCTGGGACAAATCTGACCTAATTTGCCCAAAATGCTCTGCATAATAAGGGGCTTTCTATAGAGTAGTATATCACTGATGTCAGCTAGGCCTGTATACCTCGCACTTAGTGGGAGATGGCCTATGTGTTAAAAAAAATATGTATACAGTGGACCCCCGGTTAACGATATTTTTTCACTCCATAAGTATGTTCAGGTGCCAGTACTGACCGAATTTATTCCCATAAGGAATATTGTGAAGTAGATTAGTCCATTTCAGACCCCCAAACATACATGTACAAATGCACTTACATAAATACACTTACATAATTGGTCGCATTCGGAGGTAATCGTTATGCGGGGGTCCACTGTATTATATAATAATAATGTACTACAATGGTAATCAAACCACTTCTACTGTTTGTGTTGGCTACAGTATTTGTACGTATGTCAAATAAAAATACTGAACTGGCATACAGTACAGTATTGTACAGTACATACTTGTTTAAAATTAAATATATTTAATAAAGAACTGTACCTACATTTAAATATAATAAATGCGAAAATATTTAAAAAAATTTTGAAATGTCAAAAAACGTGACATCATCTTGATAACAAATATGAAAAGCTGAAATGTGTGAGTAACTTTATAAAATGAAAATAATAACAATGTGAGATTTTAATTCTCAAAGAGGAAATGGTGAACATTGCAACAGAGTTGACAGTTCAATTGGAACAAGGTGATGTCACTTACCTTGATGCTTGTGCTGGTGACCAACAGCAATAGACTCAGCTGCCTGAGATTGTAAATGAGTTTTTACCTGAAGAAAAACAAATGTTTTAACCTTGCATCAAAAAAGTTTTCAGGTCATTTACCCAGTGAGGTGAATTATTCATGAAAGAATAACCAAGGTGCTACTACTTGAGATATGAGCCACCTGAAAAATAACAAAACTTCCCCACTTACCAACATCTTTAATAACACTGTTAAAAGGCACCTTTTAAATCTCACATATATGTTGCAACTATTAACTGTGTAAATTCTCATACTTTGGTTTCAACACCTAAATTCATAGAACCTAAATTCATAGAACTGATGTAAATGCTATAAAATTTATTTGTAATTGACCTATTAGTATTTTGCAACCTGTCTCCTAGTACTTGTGATTGTAACAAATTACACAAGCTGTATTGATACGTACTCAATGTCTTAAATATTATACAGTGGACCCCCGCTTAACGATCACCTCCCAATGCGACCAATTATGTAAGTGTATTTATGTAAGTGCGTTTGTACGTGTATGTTTGGGGGTCTGAAATGGACTAATCTACTTCACAATATTCCTTATGGGAACAAATTCGGTCTGTACTGGCACCTGAAAATACTTCTGGAATGAAAAAATATCGTTAACCAGGGGTCCACTGTACTAGATCTAGATTTAAGTAGTATGTAAGCCTTATGATTAGGTTGTCTGAGATGCATTGCATAATTAGTGGCTTTCTTTTGTGCCTACATTTGTAAATTTGGGGTGCCAGGGGTAAATGTAAATGGGGAGCCTTTAATTGAGCTATGTGTAGAAAGAAATTTGGTAATAAGTAATACATATTTTATGAAAAAGAGGATAAATAAATATACAGTGGACCCCCGCATAACGATCACCTCCGAATGCGACCAATTATGTAAGTGTATTTATGTAAGTGCGTTTGTACGTGTATGTTTGGGGGTCTGAAATGGACTAATCTACTTCACAATATTCCTTATGGGAACAAATTCGGTCAGTACTGGCACCTGAACATACTTCTGGAGTGAAAAAATATCGTTAACCGGGGGTCCACTGTACAAGGTATGATGTAGCACGTAATGAAAGTAGTTTGTTAGATTATGTATTGGTGGATAAAAGGTTGATGGGTAGGCTCCAGGATGTACATGTTTATAGAGGGGCAACTGATATATCGGATCATTATTTAGTTGTAGCTACAGTTAGAGTAAGAGGTAGATGGGAAAAGAGGAAGGTGGCAACAACAAGTAAGAGGGAGGTGAAAGTGTATAAACTAAGGGAGGAGGAAGTTCAGGCGAGATATAAGCGACTATTGGCAGAAAGGTGGGCTAGTGCAAAGATGAGTAGTGGGGGGCTTGAAGAGGTTGGAATAGTTTTAAAAATGCAGTATTAGAATGTGGGCAGAAGTTTGTGGTTATAGAGGGTGGGGGCAGGAGGAAAGAGGAGTGATTGGTGGAATGATGAAGTAAAGGTGTGATAAAAGAGAAAAAGGTAGCTTATGAGAGGTTTTTACAAAGCAGAAGTGTTATAAGAAGAGCAGAGTATATGGAGTAAAAGAAAGGTGAAGAGAGTGGTGAGAGAGTGCAAAAGGAGAGCAGGTGATAGAGTGGGAGAGGCACTGTCAAGAAATTTAATGAAATAAGAAAAAATTTTGGAGTGAGTTAAACAAGTTAAGAAAGCCTAGGGAAAGTATGGATTTGTCAGTTAAAAACAGAGTAGGGGAGTTAGTAGATGGGGAGAGGGAGGTATTAGGTACATGGCGAGAATATTTTGAGGAACTTTTAAATGTTGAGGAAGAAAAGGGAGGCGGTAATTTCATGCACTGGTAAGGGAGGTATAGCATCTTTTAGGAGTGAAGAAGAGCAGAATGTAAGTGTGGGGGAGGTACGTGAGGCATTACGTAAAATGAAAGGGGGTAAAGCAGCTGGAACTGATGGATCATGACAGAAATGTTAAAAGCAGGGGGGAATATAGTGTTGGAGTGTTGGTACTTTGTTTTAATAAATGTATGAAGAGGGGAAGGTACTTAGGGATTGGCGGAGAGCATGTATAGTCCCTTTATATAAAGGGAAAGGGGACAAAAGACTGTAAAAATTATAGAGGAATAAGCTTACTGAGTATACCAGGAAAGTGTACCTAGGGTTATAATTGAAAGAATTAGAGGTAAGACAGAATGTAGGATTGCGGATGAGCAAGGAGGTTTCAGAGTGGGTAGGGGTGTGTAGATCAAGTGTTTACATTGAAGCATATATGTGAACAGTATTTAGATAAAGGTAGGGAAGTTTTTATTGCATTTATGGATTTAGAAAAGGCATATGATAGAGTGGATAGAGGAGCAATGTGGCAGATGTTGCAAGTATATGGAATAGGTGGTAAGTTTATTAATTGCTGTAAAGAGTTTTTATGAGGATAGTGAGGCTCAGGTTAGGGTGTGTAGAAGAGAGGGAGACTACTTCCGTAAAAGTAGGTCTTAGACAGGGATGTGTAATGTCACCATGTTGTTTAATATATTTATAGATGGGGTTGTAAAGGAAGTAAATGCTAGGGTGTTCGGGAGAGGGGTGGGATTAAATTTTGGGAATCAAATTCAAATGGGAATTGACACAGTTACTTTTTGCTGATGATACTATGCTTATGGGAGATTCTAAAGAAAAATTGCAAAGGTTAGTGGATGAGTTTGGGAATGTGTGTAAAGGTAGAAAGTTGAAAGTGAACATAGAAAAGAGTAAGGTGATGAGGGTGTCAAATGATTTAGATAAAGAAAAATTGGATATCAAATTGGGGAGGAGTAGTATGGAAAGAAGTGAATGTTTTCAGATACTTGGGAGTTGACGTGTCGGCGGATGGATTTATGAAGGATGAGGTTAATCATAGAATTGATGAGGGAAAAAAGGTGAGTGGTGCGTTAAGGTATATGTGGAGTCAAAAAACGTTATCTATGGAGGCAAAGAAGGGAAAAGGTGTGGAGTTAATAAAAGTATTAGTCAGAGGGCAGAAGAGGGGTTGTTGACGTGGTTTGGTCATTTAGAGAGAATGGATCAAAGTAGAATGACATGGAAAGCATATAAATCTATAGGGGAAGGAAGGCGGGGTAGGGATCGTCCTCAAAAGGTTTAGAAGGGGGGTAAAGGAGGGTTTTTTGGGCAAGGGGGTTGGACTTCCAGCAAGCGGCGTGAGCGTGTTAGATAGGAGTGAATGGAGACGAATGATACTTGGGACCTGACGATCTGTTGGGGGTGTAGCAGGGTAATATTTAGTGAAGGGATTCAGGAAACCGGTTATTTTCATATAGTCGGACTTGAGTCCCGGAAATGGGAAGTTTCAATGCCTGCACTTTAAAGGAGGGGTTTGGGATATTGGCATTTTGGAGGGATATGTCGTGTATCTTTATAGTGTATGCTTCTAGACTGTTGTATTCTGAGCACCTCTGCAAAAACAGTGATAATGTGCGAGTGGGTGAAAGTGTTGAATGATGATGGAAGTAAATTTTTTTTTGGGGATTTTCTTTCTTTTTTGGGGCACCCTGCCTCAGTGGGGGACCCGGGTGACTTGTTTGAAAAAAAAAAAAAAAAAAAAATATATATATATATATATTTTTTTTTTATATATATATATTATATATTTTATATTTAATATAATTGTGCCGAATAGGCAGAACTTGCAATCTTGGCTTTAAAAACAAACCTCCTCTGCCATATAGGACAAGTGAAAATTTGTGTGTGCAATAATTTTGCCAAAATCATTCTGAACCTAACGAAAAAAATATTTCACGTGTTTGTTTAGTATTAAATTACTGTAAACAATTCTAAATTTTTTTTAGTTAGGTTAGGCTAAAATAAATTTTGTTTTTGTTATAAAAAGGGTTTAGGTAAGTTTTTCAAATTTCCCTTTTGGGCAAAATTTAAATTTTACATCAACTTTAAAATAAAAAAAAAAAAATATTTTTTAAAAACGTAAAAGAAAAAATTTTTCAAAAAGGATTAAACTTTAAATGTTCTTGCAATTGACCAGTTTTACATATTCGGCACGACATATATATATATATATATATATATATATATATATATATAAAATTTTAAAAAACAGGGGACCCCCGCATAACGTCACCTCCGAACGACCAATTATGAAAGTGTTTTATGTAAGTGCATTTGTACGTGTATGTTTGGGGGGTCAAAAATGGACTAACTACTTCAAAATACCTTTTGGAACAAATTCGGTGGGTACTGGACCTAACATACTTCATAGTGAAAAAATATCGTTTAAACCGGGGGTCCACTGTAAAAAAAATAATATAAATAATCCTAGGTATAGGTTGGTAACGCAACCCCCAGGAGGTAAAACCGCCTGCCCAAGAGGAAAACGAAAGCCTGTAATTGTTTTACATGTGAAAGGGTTTCTGGTGTCCATTTTTTTGTCTCATAAACGCAAGATTTCAGGGACTCTTCTACTTCACTTACACTTATCACCTACACAAAATGTACAAGCGTATAGTAACACCCCCCTGGGTTTTCTTTTTAGTTCTTTTTTTTGCCTCTTTCCTCCATGGGGAAGTGGTACAGAATTCTTCCTCCATAAGCCATGCGTGTTGTAAGAGGCGACTAAAATGCCAGGAGCAAGGGCTAGTAACCTCTTCTCCTGTATATATTACTAAATGTAAAAGAAGAAACTTTCGTTTTTCCTTTTGGTCCACCCGCCTCGGTGGGATACGGCCGGGTTTGTGTTGAAAGAAAGATATATATACATGTATGTATATATATATATATTTTTTTTTTCAACAAGTCGGCCGTCTCCCACCGAGGCAGGGTGACCCAAAAAAGAAAGAAAATCCCCAAAAAGAAAATACTTTAAGAACATAAGAACATAAGAAAGGAGGAACACTGCAGCAGGCCTGTTGGCCCATACTAGGCAGGTCCTTTAGAATTCATCCCACTAACAAACATTTGACCAACCCAATTTTCAATGCTACCCAAGAAATAAGCTCTGATGTGCAAGTCCCTCTCAAATCCAACCCTTCCCACTCATGTATTTATCCAACCTAAATTTGAAACTACACAAAGTCCTAGCCTCAATAACCCAACTAGGTAGACTGTTCCACTCATCAACTACCCTATTTCCAAACCAATACTTTCCTATGTCCTTTCTAAATCTAAACTTATCTAATTTAAATCCATTACTGCGTGTTCTCTCTTGGAGAGATATCCTCAAGACCTTGTTAATATCCCCTTTATTAATACCCATCTTCCACTTATACACTTCGATCAGGTCCCCCCTCATTCTTCTTCTAACAAGTGAATGTAACTTAAGAGTCTTCAATCTTTCTTCATAAGGAAGATTTCTAATGCTATGTATTAGTTTAGTCATCCTACGCTGAATGTTTTTCTAACGAATTTATGTCCATTCTGTAATATGGAGACCAGAATTGAGCTGCATAATCTAGGTGAGGCCTTACTAATGATGTATAAAGCTGCAGTATGACCTCTGGACTTCTGTTGCTTACACTTCTTGATATAAATCCCAGTAATCTATTTGCCTTATTACGTACGCTTAGGCATTGCTGTCTTGGTTTAAGGTTGCTGCTTACCATAACCCCTAAGTCCTTTTCGCAATCTGTATGGCTAAGTTCTACATTATTTAACTTATAAGTGCTAGGGTTATAGACACTCCCGAGCTTCAGAACCTTGCATTTATCCACATTGAACTGCATCTGCCACTTTTCTGACCAAGAGTAGAGTTTGTCTAAATCCTCCTGAAGTTCCCTAACATCTACGTTTGAATCAATTATCCTACCTATCTTCGTGTCATCGGCGAATTTGCTCATATCACTAGCAATTCCTTCATCAAGATCATTGATATATATTATAAACAACAACGGGCCCAAGACTGATCCCTGTGGAACGCCACTTGTTACTGATCCCCACTCGGATTTAACCCCATTTATGGACACTCTCTGCTTCCTGTCTGTGAGCCATGACTCGATCCACGAGAGCACCCTCCCCCCAATGCCATGAGCTGCTACTTTCTTCAACAGTCTTTGGTGCGGAACTCTATCAAATGCCTTACTAAAATCTAAGTAAACAATATCAAATTCTTTATCGTGGTCAACACTTTCACCACACTCACACATTATCACTGCTTTTGCAGAGGTGCTCAGAATACAACAGTTTAGAAGCATATACAGTGGACCCCCGGTTAACGATTTTAATCCGTGCAAGAGGGGTAATTGTTATGCGAAATAATCGTTATGTGAATGAATTTTCCCCATAAGAAATAATGGAAATAAAATTAATCCGTGCAAGACACCCAAAAGTATGAAAAAAAAAATTTTACCACATGAAATATACATTTTCCCACACACAAAGAGAAGGATACATGCACAATAGTAGAGTAGTACATGCACAGTATATATTGTGCATGTACTAGTCTACTAAATGAAGAATAAATGACACTTACCTTTATTGAAGATGCAGCATGACTGATGAGACACTGTGTCCTGGGAGTGCCTTTTCCTCCTGAGTACTGTAGGTCCTGTTTGGCATTTTCTTCCAGAACAGGCCTTATCACACTGTGTATGCCACTACGATTCTTAAATCTCTCAAACCAACCTTTGCTGGCTTTAAATTCACCAATATGAGCACTAGTTCCAGGCATTTTTCCCTGTTCACCTGGGTGTTAGTCGACTTGTGTGGGTTGCATCCTGGGAGATAAGATTAAGGACCCCAATGGAAATAAGTTAGACAGTCTTCGATGACACTGACTTTTTTGGTTATCCTGGGTGGCAAATCCTCTGGGGTTAATTGTTTCTTGGTATTCTCAATAAGCCACACCAACAACGGTGCTACAGCAGCAGCAGCAGCTGACAGTGCAGCAGCAGCAGCAGCTGACAGTGCAGCAGCAGCAGCAGCTTACCACCAATAGTAGCGATGGTTGATTGGGTTATTATACAACCTGGCCAGCTCGAGACATGCACTCCACTTTCATACTTATCAATGATCTTTTTCTTCTCTCTATTGTAATTCTCACCCTTATTGCTGTAGGGTTGGCACTAGAAGCTTTCTTGGGGCCCATGGTCACTTATTTTCCAGAAAAGCACCAAAACACTGTAATAATACGAAATATTCCGATTGAAATGCTTGGATGTTAACCCGGAGGCTGGCTGGTAAACAATGCCACCGGCGGAACATGTGAGCGCGTCTCGGAGAAGAAAATCGGTAAGGGGGTTTTTAAGCGGTATGTGAGGCAAAATTTTGCAATTAAAGTAAGCGTATGCGAAATGATCGCTATGTGATGCCATCGTTAATGCGGGGGTCCACTGTACAGTGGACCCCGCATACCGTTGGCCTTACATAACTTTAAAATCCGCATACCGCTACATTTTATCGCTAAGATTTTGCCTCGCATACCGCTAAAAAACCCGCTCAACGCTGTTTGTCCGAGACGTGTCTATGTGCGGTCTGAGCCACGCTCACATGTTCCGCCGGTGGCATTGTTTACCAGCCAGCCTCCGCGGTAACATCCAAGCATACAATCGGAACATTTCGTATTATTACAGTGTTTTTGGTGATTTTATCTGCAAAATAAGTGACCATGGGCCCCAAGAAAGCTTCTAGTGCCAACCCTACAGCAATAAGGGTGAGAATTACTATAGAGATGAAGAAAAAGATCATTGATAAGTATGAAAGTGGAGTGCGTGTCTCCGAGCTGGCCAGGTTGTATAATAAACCCCAATCAACCATCGGTACTATTGGTGGTACAGCTGCTGCTGCTGCTGCTGTACCACCGTCAGCTGCTGCTGCTGCTGCTGCACTGTCAGCTGCTGCTGCTGCTGCTGTAGCACCATCTGCTGCTGCTGCTGTTGTACCACCGTCAGCTGCTGCTGCTGCTGCTGCTGTAGTACCGTCTGCTGCTGCTGTAGTACCATCTGCTGCTGCTGTAGCATCGTCTGCTGCTGCTGTAGCATCGTCTGCTGCTGCTGTAGCACTGTCAGCTGCTGCTGCTGCTGCTGTACCACCGTCAGCTGCTGCTGTAGTACCGTCTGCTGCTGCTGTAGCATCGTCTGCTGCTGCTGTAGTACCATCTGCTGCTGCTGTAGCATCGTCTGCTGCTGCTGTAGCACTGTCAGCGGCTGCTGCTGCTGTACCACCGTCAGCTGCTGCTGCTGCTGTAGTACCGTCTGCTGCTGCTGTAGCATCGTCTGCTGCTGCTGTAGCACTGTCAGCTGCTGCTGCTGCTGCTGTACCACCGTCAGCTGCTGCTGTAGTACCGTCTGCTGCTGCTGTAGCATCGTCTGCTGCTGCTGTAGTACCATCTGCTGCTGCTGTAGCATCGTCTGCTGCTGCTGTAGCACTGTCAGCGGCTTGCTGCTGCCCGTACCCAAACCGTCCCGCCTGCTGCTGCTGCTGTAGTACCGTCTGCTGCTGCTGTAGCATCATCTGCTGCTGCTGTAGCACTGTCAGCTGCTGCTGCTGCTGCTGTAGCACAGTTGTTGGTGTGGCTTATTGAGAACACCAAGAAACAATTAACCCCAGAGGATTTGCCACCCAGGATAACCCAAAAAAGTCAGTGTCATCGAAGACTAACTTATTTCCATTGGGGTCCTTAATCTTGTCTCCCAGGATGCAACCCACACCAGTCTACTAACACCCAGGTGAACAGGGAAAAATGCCTGGAACTAGTGCTCATATTGGCGAATTTAAAGCCAGCAAAGGTTGGTTTGAGAGATTTAAGAATCGTAGTGGCATACACAGTGTGATAAGGCCTGTTCTGGAAGAAAATGCCAAACAGGACCTACAGTACTCAGGAGGAAAAGGCACTCCCAGGACACACTGTCTCATCAGTCATTGCTGCATCTTCAATAAAGGTGTGTCATTTATTCTTCATTTAGTAGAGTAGTACATGCACAATATATATTGTGCATGTACTACTCTACTATTGTGCATGTATCCTTCTCTTTGTGTGTAGGAAAATGTATATTTCATGTGGTAAAATTTTTTTTTCATACTTTTGGGTGTCTTGCACGGATTAATTTGATTTCCATTATTTCTTATGGGGAAAATTCATTCGCATAACGATAATTTCGCATAACAATGAGCTCTCTTGCACGGATTAATATCGCTATGCGGGGGTCCACTGTACGTATAAAGATACACAACATATATATATATATATATATATATATATATATATATATATATATATATATATATATATATATATATATAAATATATATAATATAATACACACATATCACATACATACATACATACATACATACATACATACATACATAACACACACACACACACACACACACACATCTTAATAAGGAATCATTCAGGACCCTGTACACCGTGTACGTTAGGCCCATATTGGAGTATGCGGCACCAGTTTGGAACCCACACCTAGCCAAGCATGTAAAGAAACTAGAGAAAGTGCAAAGGTTTGCAACAACACTAGTCCCAGGGTTAAGAGGTATGTCCTATGAGGAGAGGTTAAGGGAAATCAACCTGACGACACTGGAGGACAGGAGAGATAGGGGGGACATGATAACGACTTACAAAATACTGAGAGGAATTGACAAGGTGGACAAAGACAGGATGTTCCAGAGACTGGACACAGCAACACGGGGACACAGTTGGAAGCTGAAGACACAGATGAATCAAAGGGATGTTAGGAAGTATTTCTTCAGCCACAGAGTAGTCAGGAAGTGGAATAGTTTGGGAAGCGATGTAGTGGAGGCAGGATCCATACATAGCTTTAAGCAGAGGTACGATAAAGCTCATGGTTCAGGGAGAGTGACCTAGTAGCGACCAGTGAAGAGGCGGCCAGGAGCTTGGACTCGACCCCTTGCAACCTCAACTAGGCGAAGACAACATAGTGATACACACACACACACACACACACACACACACACACACACACACACACACACACACACACAGTGGTACCTTGACTTACGAGTGCCCCAACTTAAGAGATTTCCGAGTTACAAGCCGAGCGACGGCTTGTAACTCGGAAATCTCTTAAGTTGGGGCACTCGTAAGTGCGAGCCAAAATCCAAGTTACAGGTGAACTTCAGATACACCGCCACTAGTTGCCACAGCAAACATCACAACAGTGCACATGGTTACCTCGCTGTGGAAGCATATCTCTTGTGTTGTGCTTGTGTTTTGTGCAGTTATTTTGCCAAATTTCTTCTTTATAACCATGACTCCTAAGAAAGTAAGTGCAAAGGACAGTGCTGAGAAGGATAGAATGATGTTCATTGAATTAAAGCATGAAATCACAGAAAACACGAGCGAGGTGTGCTGTAGTTGACTTGGCGAGGCAGTACAAGTGCAGTATGTACTTCGTGCCTCGTGCCTTCTTGCAGAGAAGGCATGAGGCATTAACGCTGATTTACTTCTGAGATATTCACCCAAAACATAGGCCGGTCTCCTGAAACTAATGATCTAGTGCAGTTAGCCTCACAAATACTCTGTTTTCTCTTATAATAAGACCTCAAAAGGGCAAGAATGGGAAGATATGGTATGGTCAGAGCGATAATTATTTTTACTTTGGGAGTGGCTGCCACCACTAGTCACATAATGACATATTTTATTCATTCTAGAGTATATATCATGTTTCTATTATTTATATTGTTTATTATGTCATATTAGATCAATTGTGACAGATAAATAAGCTGTAGAGTTGATATTAGCATTATACTGAAGTATTTTCTCCTGCCTCCTGAGAGCCAGGAATTCCGCTGGAAAATTTATTTGATATATGAAGAAAATTGAGTTGAGTTGGGTCACGGAACGAATTAAACTCATAGGTCAAGGTACCACTGTTGGAGTATGAGCAGGGTAATATTTTGTGAAGGGATTCAGGGAAACCAGTTAGCTGGACTTGAGTCCTGGAAATGGGAAGTACAATGCCTGCACTTTAAAGGAGGTGTTTGGGATATTGGCAGTTTGGAGGGGCTTCTGAACTGTCACTTCTGAGTGCCTCTGCAAAGACAGTGGTTATGTGTGAGTGAGGTGAAAGTGTTGAATCATGATGAAAGTATTTTCTTTTTGGGAATTTTCTTTCTTTTTGGGTCACCCTGCGTCGGTGGGAGATGACCGGCATGTTGAAAAAAAAAATATATATACATGTATATGTATATACCCGCACACACGCACACACGCATGCACACGCACATGCACACATCCCACACACACACACCACACACACACACACCACACACACACACACACACACACACACACACACACACACACACACACACACACACACACACACACACAGTAACTTCTGTAGCTCATAAGAAATAAAAAAAAAATAATTTCAGTTCTTTTTATTTATAAAAAAGGCAAATACTGTAGCAAACAGCAGGTGTATAATCTCTTATTAATTTTATCTACATGCTTTTTATTAGTTTTGGTAAGTTCTGAATACGTGGAACAATTTTAAAGCTTTGATTATTTTCAAATGTACTGTAAGAGATAAGATAAGATAAGATTTCGTTCGGATTTTTAACCCCGGAGGGTTAGCCACCCAGGATAACCCAAGAAAGTCAGTGCGTCATCGAGGACTGTCTAACTTATTTCCATTGGGGTCCTTAATCTTGTCCCCCAGGATGCGACCCACACCAGTCGACTAACACCCAGGTACCTATTTGCTGCTAGGTGAACAGGACAATAGGTGTAAGGAAACGTGTCGGAATTTCCACCCGCCGGGAATCGAACCCGGCCCCTCCGTGTGTGAAGCGGGAGCTTTAGCCACCAGACCACCGGGTATTCATTTTATACTAAAAATTTTGAAACTTAAAGGGTCAGGTACCCAGAAAAGTTTCAGATTTTCCAGTATTTCATACACTAAAATTTTCTAATAATTTTTTGTGGGTTTTAAAATAATGTGCATGAAAACTGAGCTATTCCCTTTGGAAAAATTTTTATGATTTTATTTCAAGAAAATTCTGATTTATATTTACATTCATCTAAGATATTGTATGTATAAAACCATTCAAATTGTCACTACCTTATTAATCTTAAGTTAGTCTTAAGTTTGCACGAAATTCTCTGCATATTAAGGGGCTTTCTGCATGCACACACAATTGTCATTCACCTTTGTACAAACATAGTATCTTGCTGAAATAAAGTATCTGTACCATAAGGTATAAAAACTATGAGTATGTTCACAGATGATGCAAAACTATAAGGTAAAATAAATAATAAAAATGACTGTATATCTTTCTAGGGTGACTTGGATAAGCTGAATACATGGTGTGATTGATGGATGATGGAATTTAATACAGACAAATGCTATGTGGTGAATGTATTCAGATATTTCGGAGTGGACATGTCAGCAGATGGGTCTATGAAAGATGAGGTGAATCATACAATTGATGAGGAAAAAAAAAGATGTATGGTGCACTGAGGAGTCTGTGGAGAAAAAAACACTATTCATGGAAGCAAAGAGGGGAATGTATGAGAGTATAGTTATACCAATGCTCTAATATGGGTGTGAAGCATGGGTGGTGAATGTTGCAACACGGAGAAGGCTGGAGGCAGTGAAGATGTCATGTCTGAGGGCAATGTGTGGTGTGAATATAATGCAGAGAATATGTGGTTTGGAAATTAGGAAGAGGTGCAAGATTACCAAAACTATTATCCAAAGGGTTGAGGAGGGATTTTTGAGGTGGTTTGGACATGTAGAGAGGATGGAACAAAATAGAATGACTTTGAGAGTGTATAAATTTGTAGTGGAGGGAAGGCAGGATAGGGGTTGGCCTAGGAAAGGCTGGAGGGAGGGGGGGTCAAGGAGGTTTTTGTGTGCAAGGGGCTTGGATTTCCAGCAAGCATGCATGAGCATGTTAGATAGGAGCAAATGGAGGCAAGTGGTTATTAGGACTTGACATGCTGTTAGAGTGTGAGCAAAGTAACATTTATGAAGGGCTTCAGGAAAATTGGCAGGTTTTACTTGAGTCCTGGAGATGGGAAGTACAGTGGCTGCACTCTGAGGGAGGGGTGTTAATGTTGCAGCTTTATAACTGTAGTGTGAACACACCTCTGGCAAGACAGTGATGGAGTGAATGATTAAAGTTTTTCTTTCTTGAGCCACCCTGCCTTGGTGGAAAATGGCTGTGTTAATAAAAAAAAAAAATGCTATGTAGCAGAAATGGGAGAGAGTGTATTCAGGACATATGAAGAATACAGTGTGTGTATGATAAAATACTGAAAGTGTCAGACAGAGAAGGGAACCTAGGAGTTATTAACCAAAAAATTGCTATCGGAAGATGATTTTAATGAAATTGTGAAAAACTTGCATGGTATTCTAGCAAATTATAAAATAGTTTTTAAGTATATGATGGAGAAATGCTAAAAAAAAAAAAAGGTGTTTAAACACTTTTTGTTTTTTTAACAAGTCAGCCGTCTCCCACCGAGGCAGGGTGACCCAAAAAGAAAGAAAATCCCCAAAATTGGAATATGCAGTGGTAGTATGCTCACACCTTAAAAACACATGAATAGTTAGAAAATGTCCAAAGAAGAGAATTAAAATACAGTGGACCCTCGACTTACGATATTAATCTGTTCCAGAGAGCTCATCGTGAGACAAAATTATCGTTAGTTGAATTAATTTTCCCCTTAAGAAATAATGGAAATCCAATTAATCCATTCCAGACACCCAAAAGTATGAAAAAAAAAATTTTTACCACATGAAATATACATTTTCCTACACAGAAAAAGAAGGATACATGCACAATATATTGTACTAAATGAAGAATAAATGACACTTACCTTTATTGAAGATGTAGTGATGAGACACTGTTTTTCTTGAACACTCTGGGATTTTCACAGTGATACATGAGTAAAGGCTTCATTTTGCAATCCCCACTAGCATTACAAGAAAACATGAGAGTTAGCCTGTCTTTCAAAGGCTTGTGTCCTGGGTGTGCCTTTTGCTCCTGAGTAATGTAGGTCCTGGTTGGCATTTTCTTCCAGAATAGGCCTGTTTTGTCACAATTAAACACTTGTTGGGGTTGGAATTTTTCAGCTTCACCATGCCTTATCACACTGTGTATGCCACTACGATTCTTAAATCTCTCAAACCAACCTTTGCTGGCCTTAAATTTGCCAATATGAGCACTAGTTCCAGGCATTTTTCCCTGTTCACCTGGGTGTTAGTCGACTAGTGTGGGTCATATCCTGGGGAATAAGATTAAGGACCCCAATGGAAATAAGTTAGACAGTCTGCGATGATGCACTGACTTTCTTGGGTTATCCTAGGAGGCTAACCCTCTGGGGTTAATTGTTTCTCGGTAATTGTTTCTTGTTAAGCCATACCAACAATAGTCTCTCCTCATCTTCGAGTAGTACAGCTGACAGTGGTGCAGCAGCAGCTGATGGTGCAGCAACAGTCAACAGTGGTGCAGCAGCAGCTGACCATGGTACAGCAGCAGCTGACTGTGGTACAGCAGCAGCTGACTGTAGTACAGCAGCAGAAGCAGAAGCAGACCGTGGTGCAGCAGCAGCTGACAGTGGTACGATAGCATTTTGATAGTATTTCTCGCCCTTTTTACCACAGGGTTGGCACTAGAAGCTTTCTTTGGGCCCATGGTGGCTTATTTAGCAGTTACAAGCACTAAAAACAATGGAATAATACAAAATTTATCGAATGTATGCATGCAGTCGTCCACCCTAGCTTGTAAACAATGGCACTAGCTGAGTTGAGGCGCTCTGGCCAGACGGACCGCGATTCGGGACGAATGATGTAAGTCGAGTTTTTCTTCGTAGGTTGGGGAAATTTTTTTTATGCTGAAACACTTCGTAAGTTGATTTTATTTTTAGATGAGGCCTTCGTAAGTTGAGGGTCCACTGTTTATGAATCATGAAATATGATGAAAAGCTGAAAACACTCAAGATGCCCTTTTATTCCCTTACATGTTAGCCACATATAGGATCAAAAATAATATGAAAGTTTAGATAAAGAGGATTTTTTTTTCACCTGTAATAAGGATAAGAAGTCACAGTTGTAAATTGAGAAAAAATGGAGCCAAAGGGATATTAGGACATTTTTTTCACAGAGTGATAAATCAATGGAAGAAATTACAAGATATAATAAGTGCTTCAATCATTGGAAAGTTTTAAATATTATGTGAGCAAATTATTGAACACCATAAGCACAGTGCTGCTCCTGTAGCTTCAAACAAGTGTTTACACACACAGTATTACATACTGTATACATATTTAACACAATTCTGTTATGTGCAGTTTATGCAAGGCAAAGGAAGGCTTGGCAGTGCCAAAGGACAGAAGATGGGGTGAAAGGAAGGAAAAGAAGAGGGAAAACAAAGGAGAGAAATTATTTAAAAATTATTTTGTAATGTGTTGCAAGCTATATACTACTGGATTAGAAGATTGCCCTAATGTTATTTCATCATATCTAGTTATAATTAATATCTGTATTCTTTCATTCTGATTGCATATCTAAACTTCCATTATCCTACACTAACAGCAATAATATACTGTATACAGTACAACTTAATTTCCTTGACTACATAAATCACAATCACACAATGTAAATTTCCTTATTAAATTTGAGTAGTCCATTCCAGCCAGTCAACTTTAATGAACATTAATAAAAATGGTCCAGGAGAATATGTACATTCAAAATATATCAAATTTACTATGCTCTTACTAAGTAAAGAGGACTTCCTATAAAACCTCCAACCACGCCCACACCAGCTCCTGCAGCAATGCACCCCATGGTGGAAACACTTCCATCTGCACGAGTTATGATCTCTGAGTCGAGGATTTTTTGATAGAGCCCAAACCTTATCCCATTCATTACAACCTGGTATCCTAAAGCTGGAACAAGTCCTTTCTGTAGTCCCAGTATTCCATCATTCTGCAAATTTGAAGTGAACTTTCAGCAAAAAACTACAATAAAAAATTCACATGTATTTTTATTAGTTTCCAGAACAAAACATTTTCATGATATGCATTAGCTAAATTTTAAACATGTGTGCATACTTAATTATTATTTACTCAGTAATTTTATACAATCATAACTCTCAAGAGGTGCTCTGATGTCAGTAAGGGGCTTGGGATTCAAGGGGTTGTAATAAGATAAAATAAGATTTGTTTAGATTTTTAACCCAGAGGGTTAGCCACTCAGAATAACTCAAGAAATTCAGTGTATCATCAAGGACTGTCTGTCTTATTTCCTATGGGGTCCTTCAATCTTGTCCTCCAGGATGCGACCCACATCAAACAACAAACAAAACAAAAGTTTATTTCTTTGCAAAGATTACAGTATGTGTTTACATTTCATAATTTCATTGGTACAAAAAAAGCCACTATCATGCCGAGGCATTTCGGGCAGCTGACTAACACTCAGGTACCTACTTACTGCTAGGTGAACAGGGACAGTAGGTATAAGGAAACACTCCCCAGCATTTCTGCACGTGTCGGGGACTGAGCCACAGACACTCAGTGTGTGAGGCTACTGTATTGTCAACTAAGCCACGGGGTCAGCTCTTGCTCCCATAGATGTAATAATAATAATATACGTACTACTGTACAATCATATATAATATGTACAGTATAAGGAACACTTAAAATGTGCTTAGAGTAAGTACAGTGGAACCCCGGTTATCGGCTGCAATCCGTTCCTGAAGGTCGGCTGATAACCAAAATGGCCGATAACCGAATTAATATTTCTTATAAGAATTAATGAAATAAAATTAATTCGTTCCCAACAAAAATATTCACAATTTTTTTTTTTTTTTTTTTACAATTATGTAAGCATTACATACGTTTATTGAAGGCTAATGCTGGCTTCTGGAAGACGGAGGAGAAAAGGAGGAGGAGTTAGTTAGGAGTGGTGTTAGGAGGCAAGAACTTCACTTTTATAAAACTGAAGTCCCTAAACACTTGGTCTTTCAAGTCTGGAGGATGTGCAGGAACATTGTCCAGTAACAGGAGGCACTTGAAAGGCAATTTCTTTTCCAGGAGGTATTTTTTCACACTTGGGCCAAACACATCATTAACCAACTCTTTGAAAATTTGCCTTGTGACCCATGCTTTATGATTAGCTTTCCACATCACACACAATCTATTCCTCATGACATTGTTTTTCTTAAACACACTCAGATTTTCTGAGTGATACACAAGTAAAGGCTTCACTTTGAAATCCCCACTAGCATTACCACACAACAAAAGAGTAAGCCTGTCTTTCATAGGCTTGTGTCCTGGCAGTGCCTTTTCCTCCTGGGTAATGTAGGTCCTCTTTGGCATTTTCTTCCAAAACAGGCCTGTTTCATCACAACTGAAAACTTGTTGGGGTTCGAATCCTTCAGCATTTACATAATCCTGGAATTCGTGAACATACTGTTCAGCTGCACATTTGTCAGAACTTGCAGCCCCACCATGCCTTACAACACTGTATGCTACTACGCTTCTTAAATCTATCAAACCATCCTTTGCTGGTCCTAAATTCACAAACTGCAGCACTTGTTCCAGGCATTTTCTTTGCAAGATCCTCATGCAACTGCTTTGCCTTCTCACAAATAGTTAACTCCACTACACTGTCTCCCACTAATTCTTTTTCCTTAATCCACAATAATAATAACTTTTCCATCTCTTCCATTATCAGTGTCCTTTGTTTAGTTAGAAAAGCTACTCCTTTTGCAACATTAGCATCTTTGATTTGTTCTTTCTTTGCCAGGATGTATGTAATTGTTGATTTATTCTTGCTGTACATCCTGGCAAGTTCCATCACCTTCATACCCTTCTCAAACTTTTTGATCACTTCACACTTAAATTCCATGGTGTTTCTCACTTTCTTTACCACATGAACTTTACTAGGAACTTTCTTTGGAGCTATGGTTACTTATTTCACAGTTGCAGTGCAAGAAAAACCACTAAAAACAATGGTAAACAAGTGAAATGTTTGGATGTATGAGCAGAAGCCTCCTCAGCCACTGAGGGACAAAGCCAAACTGAAGCGCAAGCTGCTCCAGCTGGCGGATGGACGCATCCAAAACCACCGATAACCAGGCGCCGAAAAACCCGCCGATAACTGAGTTGGCCGATAACCAAACCGGCTGATAACCGGGGATCCACTGTATTTCTCAAAAACTAAATATAGCTTAGTTCATTTTAAAACATCATTTAAAACTAAAATTATTATTTTTATTATTTTCATTATTAAAATGTATTTAGGGGAAGCACTAAGCCCAAATGGATCATTCAACACCTGGGGGAGTGGAAAGTAATACATATAATAATGTATAATATCTTTATTTCTACAAGTACATGTACAGCTTTGATCCAAGGAAGGGAAGGACAGGTCCAATTCCTTGCATCAAGAGCCACAAACTGGCATCAGTGAACCCCCTTTGGAGAAAAAATTATAACATGGAAAAAGATTTACAACCCTGAAATAAACATGTGTCTGAAATTAATAGACTGCAGGATATTTACCTTAGCAACAGCAATGCCAGCATGAATAATGTTTTTATAAATAAGTGTATAGTGTCCTCGAGCTTTTAGTTCTCCTTGTAGCTGCATGCGAGTCTTCAAGACATCCATTGGATTGGAAAAAAAACAGGCACCACAAGCTGCTACAGCACCAATAGCAAACTCCATGATGCTGAAAAATACAAACATTATAGTATAAATACGTATGTACCATTCTCAGGATATGGACATTAAGCTATATTACAAGTATGTAAGATGAGATTTTGTTTGGATTTTTAACCCTAAAGGGGTAGCCACCCAGGATAACCCAAGAAAGGTAGTGCATCAATGAGGGACTGTATTTCCATTGGAGTTCTTCAATCTTGTCCCTAGGATGTGACTCAGACCAGTCTACTAACACCTAGGTACCTATTTACTTGCTAGGTGAACGGGGACAGTAGGTGTAAGGAAACACGCCCAATGTTTTCATCCTTGCCTGGGATCAAACCATGGACACACTGTGTGTGAGGCAAGAGCATTGCCTACCAGGCCACAGGCCACTCTCTCCAGACCCTTGATATTAATATAAAGTGTCTCAAACATTTTTATTATTGCATCTTTCATACATTTTCCTTGCATGAACCAAACTAGGAAGGGTTAAGAGCACGTATTGTGCTTGTTCATGAATGTATACATTTGTTTGAGTACTTTTTTTAATTTTAAGATAATGTGAATTAGAATTTGTCCTGTAGTTGTTGACCTCTATTGGGTCTCCACTTTTGTGGCTTGGAATAACCCTTGCTAGCTTAGATATGTTTTGGTGTCTATAAATTTCTTGAACATTTCTGCAATGGTAGGTACAAGCAATTGAGCTACTTTCCTATACATGTATATGAATGGCAGTACAGTATATTGTCTATTTTTCCTGCTTTGTTTTAAGATATTCTGCTGTTGAAGTTGTATGACCCTAGTGGGTTTAGAGCTTAGTTATGATTATAATAATAATAATACCGTTGAAATTCCTTCCATAGAATTACTGTAGCTGGGGAAGTTATACAGAGCTTAGGTAATTATCTAACCTGTCCTCCTAATAACTGTCACATTTCCACATAGGGTTAACATAAGAACATAAGAAAGGAGGAACACTGCAGCAGGCCTGTTGGCCCATACTAAGCAGGTCCTTAACAATCCCTCCCACAAACAAAATATTTGCCCAACCCAATTTACAATGCTACCCAATAGGGTTTGCAGCCTATTTCTTAGTTAAAGAATAAAAAGTCACAACACCGTTACCGGAACAATACACAGATAACCTGCACATAGGAGAATGAAGCTTATGATGATGTTTTGGTTGGGCTGAAACATTATCATAAGTTTCATTCTCTTATGTGAGGTTTATTTGTGTTTTTCTTAGGTTGGGCTAGGTTAGATTAAGCTAGGTTACATTGTTAAGCTATGTTAAGTTACATTGTTAGGTTATGTTTGGTTACATTGTTAGGTTCAATTGTTAGGTTACACTGTTAAGTTACATTATTAGGTTATGTTAGGTTACACTGTTAGGTTACATTGCTAGGTTAGGTTAGGTTATGCAAGTTAGATTAGATTAGGTTTGGTTACAATGGAAAACTATAATAACAGGAATCCAATGCATACATGTCACATAACATGTCATATTTTAACTGTTCCAGGCTCCATCAACAACCACCCATTTGACTGTTGTAACAACAGTGTCATGTCTGTGGTTAAGAGACTGAGCTGAATTATCATTAATCTCTAACTTGGACATAGTAGCTAGAGATGTTTTTGGCTAGGTTTGATCTCTCGCTTCAAAAGCTCCTCAAGGGAAATTCTTTGATGCCAGTGAGAAGCTCTTGATCCAGGGAATTGGACCTGACATCTGCCTTGGATCGAACCTGAATGCCTCCCTTTCTCCCCAAGTGCTGTATGACCCCCTGTGGGTTAGGGTTCCCATGAATGCAGTAATAATATACATTAGTTACTTATTATTATGGGGGGCGTTAAACCCATTGGGATTATATAGCGCCTGTGGGGGTGGAAGGTAATCAGGCTCAATTTAAGGAACTGGAGCACAGATCCAATTCTCTAGATCAAGAGCCCCTCACCAGCGGTTACTAGTTCCTGTATGTGGACTGTTCACTCTTAGTGATTTGGGTGAGAGGCTCTTAATCCAAGGAGCTGGACCTGCCCTCCCCCTGGTTTGAACCTGAATGCATCCCATTTTCCCAGGTATGACCACTACTAGTTTAGCGCTCTCTCATGAATATAATAGCAGTAGCAGCCATTTGGTCTTAGCAACTGTATTTGCATCACCTAGTTTTTCTGTAAGTTTATTAAGGTACAGGTATACATAAATACAGTTACACAAATTATCATACATACATGTACATGTGTAAATTACTTTGGCAATCCTCCCCCCCAAAAAAAAAAAAGTCAGAGACAGTAACTTATTTCTACTGGGGTCCCTGTTATTATTACCTTTTAGTGTATTATGTGCTAAATATAAATAATGCATTTATATATAGATGCCTAACTAAGAAATAAACAAGGACCCCCATGAAGTAAGTTATATTGACTTTTTTTAATCTGTAAATCGATATATACTGTAGTGCGTCTAAATATATATATATATATATATATATATATAAAATATATATTATATATATATATATATATATATATATATATGTGTGTGTGTGTGTGTGTGTGTGTGTGTAAGTTAAAACATACGAAGATATTTCTTAACTAACCTGGAATGACTTTCCAATCTACGTTTAAGACAAGAGTGGTTCGGTTTGCATGTCTGTGTTCTTGTGTACTGCAGCTGCTTCAAGGCCTCGATGAGTACTAGATAAGCCTAAACAAGTCCTAGATTAGTGGTAGGGGAGTCCTGGGTGAGTCTTAGGAAAGTGCCAAGTGAGTACCAGCAACGTCACTATGATGACACTACTCAGGGCACCGCCACCTGACTCCACCTTTTTTTATATCTATTTCATCTTTTTCATCTCACCGCTTTATTGATTACTATGCAATAATTAACCAGCTGCTTACTATAACTCTCAAGCTTAAAGCTTAACCTCTGTTCATTTCCTAATATTTTTACACACACACACACACACACACACACACACACACACACACACACACACACACACACACACACACACACACACACACACACACACACACATACACATACACACTACATATATATATATATATATATATATATATATATATATATATATATATATATATATATATATATATATATATATATATATATATATATATATATATATATATATTATATTCAGCACGCCGGCCATCTCCCACCGAGGCAGCGAGAGCCAAAAAAGAAACATTTTTACCATCATTCTCACATAATCAACGTCTTTGCATAGGTGCCCAGATACGACAGTTTAGATGTCACTCCAAACAGCTAATATCCCCAACGTTTCCTTTGAAGTGCAGGCATTGTACTTTCCACCTCCAGGACTTAAGTCCGGTTAACCGGTTTCCCTGAATCCCTGCACAAAATATTGCCATGCTCACACTCCAACAGCTCGTCAGGTCCCAAAAACCATTCGTCTCCATTCACACGCTCACATATGCCTGCAGTATATACATGCCCCTTGCACACAAAACCTCTTCCAGCTCCCTCTATCCTGTCCTAGGAAGACCCCTACCCCTCCACTAGATTTATACACCCACAGTCAAAGTTTATTCTCTATAAAGATTACAATGTTGAATTTACAGAATTTGGTTGTTGTGTGGTTTACATGTAGTTAAATAATGATTACAGAGTGTACCACTAGAACGCCTAGCATGGCTAGGCATTTCGGGCAGACTTAGTTTAATTCTTAATTTTAAAATATTACAAATTATGAGGTAAGTTGGTATTATGGCTAAGTGACTAAATACTAGTTTGTGAGTTTAGCAATGTGAATGCTTTTGTTTTGGCACAGTACATAGTTTCAGTATTGGAGTATCATAGGATTCATTATTTTAAGATTGATAAATATTTCTGTTTATGGTCAAATGGTGGAGTGAGTGTAAGTGTGAACCACCAGGTGGTATTCGTTTTGTTAGTTGACAGGGTGTGTCAGGGAGATAAGATGTTTTCTAATGGTAGTTTTGAAGGTGATGAAGGGTGTCTGCAGTTCTAGAGTTCTCAGGTAGGGTGTTCCAGATTTTAGGGCCTTGACATACATTGAATTTTTGTAAAGGTTTAGTCTGACAGGGGGAATGTCGTAGAGATGTTTGTGTCTGGTGTTATGCCTGGGGGTTCTGTCACAACTATCAAGAAAGCGTTTTAGGTCAAGGTTGATTTTGGGGTTTTTAAGGCCCCTGTAGATGTAGATTGCACAGTGTAAGTGTGGATGTACTAAAACAGGAGTAATTTTAGATCTATGAAGTGGGGGGGGTGTTGCCAAGGATGGGATTTAATGATTATTCTTACTGCAGCTTTTTGTTGGGTTATTATTGGCTTTAGGTGTGTTGCTGCAGTTGATCCCCAAGCACAAATAGCATGGGTGAGGTATGGATAAATAAGTGAGTGGTATAGTGTGGGAAGGGCATTTTGCGGCACGTAGTATCGTATCTTGGAGAGGATCCCAACTTTTTTTGGATACTTTTTTGGTTATGTGTTGGATTTTGGGTGCTGAAATTCAGGTTGTTGTCAGGTATAGGCCTAGGAATTTGCCCTCATTAGTCTGGTAATAGAGTGTTGTCGATCTTAATTTTTAATTTTGTGCATCTCCTGCTCTGCTACCAAACATAATATAGTAGGTTTTGTCAGTGTTAAGCGTGTTTATTGGCTGTCATCCAAGTCGATATTTTGATCAGCTCCTCGTTAACAATGGTGTTGGGGGTGCAAGATTAGGGTGAGAGGATGACATAAGTCGTGTCGTCAGCAAAGAGAATGGGTTTCAGGTGTTGGGATACGTTTTGGAAGATCATTGATGTATATGAGGAAGAGCAGGGGACCAAGGACACTTCCCTGCGGAACTCCAGTATCAAGTGGCCGTGTTGTTGATGCTGTGTCTTTAATGGTGACATACTGATACCTATTAGTAAGGTAAGATTTGAAATAAGCAAGCGCATGGCCTCTTATACCGCAATGGTCAAGTTTGTGGAGTAGGATGTCGTGGTCTACTGTGTCAAAAGCTTTTCCTAGGTCAATAAAAATTCCTAGTAGCGTTCAGTGAAGAGGCGGGGCCAGGAGCTGAGTCTCGACCCCTGCAACCACAATTAGATGAGTACACACACTGTAGACAAGTGCCTTTAACAAGTAGTAACTAACACAACATAATCCTGTAACATTTTAAACCTAAGATTTAATGTAAGTCTGCCCGAAATGCCTAGCCATGCTAGGCGTTCTAGTGGTACACTCTGTAATTATTATTTTACTGCATGTAAACCACACAGTAACCAAATTCTGTAAACTCAGCATTGTAATACTTATAGAGAATAGTTTGAATTTGAATTTGAATTTGAATTATCATCATTTAATACCAGCTGTGAAGTAAGCATTCCTTTATATAATGAACGTAGTCATTATAATGAAAAAAAAACCATATATTGTTTTTAGTTATTTTTCTGATGTATACATTATTATTTTGTATATAAAGAAATTAAAGTTGTTAGTGTGCTATACACACGTTAGTGTATGATACATGTTAGTGTATGATACACGTTAGTGTATGATACACATTAGTGTATGATACACATCGTTAGTGTATGATACACATGCGTTAGTGTATGATACACACATTAGTGTATGATACACACGTTAGTGTATGATACACACACGTCAGTGTATGATACACACGTTAGTGTATGATGCACACGTTAGTGTATGATACACACGTCAGTGTATGATACACGTCAGTGTATATGATACACACACGTTAGTGTATGATACACACTTTAGTGTATGATACGCACGTTAGTGTATGATACACACGTTAGTATATGATACACACACTTTAGTGTATGATACGCACGTTAGTGTATGATACGCACGTTAGTGTATGATACACACACGTCAGTGTATGATACACACACGTCAGTGTGTATGATACACACGTTAGTATATGATACACACACTTTAGTGTATGATACGCACGTTAGTGTATGATACACACGTCAGTGTATGATACACACACGTCAGTGTTTATGATACACACGTTAGTATATGATACACATACTTTAGTGTATGATACGCACGTTAGTGTATGATACACGTCAGTGTATGATACACACACTTTAGTGTATATGATACACACACGTTAGTATATGATACACACACTTTAGTGTATGATACACACGTCAGTGTATATGATACACACGTTAGTGTATGATACACACTTTAGTGTATGATACGCACATTAGTGTATGATACACACAAGTTAGTGCATGATGCACACATGTTATAATACACACATGCTAGTGTACAACTTAAACTATGATAAATTTCTTTAGTATTAATTAAGTAGTCAGTAAGCCATTAAATTAAGTCTGCCCATAATGCCTAGGCCTGACAGAGGCTTTCTTTGCACTGCAACCCATTATTGTAAATACATAATCTCAATGTACTGCTTGCAAAGAAATAAAATTTGATTTGATTTGATTTGGTTTCATATGTTTTGAAGTTTTGACTCAGGGTTACCATAGTAACCGTCACCAAGCTCCTTTTCAAGTTAGTAAATTGATTAAGTTTATTGAGGTACACACAGTTAGACTTAAATTAAGGTGAGTTACAGTTAAACACACATAGTAACGTGTGTGTGTGATAGCCACCAGGATAAAGCAATACAGTACTGCTTCTCCAGCTTCAAGTTATAGGTCACTGTGAACCAGTGTTTGCCTTCCCACCGTGTGTCCTTCCAGTGTGATATGTGTTAGTGTCAGCTACAGTGCTAGTGTCAGCTATAGTGCTAGTGTCAGCTACGGTGCTAGTGTCAGCTACAGTGCTAGTGTCAGCTACAGTGCTAATGTCAGCTACAGTACTAGTGTCAGCTACAGTACTAGTGTCAGCTACAGTGCTAGTGTCAGCTACGGTGCTAGTGTCACCTACGGTGCTAGTGTCAGCTACGGTGCTAGTGTCAGCTACAGTGCTAGTGTCAGCTACAGTGCTAGTGTCAGCTATGGAGCTAGTGTCAGCCGCAGTGCTAGTGTCAGCTATGGTGCTAGTGTCAGCCACGGTGCTAGTGTTAGCTACAGTACTAGTGTCAGCTATAGTGCTAGTGTCAGCTACAGTACTAGTGTCAGCTACAGTGCTAGTGTCAGCTACAGTGCTAGTGTCAGCTATAGTGCTAGTGTCAGCTATGGTGCTAGTGTCAGCTACAGTGCTAGTGTCAGCTACAGTGCTAGTGTCAGCTATGGAGCTAGTGTCAGCCGCGGTGCTAGTGTCAGCTACGGTGCTAGTGTCAGCCACAGTGCTAGTGTTAGCTACAGTACTAGTGTCAGCTACAGTGCTAGTGTCAGCTACGGTACTAGTGTCAGCCACAGTGCTAGTGTTAGCCACGGTGCTAGTGTCAGCTACGGTACTAGTGTCAGCCGTGGTGCTAGTGTCAGCCATGGTGCTAATGTCAGCCATGGTGCTAGTGTCAGCCACGGTGCTAGTGTCAGCCACGGTGCTAGTGTCATCTACAGTACTAGTGTCAGCTACATTGCTAGTGTCAGCTACAATAATAGTGCCAGCCACAGTGCTAGTGTCATCTATGGTGCTAGTGTCATCTACGGTGCTAGTGTCATCTACGGTGCTAGTGTCAGCTACGGTGCTAGTGTCAGCTACGGTGCTAGTGTCAGCTATGGTGCTAGTGTCAGCCACAGTGCTAGTGTCAGCTATGGTGCTAGTGTCAGCCACAGTGCTAGTGTCAGCTACAGTACTAGTGCCAGCCACGGTGCTAGTGTCAGCTACGGTGCTAGTGTCAGCTACGGTGCTAGTGTCAGCTACAGTGCTAGTGTCAGCCACAGTGCTAGTGTCAGCTATGGTGCTAGTGTCAGCCACAGTGCTAGTGTCAGCAACTGTGTCACTGGCCTGGTGGCTAAAGCTCCCACTTCACACACGGAGGGCCCGGGTTCGATTCCTGGCGGGTGGAAACATTTCGACACGTTTCCTTACACCTGTTGTCCTGTTCACCTAGCAGCAAATAGGTACCTGGGTGTTAGTCGACTGGTGTGGGTCGCATCCTGGGGGACAAGATTAAGGACCCCAATGGAAATAAGTTAGACAGTCCTCGATGACGCACTGACTTTCTTGGGTTATCCTGGGTGGCTAACCCTCCGGGGTTAAAAATCCGAACGAAATCTTATCTTATCTCTTATTAGTGTTAGCTACAGTGTTATTGTGTAGGGATTCTTTTTCATTGTTGTGAAGTTTTTTAAAGGTGTCCCATAGCTCGATTGCTACCGCACTCAGCTCACATTGAGGTCCGTGGATCGATCCCCAATACGGGTGGAAACATTAGGACATGTTTCCATAAGGCACCTGCTTTCCATGTTCACCCATCAGTAAAATCGGTACCTGGGTGTTAGTCGACTGGTGTGGGTTGCACCCTTGTACAAAATTGACCTAATTTGCCCGAAATGCTCTGCATATCAAGGAGCTTTCTATATACATGTATGTAGTAATATGTCATTAATAATAATAATAATTGTATTTTAGCATGATACATGTTTGCACAAACGGGTAAACATGCCAAAAGCCCCTTTATATGCAGAGCACTTCGGGCAAACTTAAAACTAGACAAGATAAGATTTCGTTTGGATTTTTAACCCCAGAGGGTTAGCCACCCAGGATAACCTAAGAAAGTCAGTGCGTCATTAACCCTTTCAGGGTCCGTCCCGTAGATCTACGGCTTTACGTTCAGGGTCCAAACCGTAGATCTACGCCATGAGCTCAGCTCACTCTGATAAACTGTGAGTGGTACATTTGGGCCTAGATATGAGAGAATACATCTATGTGGTATGTGTGCACTACATAAAACAGATCCTGCAGCACACTGTGTATAATGAGAGAAAAAAAATGAAATCATGATTTTTCGATTAAAACAGCAACTTTGCAGTGTTTTTTCGTATGTTTTTTATAGTTGTATTTGCGATTTCTTGGTCTCATTTGATAGAATGGAAGACATTTTTACAGAAATAGAGATGATTTTGATTGGTTTTAGCACTGGAAATGGCTTGAAAACTGAGCTCAAAATAGCAGAAATGTTAAATTTTTGCCGATATTCAAGAGTAAACAAACGACCTCACACGTCTAATACACATCAGCTGGTGGGTCTAATATACATTCACAAATATGGTGATGATATTTATACAATTATTACAGTATTGCATAACAGTAAATCTTCTATTTTTTGGTGTGAATAAAAATTCATTTTGTGAATAAAAAATCAAAATGGAATTTATTTGTAAAGCCTCAAAACATAACTAATGAACAGAGGAAATGTTAGTTTAGTGCCAGGAATGCCTACATTGTTCATTCTGGACCCTATTTTGAAATTGGAATATTTTGAACTTTGTGTTAAATTGGCCAAATTAACAATTTCCGATCACTTTATTTTGTAGTTGAAACAGTTGACTTGGCGATTTCTTGTGCTCAATCGATAGAATAGAAGTAATACTAGTGAAATATCTAAGAATTTGGTTGATTGGAATAATGTAATTGGCCTAAAATGGGAGTCAAAGTCGGCAAAATCGCCGATTCGTAAATATCGCTGACACATCAAAATTCGCGAGAGCATAATTTCGTCAATTTTCCACCAAATTTCGTACTTTTTGTTTTATTACCTTCACAAAAAGATTCTCTATGATTTCATAAGAAAAAATAACAAATTTTTTTTTTGAAAATTCTTGGACACTGGTGCGTGACTCCAGATTTGGGCCTTGGACCCTGAAAGGGTTAAGAACTGTCTGCCTTATTTCCATTGGGGTCCACAATTTTATCCCCCAGGATGCGACCCACACCAGTCGACTAACACCCAGGTACCTATTTGCTGCTAGGTGAACAGGACAACAGGTGTAAGGAAACGCATCAAAATGTTTCCACCCCACCAGGAATCGAACCCGGGCCCTCTGCATGTGAAGCGAGAGCTTTGCCAGCCAGGCCACGGGGCCATCCAACTTAAGATTAATAAGGCAGTAACAGTATTGTAATTGTAAATATAGTCATTAGGCGAGTTACAATGAATACAAGAAAATTGAATAATCTATTAGTTCACTCTATATGGCTTTAATAAGTCGGGTAGAGAAGAATTATAGTTTTGGTATATATTTTTTTTTTTATTTATATTATCACACTGGCTGATTCCCACCAAGGCAGGGTGGCCCGAAAAAGAAAAACTTTCAACATCATTCACTCCATCACTGTTTTGCCAGAAGGGTGCTTTACACTACAGTTTTTAAACTGCAACATTAACACCCCTCCTTCAGAGTGCAGGCACTGTACTTCCCATCTCCAGGACTCAAGTCCGGCCTGCCGGTTTCCCTGAACCCCTTCATAAATGTTACTTTGCTCACACTCCAACAGCACGTCAAGTATTAAAAACCATTTGTCTCCATTCACTCCTATCAAACACGCTCACGCATGCCTGCTGGAAGTCCAAGCCCCTCGCACACAAAACCTCCTTTAAACCCTCTCTCCAACCTTTCCTAGGCCGACCCCTACCCCGCCTTCCTTCCACTACAGACTGATACACTCTTGAAGTCATTCTGTTTTGCTCCATTCTCTCTACATGTCCGAACCACCTCAACAACCCTTCCTCAGCCCTCTGGACAACAGTTTTGGTAATCCCGCACCTCCTCCTAACTTCCAAACTACGAATTCTCTGCATTATATTCACACCACACATTGCTCTCAGACATGACATCTCCACTGCCTCCAGCCTTCTCCTCGCTGCAACATTCATCACCCATGCTTCACACCCATATAAGAGCATTGGTAAAACTATACTCTCATACATTCCCCTCTTTGCCTCCAAGGACAAAGTTCTTTGTCTCCACAGACTCCTAAGTGCACCACTCACTCTTTTTCCCTCATCAATTCTATGATTCACCTCATCTTTCATAGACCCATCCGCTGACACGTCCACTCCCAAATATCTGAATACATTCACCTCCTCCATACTCTCTCCCTCCAATCTGATATTCAATCTTTCATCACCTAATTTTTTTGTTATCCTCATAACCTTACTCTTTCCTGTATTCACCTTTAATTTTCTTCTTTTGCACACCCTACCAAATTCATCCACCAATCTCTCCAACTTCTCTTCAGAATCTCCCAAGAGCACAGTGTCATCAGCAAAGAGCAGCTGTGACAACTCCCACTTTGTGTGTGATTCTTTATCTTTTAACTCCACGCCTCTTGCCAAGACCCTTGCATTTACTTCTCTTACAACCCCATCTATAAATATATTAAACAACCACGGTGACATCACACATCCTTGTCTAAGGCCTACTTTTACTGGGAAATAATTTCCCTCTTTCCTACATACTCTAACTTGAGCCTCACTATCCTCGTAAAAACTCTTCACTGCTTTCAGTAACCTACGTCCTACACCATACACTTGCAACATCTGCCACATTGCCCCCCTATCCACCCTGTCATAGCCTTTTCCAAATCCATAAATGCCACAAAGACCTCTTTAGCCTTATCTAAATACTGTTCACTTATATGTTTCACTGTAAACACCTGGTCCACACACCCCCTACCTTTCCTAAAGCCTCCTTGTTCATCTGCTATCCTATTCTCCGTCTTGCTCTTAATTCTTTCAATAATAACTCTACCATACACTTTACCAGGTATACTCAGCAGACTTATCCCCCTATAATTTTTGCACTCTCTTTTATCCCCTTTGCCTTTATACAAAGGAACTATGCATGCTCTCTGCCAATCCCTAGGTACCTTACCCTCTTCCATACATTTATTAAATAATTGCACCAACCACTCCAAAACTATATCCCCACCTGCTTTTAACATTTCTATCTTTATCCCATCAATCCCGGCTGCCTTACCCCCTTTCATTTTACCTACTGCCTCACGAACTTCCCCCACACTCACAACTGGCTCTTCCTCACTCCTACAAGACGTTATTCCTCCTTGTTCTATACACGAAATCACAGCTTCCCTATCTTAATAACATTTAACAATTCCTCAAAATATTCCCTCCATCTTCCCAATACCTCTAACTCTCCATTTAATAACTCTCCTCTCCTATTTTTAACTGACAAATCCATTTGTTCTCTAGGCTTTCTTAACTTGTTAATCTCACTCCAAAACTTTTTCTTATTTTCAACAAAATTTGTTGATAACATCTCACCCACTCTCTCATTTGCTCTCTTTTTACATTGCTTCACCACTCTCTTAACCTCTCTCTTTTTCTCCATATACTCTTCCCTCCTTGCATCACTTCTACTTTGTAAAAACTTCTCATATGCTAACTTTTTCTCCTTTACATCATCATTCCACCAATCGCTCCTCTTCACTCCCGCACCCACTTTCCTGTAACCACAAACTTCTGCTGAACACTCTAACACTACATTTTTAAACCTACCCCATACCTCTTCGACCCCATTGCCTATGCTCTCATTAGCCCATCTATCCTCCAATAGCTGTTTATATCTTACCCTAACTGCCTCCTCTTTTAGTTTATAAACCTTCACCTCTCTCTTCCCTGATGCTTCTATTCTCCTTGTATCCCATCTACCTTTTACTCTCAGTGTAGCTACAACTAGAAAGTTATCTGATATATCTGTGGCCCCTCTATAAACATGTACATCCTGAAGTCTACTCAACAGTCTTTTATCTACCAATACATAATCCAACAAACTACTGTCATTTCGCCCTACATCATATCTTGTATACTTATTTATCCTCTTTTTCTTAAAATATGTATTACCTATAACTAAACCCCTTTCTATACAAAGTTCAATCAAAGGGCTCCCATTATTATTTACACCTGGCACCCCAAACTTACCTACCACACCCTCTCTAAAAGTTTCTCCTACTTTAGCATTCAGGTCCCCTACCACAATTACTCTCTCACTTGGTTCAAAGGCTCCTATACATTCACTTAACATCTCCCAAAATCTCTCTCTCTCCTCTACATTCCTCTCTTCTCCAGGTGCATACACGCTTATTATGACCCACTTTTCGCATCCAACCTTTACTTTAATCCACATAATTCTTGAATTTACACATTCATATTGGTATATGTAGTATGTATATAAAAAATACAGTATTACAATTTAAAACAATGAAGTTGAAACAATTTTAAGTTTGAAGTAATGATTAAATAGTTGAGCAATCATCAAGCATAATTTACAACAATGAAATTGAAACAATTTTAAGTTTGAAGTAAATGATCAAATAGTTGAGCAGTCATAAATTATTTAGGAGTTTTTTGAGTAACTGGTAGGTGTTAAGTATAGTGTTTGTCTGGTTAATTTTGGGTGATGAGGTGATTTCTAAGTAGGGCCTTAAATTGATTTGTAGGCAGGGGCCCATTAGTGTGTTCTGGCAATGAACTCCAGATCTTCGGGCCTTTTATGTGCATAGCATTTTTGCATAGGGAGAGATAGACACGAGGGATATCCAAGTGTGATTTGTGCCTTGTGTTATGTCTGTGTGTTCTGTTGTAGTTCTCAAAGAGGAGTTTGAGAGAAGGGTTAATATTTGAGTATAATATTCTGTGTGTATAGTAGGCACAAAAATAAGTGTAGATGTTTTGTATATTAAGCAAGTTAAAGCTCTTAAAAAGCAATGGAGTGTGCTGTCTAGTGCAGGAGTTGACGTCAGCTTGGCCTGTACACCGTATGCATGCACTTGTAGAAATAGATATTATTATTATTATTATTATTATTATTATTATTATTATTATTATTATAGTCAGGTCACAAGTCATGTAAAATTTAAAGAGTTACGTGCCTTACATGTAAGTCATTCTTAAATTTTACCTCTTATGTGACATGACTAAAAACTTCACAACAATGCAAAGGAATTATCACACTCAGTAAGGTCATATGTGAGGTCACATCTTCATAAGCCTTATTTTCTTTATTTGTTCTTACTGTTCCATGGCACCCAGTAGGCATACAAGTGTTGCTGGAAGTAGCAAGAAAATGTGTTAAGTGTTTAAGTCTTAGAATTAACAAAGAAAATAGAGATATTAGACAAGAGATAGAATGATGGCCGTAATGAAGCGTCACTTTGTGCAAATAAAAGAATGAGGTAAATATGAGTTTGTGTGATGACTGACTGACTGACTTACTGACTTGACTGACTTACTGACTTGACTGACTTGACTGACTGACTGACTTGACTGATTTACTTACTGGACTGATTTACTTACTGACTTACTTGACTAACTGACTTCCTGACTGACATACTGACTGACTGACTTGACTGATTTACTGACTTAAAGTTAGACTTTTTTTACTGAAGAGGACCCTGAAATGGTGTCTAGAGCAGCTGATGCCTTACCGTCAGTTGTATAATGTACTGCAGGATAAAATAAAACAGAAATTCATTACAGAATTTATGCACACTTCAGTACAACCACTGACTTCAGTACCAGAACCTCTACCATCCACCTCAGCTTAGTAGGGCCACAGCATAACTCTTTACACTCATCCACAAAAACTAGCACCCACAATTTAAGGTAAGAAATACTATTATTTCTATTGCATTTGTAATCTTAAGCAGTAAAAACATAATACATCACGACAATGAACTACAATTGCATATTCACTTTTATTTTTGTAAGATCTGTTGGTCTAAAAAAAAAAAGTTTGGCTTTTTGGGGGCTCATAGGAACGTAACCCTATTTTTCTTGTAAGTTCTTCAGTTTGTCTAACATGGTTTTAACCCAAACAGCATTTTCAAGAACATAACTACTGTGTTAACCCTTTCAGGGTCCCCAGGCCCTCTCCGAGACTTGTTCTCAGGGTCCCCAAATTTAAAAAAAAAAAAAAAAAAAAATTCTTATGAAAAAATAGAGAATCTTTTCCCGATCATAATGACACCGAAAGTATGAAATTTGATGGAAAACTTACGGAATTATGCTCTCATGAAGTTAGCGGTCTCGATGATGTTTATGCATCGGCGATTTTGCCCAATTTGAGCCCTATTTTCGGCCAATTCCAGTGTACTAGTAGACAAAAATCATAACTATTTCACTAGAACTCCATTTTTTCTATCGAATGAGTACAAGAAACCACCCATTTACCGATTTCAACTATCCAATAAAGTGGTCAGAATTTAGCAATTTTGCCAGTTTCAAACAAATTTCAAAAGATGCCAATTTCCAAATAGGGTCCAGAATAAACAAGAAAGACGTTTTTGGCACTAAAATAACAAGTTCTCTGTTCGTTAGTCACATCCCCAGGCCCCTCTTATATTTCTTTGGCTTTCCACTTTGAATTTTTATTCTTACAAAAAAATAGAAGATTTACTGTTATGCAGACTACTGCATTAGTGTAGAAATGGTATAAATATTATCAGCGCACTTGTGAAAGAATATTAGACTCGCCAGTTGATGTGTATTGGACGCTTGGCATGATTTGTTTACTTTTGAACTTCGGTAAAAATCAAACATTTCTGCTACTTTGAGCCCAATTTCAAGGTACTTTTCATTGTAAAACCAGTCAAAATCATCTCAATTTCTGTAATATGTCTTCCATTCTATAAAATGAGACCAGGAAAACTAGAATACAACAATAAATACCATACGAAAATACAGTGCAAAGTCAGTTTTAATCCAAAAACACAAAGTTTTTTTTTTCTCATTACGCACTGTGTGCTGTAGGATTTTTTTTATACTGCGCACACTGACCACATAGACCCATTCTTTCATATGTAGGCCTACCAGCTTTCTCTCACTAGATTTGAGGGCGCTAGAATTTAGGCGTACTAGTACGTCAAAAACCCTGGGGTGTAAGCCGTACTAGTACCTGGAGTTTACCTGGAGAGAGTTCCGGGGGTCAACGCCCCCGCGGCCTGGTCTGTGACCAGGCCTCCTGGTGGATCAGAGCCTGACCAACCAGGCTGTTACTGCTGGCTGCACGCAAACCAACATACGAGCCACAGCCCGGCTGGTCAGGAACCGACTTTAGGTGCTTGTCCAGTGCCAGCTTGAAGACTGCCAGGGGTCTGTTGGTAATCCCCCTTATGTATGCTGGGAGGCAGTTGAACAGTCTCGGGCCCCTGACACTTATTGTATGGTCTCTTAACGTGCTAGTGACACCCCTGCTTTTCATTGGGGGGATGTTGCATCGTCTGCCAAGTCTTTTGCTTTCATAGTGAGTGATTTTCGTGTGCAAGTTCGGTACTAGTCCCTCTAGGATTTTCCAGGTGTATATAATCGTGTATCTCTCCTGCCTGCATTCCAGGGAATACAGGTTTAGGAACCTCAAGCGCTCCCAGTAATTGAGGTGTCTTATCTCCGTTATACATTTTCTAGGTCAGCAATTTCACCTGCCTTGAAAGGTGCTGTTAGTGTGCAGCAATATTCCAGCCTAGATAGAACAAGTGACCTGAAGAGTGTCATCATGGGCTTGGCCTCCCTAGTTTTGAAGGTTCTCATTATCCATCCTGTCATTTTTCTAGCAGATGTGATTGATACAATGTTATGGTCCTTGAAGGTGAGATCCTCCGACATGATCACTCCCAGGTCTTTGACGTTGGTGTTTCGCTCTATTTTGTGGCCAGAATTTGTTTTGTATTCTGATGAAGATTTAATTTCCTCGTGTTTACAATATCTGAGTAATTGTAATTTCTCATCGTTGAACTTCATATTGTTTTCTGTAGCCCACTGAAAGATTTGGTTGATGTCCGCCTGGAGCCTTGCAATGGAAGACACTGTCATGCAGATTCGGGTGTCATCACGGTGCTGTGGCTGACAACCCTGAAAGGGTTAAATGACGGTCTGCTGTATATATTTTTAAAATTAAATTAAAAAAAGTACTGTACAAATTATTTCTTAGGAGCTATACAAAGAAGTTACAGTAGTTATACATTCTGATTTATTGTATTTTGATTTTGGTCTTATTGCAATACAGATATAATTTCATGCATTTGAAAATTCAGAAGAAAGTTACCTGAAAACTCTAGAACTGCAGACACATTCATCACTTTCAAAACTACAGTTAGAAAACATCTTATCTCCCTGATCCACCCCGACAACTAACTACATACATGATAACCACCCGGTGGTTCACAATTACACTCACTCACCCACTGACTATAAACCCAGAAACACTAATCTTAATCTTAAAATAATAAATCCTAACTTGTCATAAGTTTGCCTATGATACTCCAATATAGACACTTTGTATTGTGCCAAAACAAAAGCATTCACATTGCTAAACTCACAAATTATGATGTATTCACTTAGCCTTAATACCATAATCTGTAAGGATTTAATGTTAAGAATTAATCTAAGTCTGCTCGAAATGCCTAGCCATGCTAGGTGTTCTAGTGGCCCCCTCTGTAATTAGTATTTTATAACATGTAAACCACACAATACCCAAAACCTGTAAACCCCACATTGTAACCTTTATAGAGAATAAACTTGAATTGAATTGAATTGAATTATGCAATGCATTTTGGGCAAGCTAATCTTAACCAAAAACAGTCCAAACGTATATATACGTTCACTACCCCAGTGCCCCGAATATTTTGAAAAATAAATTTTTTTTTTTTTTTTTTTTTTTTGTAGAAATAGAGCACACTTTTCTAAGTGTTATAGGATAAAAAAAAATTTAGTGTCAGTAATTACCGACATATGAGGGCATGAAGTTGGCACTTAGCGATTACCTGACGGCAACATGGAGCACTGCCGCTTGCAGAAATTCTACATATTTACCATTTTTTTTCCATTTTTTTTTTTACTTGGTTTTCATGATACGATACTTATGTTTTATAGTAAATCTTTGGATTTCAATGTCAGTTGTTGCTTATACACCAATATTATATACAAAATTATCATACTGTCACAAACACACATGTACACACTGATAGGTGATTTTGCACACCTGGCTGAATCACACACTATTATCTACAGCTACATACAAGTATTTACATGTCCCACTTATGTTTCTAGAACCCCACGATTGTATGATATTCTATGAAGCATGGATTCATACAGAGTGCCACCCCCAGGAGTGGTGGAAGCACATGGTTGAGGGGGTGCTTGGCGGTTCTTTGTCTGTCCACCCACCACGCCATGTGGTCCAGGCACCGTGCCACCCACCACTAATTCCTCCATCCCCGCGTATTCACCTTCATGATCACTTTCACTATCAGTGGCCGGGGTTTTAGATCGTGACCTGCCACGACCCTTGCTGTCGACTGCAAATGGCACACTGCCTGAACGTAGGCGATGATGCCTAAAAGTACGCTTCACTGGTGAATAATGATCACTATCTCTAAACGAATCCTCTAATGGCATAAAATCAATCTCATTATCACTTACACTTTCACTATCACTATGGGTAACACTTGCCACTCCAGAGGTGCTTGGCCCAGGGTCTGGTGTGGCCATACTGGCCACCCCAGAAGTGCTTGGCCTAGGGTCTGGTGTGGCCACACTGGCCACCCCAGAGGTGATGGGCTGAGGGTCATCTGGGTTATCGTCGATATTTTCACTAATTCCTTGATTATTAGTAGCCACATCTGTGTCAGATCCACTAAACTGATGTTCTGTATCACTTTCCTTGAATAATAGAGTGCTAATATGACGAGGCGTGAGTGAATCACGAGGATGTGCCGTGATGTTGACCCAAGATGGAGCTGAATGTAACTGGTGCTACCATGCGGTAACCAGGCATCCCCGATTTTTTTTCATACGGCACGCACTGAGTGTGCACACCCATTCTTTCGTGTCTAGGCGACTCAGGCCTATCGTGCCAATTTTGAAGGAATGAAAAAGGAAACGTAAATATACATTTGGGGCAGTAGCGGTAAAAATGTATATATGTGTATACGTTTGGACCATTTATGGGTTAAGGATTATATATTACTTAACCCTTTCACTGTCCAGAACCCTAAAATTAATATTAGTCCCAGTGTTTACTTTAAATAAAAATATCCTTCTGAAACGATAATCTTTTTTCTGAAGGTAAGTACAAAACTTGGTGGAAAACTAGCGGAATTAAGCAGGTGCAGAGTTAGCAGTTCAGGTGCAATTTACACATCAGCAATTTTGCCAGTTTTGAGTGCTATTTTAAGTCAATTATTCCATTGCTCCATTTGACCCAGTTCTTAGCTATTTTGCTAGTTTGTCTTCTGTTCTATCCATTGAGCACAAGAAACCACTACAGTATTACAATTACCCTATAAAGTGCACAGCAGTCAGTAATTTGGCCAGTTTACACAAAATTAAAAAAAATACCAATTTGCAAATAGAGTGCAATATAAACAGTGTGGACATTCCTGGCACTAAAATATTTCCTCGGTTCATTGATCACTTCCCCAGGCCTCTCCTATATTACACTTGCCTTCCATTTTGAATTCATAATCACACAATAATAGTTCTAAACTATTTCCCGGATAATAAAATAAAATCAGAAATATGTAATTGGTCATGGTTTACAGCATCTCAAGGATTGAATCAGATTTATTAAAAATCCATAAAATAGACCAAGTGATGTAAAGGGGCCTTATTCATCCTGAGGAAAATCAACAGTAATTGAATATTTCTGCTACTTTGTGCTCAATTTCAAGCTACTTCCAGTCCTGCAGCAAACTAAAATCATCTATATTTCAGTAGTATGTCTCCAGTTCTAACAAATGATACAATAAAACCATAAAAACTATCCTACGATACCCCTCAAATTTGGTATTTTAAGCTAAACAGAAGGTCAGTTTTGCTTTTCCCATCATGGACTTCTTGAGGTAGGATTATTTTTTATACTGTGTGCACTCATTGCACAGACCAATTCTCTCATACCTAAGCCAAAATTTACTACTCACAACTTATCTGAGATAAGCTGAACCCATGATGTAGAACTATGTGAGGGATCCTTGACTCAATGACGGTTCTGTGTGACTGCCCCTGAAAACGTTAAATCTAAACCTAGTTTATGATTTAAGTCATTGAGAATCAGTACATTGAGTCAGGTTACAAATGATAAATTGGTCACTTACAAATAAATTACATACATTGAATTTTGCAATGGTTCAGTGATCTGTTTTTTTATGGAACGATTGAATTAAGATGGTGAAATTAAGGCATGAGAATTTACTAGTTAATGGTTATGTATAACATTTATGTTGGATTTAATAGGTGCTTTTTAACAATATTATTGAAGATGCTGGCTGATGGGAAATTTTTGGCATTTTCAGTCAGTGAGTTCTAAATTTTTGGGCCTTTTATCAGAATGGAGTTTTTGAACAGGTTGAAACATGTATGCTAAGCAAATTTAAACTTGATTTTTTAATAATTCATCTTACATGCTAAACCCACATGGGTCATTCAACAAAAGATGGGGAGTGGAAGCTTGATCCACCGTCAGCTGAGTGCGAGACAGATGCTCTTCCTATTTGTACTCATCTATATGTTAAAAACTGTTGAATAAGGGATGTGTGTGAGTTGCTTGGAGCCTGGTTGAGTAATTATTCTGAAAAGTACATAGTTCTTAGGTAACAAGTTTAAGGTGATAAGCTGTTGTTGTTCTCCATGCACACAACCATTGGTGAGGTATGTTTAAAGAGTAGTACAAAGTGAGCAGCGATGTTTGGGAGGATAATAGTGAATTTTTGAGAGACTGCCCACATGTAAGGATTATACAGCACTTGGAGAATGGGAGATAATCTGGTTTGAGTAGGTAAGAGAAATGAAACTTAAGACAATGTTTTGGTTTGACTTAGACCATTAACTACAAACAAACAAACAGATTAATTTTATTTCTTTGTGAAGTATACAAAATATAGTTTACATGTAATAAAATATTGTTAAGCACAAGGAAAGCCACTAGTATGCATGTGCATTTTGGGCAGACTAATCCTGATACTTAAGGACTACTTAAGTTATTGAGTGGTAAATTTTAATTATCATTACATTTATTACAAAAAAGAGAGGTAGCAAAAAATATTACAATTAGTATAATTTACAATTAGCACAATTTATAATAGTACAATTTTAAGTGTGTATTAATACTTTAAACTGATTTAGTGATTTAAGTTGACTGGGATTTATTATATGATTTCAAACTGGCTCCATGATTTCAGGCTATGGAAAGATTATAAGCGATGGTGAAGGAACAGGAAGTAGTTGAATGAGTTGGTTTTGTTTAGTATAGCAGTGTTGGTATAGTTATGTTTGGGAGATGAGGTGATTTTTAATTATAGCTCTAAAAAGATTGGCAGACAGGGGACCTTTCACTAGTTTGGGCAATGAATTCCAGATCTTGGGGCCATTTATGTGCATTGCATTTTTGCATAAGGTGAGGCATACATGGGGGATGTGTTGTGCCTGTGTGTTCTTTTGTAGCTATCAAGGAGCAGATTGAGGGGAGGGGTTTATGTAGGAGTTTAATGTTCTCTATATATAATATGGGGGATGTGTTGTGCCTGTGTGTTCTTTTGTAGCTATCAAAGAGCAGATTGAGGGGAGGGGTTTATGTAGGAGTTTAATGTTCTGTATATTTAATATGGGGGATGTGTTGTGCCTGTGTGTTCTTTTGTAGCTATCAAGGAGCAGATTGAGGGGAGGGGTTTATGTAGGAGCTTAATGTTCTGTATATATAAAATGCTTTCTTGATAGTTGTGACAGAACCCACAGGTACAACACCAGACACAAACATCTCTATGACATTCCCCGTGTCCGACTAAACCTTTACAAAAATTCAATGCATGTCAAAGGCCCTAAAATCTGGAACACCCTACCTGAAAATTCTAAAACTGCAGACACATTCATCATCTTCAAAACTACCATCAGAAAACATCTTATCTCCCTGATACACCCTCTCAACTAATTATACGAATACCACCTGGTGGTTAACACTTACACTCACTCACCCATTTGACCATAAACAGAAATATCAATCTCAATCTCAAAATAATGAATCTTAACTAGTCATAAGTTGGCCTGTGATACTCCAATTTCTGAAAACTATGTATAGTGCCAAAACAAAAGCATTCACATTGCTAAACTCACAAACTAGTATTTAGTCACTTAGCCATAATACCAACTTACCTCATAATTTTGTAATATTTTAAACTTAAGATTTAATCTAAGTCTGCCCGAAATGCCTAGCCATGCTAGGTGTTCTAGTGGTACACTCTGTAATTATTATTTTACTACATGTAAACTACACAATAACCAAATTCTGTAAACTCAGCATTGTAATCCTTATAGAGAATAAACTTTGAATTTGAATTTGAATTTGAATTTGATGAATATGGGGGATGTGTTGTGCCTGTGTGTTCTTTTGTAGCTATCAAAGAGCAGTTTGAAGAGGGGGTTTAATAAATTGGAGTTTAATGTTTGTATGTGTATATTATATATATATATATTTATTATATATATATTATAAATATATATATATAATATATATATATATTTTATATTTTATATACACATACATACATACATAAATACATAACATACATACATACATTTCATACTACATACATACATACATACAGTGGACCCCCGGTTAACGTTATTTTTTTTTTTCTCCAGAAGTATGTTCAGGTGCCAGTACTGACCAAATTTGTTCCCATAAGGAATATTGTGAAGTAGATTAGTCCATTTCAGACCCCCCAAACATCCCGTAAAAACCATTACATAAATCATTTAACAAAATTTGGGCATTCGGAGGTGATCATTTGCGGGGGTCCATGCATATACTAATACACGTATGTATATACACACATGGTACCTGGGGATTTTAATTTAAATTTTTGTTCCGAGGGCTGTTCGAGCACCATTTCTAAAGAATTTGTTCCTAAAAGGAAAAATGTAAATTAGATTAATCCATTTCAGACCCCCAAAAATAAACTTACAAAAGCACTTAGATAAATACACTTACTTAATTGTTTGAGTTTTTAGCTGTTTGTATCCCGAGGTACCACTGTATATTATCATTAAAACACTGCGACTTGCCAAGGACTCAAGCCCATGTCGTTTTGGCCCTCCTTGTGGTCCTCATGGTGAGCACTCACCATGAGGCAGGCCAGAATGACATGGGTTCAAAAGCCCTTTGGCTAGTCACAATGTTGTAATTGATTGAATACCACTCTTTTCGGGGTTACAAAAAATTACACACCTACATCCGACTCACCTGCTCGACTTACGCCATCGATTTAGCCCGTGTTTTTTTATGCCAAAAATTTCTGGGAAATAAACAATTTTTGTGTTGTACACAGTGTTTATCCAAAACCTTAATATAAAATACAGTACTAAAAACAAAAAAAAGTAAAGTAAAACATGAAATCCAAAAAATAAAACAAAAAAAATAATGTCATTCAAAAATGTTTTGTTGAATTCAGTAGTAAAGTTCGACTTACGACCATTTTTACTTACGCCCGGTTTCTGGGAACCGAACTCGGTCGTAAGTCGGGATGGCAGGGTAATTTTATATAGTAAATTTTTTTTTTCTTTCTTTCAACATACCACCCGTATCCACTGAGGTGGGGGGGCCCCAAAAAAGGAAAAATGAAATTTCTCCTTTTAAAATTTAGTAATATTACAGGAGAAGGGGTTACTAGCCCCCTTTCTTGGCATTTTAGTCTCCTCTTACGACAACGCTGGCTTACGAGGAAGAATTCTGTTCCACTTCCCCCCGGATAATATATATATATATAATATATATATATATATATATATATATATTATATATATATATATATATATTATTATATATATTTAATATCAGAATATTATATATATACCCTGCCTCGGTGGGAGACGGCCGTTGTTAAAAATAAATAAATATTTATATATATATATATTATATTTATAATATAATTTAAATATACATATATAATATATATATTATATTTTATACATCACAGTGGACCCCCCGGTTTACGATATTATTTCATTCCAGAAGTATGTTCAAAAGCCAGTCGACCGATTTGTTCCCTAAGGAAAAATTGTGATTTAGATTAGTCCCTTTCAGACCCCCAAACATACATTTACAAAAAGCATTACATAAAAAACACTTACATAATTTAGTTTATTAAATGGGGTAAAAAAAAAAAAATAAGTAGAAAAAAAATAATAAATTATAATTTTTAAAATATTTTTTTTATTTTTTTTTTTTTTTTTTTTTTTATATTTTTTATTTTTTTTTTATAAATTTAAAAATTTCACCTTTTTTCCGAAAAAGGGGGCGGGGGAAAAGTCGAAATGGTCGTTAAGTCGAACTTTATTATGAAAATCAACAAAAAATTTTTGTAAGACTTTTTTTTTGTTTTATTTTGGTTTTCTGTTTTACTTACTTTTTTGTTGTTAGTACTGTATTTTATACTGTAAGGGTTTTGGATAAACACTGTGTACAACACAAATAGTTGTTTATTTTTCCCGAAATTTTTTGGCAAAAAAAACCGGTTTAAGTCGAGTGGTCGTAAGTCGGAGGTTGTACGTCGGATGGGGGTGTAACTTATTAATTTATGTCGTGCCCCAATATGTAAAAAATGGTCAGTTAGCAAGAATCATTTAAAATTTTAGTCCTTTCAAAAATTTTCTCTTATACGTTTAAAGATATATTTTTTCCATTTATGTTAATGTAATAATTTTTAAATTTGCATCAAAAGAATCTTAGAAAACTTACCTGATCACTAGGCTTACATAAAACACTCATTCGTAAAAACTAGACAATGTTATTGGAAAGTTTGATGTGATTTTAGTCTGCATAGGTCCCAGTATTTTTTTTTATTTGGATGAAGGTGAAAAAAAAATTAAATGTTGCCTCATATGATTTCAACAATAGTGTTGAACTTATTGTTTTCGTGAATAAAATAATATTTTCTAGTAAGGAAAATGAAGCTTTTAGAAAATGAGAAAGATAGGGAGAAGTGAGAATTATGACTCCGTAGATGTTACTATAATGGCAGAAAAATATAAGGTTGAAGTTAAGGCAATCAAAGTATTCTTGATGTTTGTGTACAGATGAACTGTATACAGTCTTTAATGACGCGAACCCAATCGATGAGCTTTAAACCTAGCATATTAACAATGATAATGGTGATAATGATAGTAATGGTTGTATTAATAGCATTATTAACCTTATTATAACAAGCTCAATTTATTTTAGCCTAACCCAACTAAATATATTTTAGATTTGTTTGCAGTAATTTAATACTAAACAAACACAGTGAAATATATTTTTTTTGTTAGGTTCAGAATGATTTTGGCGAAATTATTGCATAAACAGATTTTCGCTTGTCTTATATGGCAAGATGAGCATTGCTATTTAAGCCAAGATCGCAAGTTCTGCCTATTCGGCACGACATTATATATATATATGTATGTATATATATATATATATTATATATATATATATATATATATATATTATATATATATATATATATATATATATATTATATATAATAGGCACATTTATATGAATGCATAGTTTGTATATCAAGTAAGTTTAAACTCTTGAAGAGTGGAGGGGTGTGTTGTCTGGCGCAGGAATGAGCGATAATTATCGCTCATTCCCCTCACTGAGCAACACTAAGATAAGAGAGGGAGTCTTCAATGGTCCTCAGATTCGAGAGCTTCTTAACCCTTTCAGGGTCCAAGGCCCAAATCTGGAGTCATGCACCAGTGTCCAAGAATTTTCAAAAAAAAAATTTGTTATTTTTTCTTATGAAATCGTAGAGAATCTTTTTGTGAAGGTAATAAAACAAAGTACGAAATTTGGTGGAAAATTGACGAAATTATGCTCTCGCGAATTTTGATGTGTCAGCGATATTTACGAATCGGCGATTTTGCTGACTTTGACTCCTATTTTAGGCCAATTACATTATTCCAATCAACCAAATTCTTAGCTATTTCACTAGTATTACTTCCATTCTATCGATTGAGCACAAGAAATCGCCAAGTCAACTGTTTCAACTACAAAATAAAGTGATCGGAAATTGTTAATTTGGCCAATTTAACACAAAGTTCAAAATATTCCAATTTCAAAATAGGGTCCAGAATAAAACAATGTAGGCATTCCTGGCACTAAACTAACATTTCCTCTGTTCATTAGTTATGTTTTGAGGCTTTACAAATAAATTCCATTTTGATTTTTTATTCACATAATGAATTTTTATTCACACCAAAAATTAGAAGATTTATTGTTATGCAATACTGTAATAATTGTATAAATATCATCACCATATTTGTGAATGTATATTAGACCCACCAGCTGACGTGTATTAGACGTGTGAGGTCGTTTGTTTACTCTTGAATATCGGCAAAAATTTAACATTTCCGCTACTTTGAGCTCAGTTTCAAGCCATTTCCAGTGCTAAAACCAATCAAAATCATCTCTATTTCTGTAATATGTCTTCCATTCTATCAAATGAGACCAAGAAATCGCAAATACAACTATAAAAAACATACGAAAAAACACTGCAAAGTTGCTGTTTTAATCGAAAAATCATGATTTCAGTTTTTTTCTCTCATTATACACAGCGTGCTGCAGGATCTTTTTTATGTGGTGCACACATACCACATAGATGTATTCTCTCATATCTAGGCCCAAATGTACCACTCACAGTTTATCAGAGTGAGCTGAGCTCATGGCGTAGATCTACGGTTTGGACACTCACCGTAAAGCCGTAGATCTACGGGACGGACCCTGAAAGGGTTAAAGATGGTGACTTTGAATCAGACCTTCATGGGGAGGAGAAAGCTGCCTGGGAAGCATTAAAATTAGTGGCAAAGGGATTTCTTGGAAACAGAAGGGAAGGCAACTATGAAGAATTGGTGGAAAACCTCATCAAGGCTTACAAGAACATAGGATGTAACATGTCATTTAAAATCCACTTTTTGGACTCACATTTAGACTTTTTTGTAGTGAACTGTGAGGGCAATTAGTGATGAACATGGTGAAAAGTTTCACCAAGATATTTCAACCATGGAAAAATGGTACCAGGGCAAATGGAGCACAAGAATGCTTGCAGACTGTTGCTGGACATTGGCAAGAGATGATTCTTAAGCCCACTATAAGCGTCAAACAAAAAGGTAGAAAGTAGATACGGATCAGAGTTTAAAACGTACTGACACATATTGTACGTTATAATAAAATAAAATATATACACGTTTTGTATCTTCAAACCTATAGCCAATAAGCATTTTTCAAGGTGATATTTGGATTCAGGACATGAAATTACATAAGAATTAACTATTCTCACTGGTCAAAAATTGTTGACCAGTGTAATCCGCACAGCAGATTTTTGTTGGGTTATTAATGGTTTAAGGTGATTAGTCACAGTAGATCCCAAACACAAATACCATGAGTGAGGTAAGGGTAGATTAGAGAGTGGTATAGTGTAAGTAGTGCCATTTAGGGTACATAATACTGTATTTTGGAGACGATGCCTACTGTTTTGGAGAGCAAAATGATGTCATAAGTTTCACAGTAATATGTGTGTAGGTTATTTGTGTATTGTTCCAGTCATGGTATTATGCCTTTATATTCTTTTGTTGTACAGTAAGTACTCATAAATGTTATTTGCATCAAAGTTATGCTAAAATATTAGAGGACAGTTAGCTAAAAAAAGTTATTTTACTCATTGAATGATGAGATTGTTGAGTGTGAAGGTGTGTTTAAGAGAGTTTACTGTGCATACTATGGGTGTTCAGATTACGTACTTTGTACGTTTATTTGTATGTAGCAGGTTGGTAGACAGCAACCACTCAGGGAGGTACTACCATCCTACCAAGTGAGTGTAAAACAGAAGCCTGTATTTGTTTTACATGATGGTAGGATTGCTGGTGTCTTTTTTTTTGTCTCATAAACATGCAAGATTTCAGGTACATCTTGTTACTTCTACTTACACTTAGGTCACACTACACATGCATGTACACATTTATGTATACACACTCATCTGAGTTTTCTTTGATTTTATCTTAATAGTTCTTATTCTTATTGTTTTTCCTTTCATATCCATGGGGAGGTGGAATAAGAATCTTTCCTTCATAAGCCATGTGTGTTGTAAAAGTCAACTAAAATACCGGGAGCAATGGGCTGGTAACCCATTTTCCCATATAACTTACTAACAACAAAAAGAAGAAAACCGTCAGAGTGGGATGTTTAAATGTACGTGGTTGTTGTGTGAATGATAAGAAAGAGATGATTGTGGATGTTATGAATAAAAAAAAGCTGGATGTCCTGGCTTTAAGTGAAACAAAGCTGAAGGGGGTAGGAGAGTTCCAGTGGGGAGAAATAAATGGGATTAGGTCAGGGATTTCTAATAGAGTTAGAGCTAAGGAAGGAGTAGCAATAATGTTGAAGGATAAGTTATGGCAGAAGAGGGAATATATATGTATAAATTCAAGGATTATGTAGAGTAAAATAAGGGTTGGGTGTGAAAAGTGGGTTATAGTAAGTCTTTATGCACCTGGAGAGGAGAGAAGTGTGGGAGAGAGAGAGAGAGAGAGAGAGATTTTGGGGACTGTTGAGTGAGTGCATGGGGAGTTTTGAACCAAGTGAGAGAGTACTTGTGGTTGGGGATCTTAATGCTACAGTGGGTAACAATGTTGTGGAGGGAGTAGTAAGTACATTTGAGGTTCCAGGGGTAAATGAAAATGGGGAGCCTTTAATTGAACTATGTGTAGAAAGAGGTTTGGTAATAAGTAATATATATTTTATGAAAAACAGGATAAATAAGTATACAAGGTATGATATAACACGAAATAAAGTAGTTACATTATGTATTGGTGGATAAAAGGTTGACGGGCAGGCTTCAGGATGTGCGTGTTTATAGAGGGGCAATGGATATATTGGATCATTATTTAGTTGTAGCTACAGTTAAAGTAAGAGGTAGATGGGACAAAAAGAATATGGCAACAGCAAGAAATTGAGAGGTGAAAGTGTATAAACTAAGGGAGAAGGAAGTTAGGGCGAGATATAAGCAACTATTGGCAGAAAGGTGGGCTGGTGCAAGTATGAGTAGTGGGGGGGTTGAAGAGGGATGGGATAGTTTTAAAAGTGCAGTAGTATTTGAATGTGGGGCAGAAGTTTGTGGTTATAGGAGGGTGGCTGCTGGAGGAAAGAGAAGCAATTGATTGGTGGAATGAAGAAGTAAAGGGTGTGATAAAAGAGAAAAAGGTAGTTTATGAGAGGTTTTTACAAAGCAGAAGTGATGTAAGAAGGGCAGAGTATATGAACAGTAAAAGAAAAGTGAAGATTGTGGTGAGGGAGTGCAAAAGGAGAGCAAATGATAGAGTGGGAGAGGCATTGTCAAAAATTTTTGCTGAAAATTAAAATTTTGGAGTGAGATAAACAAGTTAAGAAAGCCTAGGGAACGCATGGATTTGTCAGTTAAAACAGTAGGGGAGTTAGTTGATGGGGAATTGGAGGTATTGGGTACATGGCGGAAATATTTTGAGGAACTTTTAAATGTCGATGAGGAAAGGGAGGCACTAATTTCATGCACTAGCCAGGGAGGTATAAGATCTTTTAGGAGTGAAGAAGAGCAGGTTGTGAGTGTGGGGGAGGTGTTTGAGGCATTATGTAGAATGAAAGGGGGTAAAGCAGCGGTTGTAAATGCTGTGGCGAGGAGGCGGTTGGAGGCAGTGGAGATGTCGTGTCTAAGGGCAATATGTGGTGTAAATATTATGTAGAGAATTCGGAGTGTGGAAATTAGGAGGTGTGGAGTTACTAAAAGTATTAATCAGAGGGCTGAAGAAGGGTTGTTGAGATGGTTTGATCCTTTTGAAAGAATGGAACAGAGTAGAATGACTTGGAGAGCGTATAAATCTGTAGGGGAAGGAAGGCAGGGTAGGGGTTGTCCTCAAAAATGTTAGAGGGAGAGGGTAAAGGAGGTTTTGAGGGCAAGGGGCTTGGACTTCCAACAAGCATGCATGAGCATGTTAGATAGGAGTGAATGGAGACAAATGGTTTTTGAGACCTGATGAGCTGTTGGAGTGTGAGCAGGGTAATATTGTGTGAAGGGAATCAGGGAAACCAATTAGCCAGACTTGAGTCCTGGAAATGGGAAGTACAGTGCCTGTGCTTTAACCCTTTCAGGGTCCAAGGCCCAAATCTGGAGTCACGCACCAGTGTCTCAAGAATTTTCAAAAAAAAAAATTTGTTATTTTTTCTTATGAAATCGTAGAGAATCTTTTTGTGAAGGTAATGAAACAAAAAGTATGAAATTTGGTGGAAAATTGACGAAATTATGCTCTCGCGAATTTTGATGTGTCAGCGATATTTACGAATCGGCAATTTTGCCGACTTTGACTCCCATTTTAGGCCAATTACATTATTCCAATCAACCAAATTCTTAGCTATTTCACTAGTATTACTTCTATTCTATCGATTGAGCACAAGAAATCGCCAAGTCAACTGTTTCAACTACAAAATAAAGTGATCGGAAATTGTTAATTTGGCCAATTTAACACAAAGTTCAAAATATTCCAATTTCAAAATAGGGTCCAGAATGAACAATGTAGGCATTCCTGGCACTAAACTAACATTTCCTCTGTTCATTAGTTATGTTTTGAGGCTTTACAAATAAATTCCATTTTGATTTTTTATTCACATAATGAATTTTTATTCACACCAAAAAATAGAAGATTTACTGTTATGCAATACTGTAATAATTGTATAAATATCATCACCATATTTGTGAATGTATATTAGACCCACCAGCTGGCGTGTATTAGACATGTGAGGTCGTTTGTTTACTCTTGAATATCGGCAAAAATTTAACATTTCTGCTACTTTGAGCTCAGTTTCAAGCCATTTCCAGTGCTAAAACCAATCAAAATCATCTTTATTTCTGTAATATGTCTTCCATTCTATCAAATGAGACCAAGAAATCGCAAATACAACTATAAAAAACATACGAAAAAACACTGCAAAGTTGCTGTTTTAATCGAAAAATCATGATTTCATTTTTTTTCTCTCATTATACACAGTGTGCTGCAGGATCTGTTTTATGTGGTGCACACATACCACATAGATGTATTCTCTCATATCTAGGCCCAAATGTACCACTCACAGTTTATCAGAGTGAGCTGAGCTCATGGCGTAGATCTATGGTTTGGACCCTGAACGTAAAGCCGTAGATCTACGGGACGGACCCTGAAAGGGTTAAAGGAGGGGTTTGGGATATTGGCAGTTTGGAGGGACTTCTAAACTGTCATATCTGAGCGCCTCTGCAAAGACAGTGATTATGTATGAGTGATGGTGAAAGTGTTGAATGATGATGAAAGTATTTTTCTTTCTTTTTGGGTCACCCTGCCTCGGTGGGAAATGTCTGATGTGTTAAAAAAAAAAATTAGAAAATTATATATTAATATGAAATAGTCATTATCATCATTATGAAGTGTGAATGAAAAAAAATGTCAGTTTTGTAGGCGTGAAATGCTTGTTCTCCTTGACCTACACTGAGTACCATAATGTTTCATTTTAAGGAAGCAGATAACATGTTATTTGGAGTTTTTATCATTTTTAGTAACCTTTTTTGAAAATAATGTGGTATCCCAAGCTTCAGCCATAATTCGTTCCAGAAGGCTGTTCGAGTGCTGTTACTGAACGAATTTGTTCCCATAATGAATAATATGAGTTAGATTAGTCTGTTTCAGATCCCCAAAAATACACTTACAAAGCACTTACAATAATACATAACTGTTTGAGTTGGGAGCTGTACAAAACTCAGGGTACCACTGTATTTTCAGTGGAAATTAATTATTTTAGTGTTAACCCTTAATTCTCTTACTTTCAGTTTGGGAAAGACTGATGGCACGGAACCAGGTTGATTGGTATCGCTGGTTAAGTGGTGCATCATTGGTACTGCTTGTGGCAGATCTTGCACTTAATTCCATTTTCCAAGTCTTTTCACATAATACACTGTTGACCCTCCTTATTTACATGTAAGTTTGCAGATGCATTTAACATTTTATATTTCATCAAGGTTTCTCCATTTAGATTAGGTCATTTATTATTATTATTACATTTATTATTATTATTATTATTATTATAATTATTATATTATTATTATTATTATTATTATTATTATTATTATTATTATTATTATTATTATTATTATTATTATTATTGCATTGAAGTCTCTAATTAACAGACTAATAGTGGGAGGGGGTTGTAAGTTATTGCCAGTTTCCCATTGTTTCTGAATTATGAAATTTGTTTTTCATGATGGTTTTAGAGAGACTGCTGGATACAGAGAACACTGTAACTTGTAAAACAGTAGAGTGAGACTGTGAGAGAGGGAAAGTGAGAATGAGTGTGAAGGAGGGTGGGCTATTAACTTAGTCTGCTCATAATGCCGTGGCATGATAGTAGGGTCTGCCTACAACTCATTATTGTAACTAAAGAATCTCAATGTAAACTTGCAGAGAAATAAAAATTGTATTGTATTGTATGGGTGGGTGTGATGATAGGTGGGTGTGAGGGTGGATGGGAGTGTGAGGGGTAGGGTATGTGAGTGGGTGGAAGTGGAAAAGGGAGGGCAAGCAGAGGTGGCAAGTGTGGGTAGTAGATATGACAGGATGGGTGGGCGAGAGGTGGTTGGTTATGAAAGAGAGTGTGAATGTGGGTGGGTTGATTTCTAATGATTTATTAAACAGTGTTGCGAAGGTGAGTGAAAACACTGAGCTGCTTTGTTTTTTGTACAACATGTAACCTACATTTTGTAATACGTACTGTAGAAAGAAATGAAATTTGTTTGCTGTTAGTGGTTAGTGTTGCTTCATGCCTTGTTATCAAAATTTATTTTCAAGGAGACCTCAGTAGGATTATATTACATTTTGAATTCATAAATGAGTTCAATTCACTTTTTCAACTTGACAGTATTTTTTTTTTAATTAGTTATAACCTGTCTCTTTATTTTTTATGTTCCTGTTAACCCTTTCAGTGGCTGTCACATAGATCTGCATTATTAATAACAGGGTCCCACACATAGATCCCTGCATAAATTCTAGCAGTTTCAGATTTGGCGTGAGAGGCCTGGGAGGCTTACATATGAGAGAACAGGTCTGCATGGTCCGTGTGCAGCGAGGACACAAAGGCCTCACTCCCAGGCGAATTGAACTAGTTTTATTACTCAGTGACAAGAATAAAATATTTTTTTTATGTGGATACAGAGAGCAGTTTTAACCCTTTGACTGTTTCGGCCGTATATACAGTATACGTCTTTCGACCAGTGTTACGGTTTATAACAGGGCCCCCCCGGTTAAGTTTTTAACCCGTGAAAGAGGGCTCAGTTAGCGAAATAATGTATGCGAATGAATTTTCCCCCTAAAAATAAGGAAATCAAATTAAACCGTGCAAGACGCCCAAAATAGAAAAAAATTTTTTTTTTTTCCCTGAAATGTTAATTTTAATACACACAAACTGAAAAAGGCATGCACAATTAAAGACACTTCTTTTTTTTGAAGATCTGGTGTGATTGATGGGGTGGGGAGGGGAGGCATTATTTCTTTGTTTAGAAGGGGGGAAACCCCTCCATTACGACTTGAGTAGCAATTTCCTTTTCCCGGGGTTACTTCCTTCTTTTTTTAATGCCCCTAGACCAGCTTTAGAGTCACTGGACCTCTGTGCCAACAAATCTGCCATTGAGCCTGTACCTCCCTTTTCCCTTTTCGATTTGTCTAAAAAGGGGACAACTTGTCATTGAAAAGTACCAGCCGGGTGCAACGCTGTGTCAGGGTGATTTTTATCTATAAAAAGGTTGCATTCAAACCCTGTGCACACATTTCCTTAATTTTTGAAGTGGCACAAAGGATTCCACAATGGCATAGGCTTCCAGGGTTTCCCAAAAACCCCTTTAAAATCTTTTTTTAATTCCATACAAAATTTTCACCCTTTTTACCACGGGGTTGGGACTAGAAGTTTTTTGGGGCCCATGGCCTTTTTTTCCAGAAACAGCACCGAAAATATGTAAAAATTAGAAATATTCCGAGTGTTGCTTGGGTGTTACCGCGAGGCTGGCTGAAACAATGGGACGGAGCGGCCAGTGAGGTGGCTGGGGCCCTTTACGCGTCTCGGCAAAAGGTATGGGGTTTTTAAACGGTATGCGCGGCAAAAATTTTTTCGATAAAAAATAATCGTATGCGGAAAAAAACGCTATGCGATGCCACGTTATGCGGGGTCCACTGTATACCAAAATTTGGGGCTCAAAACAAACAGAAAAAGTGGTAGGCCCCCATGTGGGAAATGGGTCTGTGTGGGCAGGTGTGCTTATAAAAAAAAAATCCGCAGCAGTCAGTAAATTGAAAAAAAAAGCCTCTGTGTTTTTTGGAAAAAACCCCAAAATTTTGAGGTGTATTTTCGTTTGCTTTTTGGGTATTTCATTTTCATGGTCTCATTTGATAGAATGGAAAACATATTAAAGAAATAGTGGTGATTTTGATTAGTTTCATGATGAAAACGACCTTGAAATTGAGCTCAAAGTAGTGGAAATGTTCGATTTTTACCAATGTTCAAAAGTAAGCAAATCACACTACATGTCCAATACACGTCAACTGGGGAGTCTAATATTCTTTCACTAGTGCACTGATATTATTTATACCATTTTTACAATAATGCAGTAGTCTGTAATATAATAAATCTTCTATTTTTTTGTGTGAATAAAAAATAAAAATATAAAGCAAGAGGAATATAAGAGGGGCCTGGAGACATGACTAATGAACAGAGGATATGTTATTTTAGTGCCAAGAATGTCTGCATTGTTTATTCTGGACCCTATTTTGAAATTGGCATCTTTTTTAATTTGTGTAAAATTGGCCAAATTGCCAATTTCTGACCACTTTATTGGGTAGTTGAAATTGGTAAATGGACAGTTTCTTGTACTCAATCGATACAAAAGTGGAGTTCTAAAGAAATTGCTATGAGTTTGGTTGACTAGAACACTTTTGGTGTCATTACTATCGGGAAAAGTACGAAATTTGATCCAACACTTATGGAATTACGCTCCCGCAAAGTTAATGATCTCGGCAATATATACGCATCGGCGATTTTGCCGACTTTGAGCCCTATTTTCAGCCAATTCCACTGTTCCAGTCGACCAAATTCATAGCTATTTCTTTAGAGCTCCATTTGCTCTATCGATTGAGTAAAAGAAACCGCCCAGTTACTGATTTCAACTACCCAATAAAGTGGTCAAAAATTGGCAATTTGGCCAATTTCACTCAAATTAAAAAATATGCCACTTTCAAAATAGGGTCCAGAATGAACAATGCAGACATTCCTGGCTCTAAAATGACATTTTATTTGTTCATTAGTCATGTCTCCAGGCCCCTCTGATATTACTCTTGCTTTCTATTTTGAGTTTTTATTCAAACAAAAAATAGAAGATTTACTGTTATGCAGACTACTGCAATATTGTAATAATTGTATAAATAATGTCAACCCATTCATGGCTGCATATTAGAATGGCTAGTTGGACATTTATTGGACAATGACATCATTTGTTTACTCTTGAACATTGGCAAAAATCAAACATTTCCCCTACTTTGAGCTCCATTTCAAGGTCCTTTTCATAGTAAAACCAATCAAAATCACCTCCGTTTCTATATATGTTTTCCATTCTATCAAATGTGACTACGAAAATGAGAATAACACCATAAAAACTATACAAAAATACACCTCAAAGTTGGCATTTTAATCCAAAAACACGGTCGGAGTTTTTTTTTTTTCTCATTATGCACTGCTTGCTGCAGGATTTTTTTATACTGCACACACTGACCACACAGACTCATTCTCTCACATGTGGGCTTACCAACTTTGTCCTGCTTGATTTGAATCCGCTAGAATTTTTGAGTACATATGCATCAAACACATTGGCTCATAAGACGTATATATACGACCGAAACAGTCAAAGAGTTAATTATGGGGTTTTGGATATTGAAAAGGTTAATACCATGTATAGACTTGTTAAGAATAATAAATCAAACTATGTAGTTCTTATAGCCAGATTGTTCTGCTCAAAATGCTGTGCATACTCTGGGTGTTCTGATTATTGTGCAGTAGACTGTCGATTAACACTGTCCTCTACCACATTTTCTTTATTATGCTGTTGTAAAATTGTGGCATATTTTTTGATTAACACTTCATAAAATTTGACTAACACAGTGCCACTTCTGGGACAAAATTTGGAGTGCCACAAGCTGGACCGCAGGATTTTCCCCTCCATCTAGTGGGCTCGCAGGCAGCCTGTCTGTGGGTTAGTCCATTGTCATTGTGGGGGGTGCCTAGCTTTCTTCCATCCCACCTCTTATTGGACCATACATACGTGTCCCATACAATTCTCAGATCTGTGTTTGTGATAAAATTAGTTGTTCCTGCATACCAGTAAATACATGCAGTGTTTTCATATCAATATGTCACTTTATCTGCTTTTTTTTCTTTATCCTAAGTAATTTACACTATGTACGACAAGTGTATTTATGTGTACCTGTGCCTAAATCAACTTAGTTTAATATCTTTATTATGCACCCCATACCCATCCTGTGGGCAGTAGTCAAAAGATTACAGAGGTACATAATGGGTCCAGGGACTGGGCCCCAAAGTTATGATAGCTGAACTAGTTACAAAGGTAATGAACTCCGGGTAGATCTGGTCACAATCATGGCAAGTTACAAAGGTAATGAACCATCTACACTCCTATACATGGTTACAATCATGAACAAATTACGAAGTAGTGAACTTACTGTGCTGAAATGTGAGCTTGCTGGAGACAGTGTTTATATACAAATTGAGAGGGCAGACATGAACTGCACCTGTCCATGAGAGGGACTCTGTGCTTATATACCTTTTGTTTATCTTCCTTTAATAATAATAATAATAATCTTTATTTCTACAAGTACATGTACAAGGTGTACAGGTCTAGCCGATCAATGATATACTACAAAATGCGATTCACACCAGTTGGCTAATGCCCAGGTACCTATTTTACTGCTAGGTGAACATGGACAGCAGGTGTCATAAGGAAATACCTTCTAATGTTTCCACCCATACTGGGGATTGAACCATTAACCTCAGTGTGTGTGATGAGTGAGCTACTAGTCAAGCTACGGTACACCTCGGCATAATAAAGGTTAAAAAATGAAAGGAACCTGGATGTAATGTGTATACAGTACCTACTTTATATATATATATACAGTGGAACCTCAAAAATCGAACTGCTCCCAACACAACCAATTATGTAAGTGTATTTTTGTAAGTGCTTTTATAAGTGTATTTTTAAGGGTCTGAAATGGACTAATCTAATTTACATTATTCCTGATGGGAATAAATTCATTCGGTAAAGGCACTCGAACAGACTTCTGGACTGAAGAAAGTTTGATATTTGAGGTTCCACTGTATTTTTGTGCATCGGTTTAGTTTTTACACTCGTACATGTATTGTAGTAAAGAAACTAGGATGTGTGTGAGGGTTTGTGACTGTGTTGGTGTTGAGGGCAAACAACCTATGAGCATCCCACCTACCCTTCCTTATTCTGATATTTTTATTATTGCAAATGCAAGGGAAATTATAATACTATTATTATATTTATTGTAATAAATTTATTAATATGTAATACAGTGGTACCTCGGGATACGAACAGCTCTAAATGCGAACAATTATGTAAGTGCTTTTGTAAGTGTATTTTTGGGGGTCTGAAACGGATTAATCTAATTTACATTATTCCTTATGGGAACAAGTTCATTCGGTATCAGCACTTGAACAGCCTTCTGGAACGAAATAAGTTCGTATCCTGAGGTACCACTGTATATAGTTTATATTTACAAAAAGCATTCTGGTAATTTCACAGCAGTGAGAGATACAACAGCCCTGGGGCCATCACAGCCTTTAACCCAACAGTATTAACGTGCTGATAGCCTTGAAAAGCTTTTCTCGAGATTTTATTTTTTTTCATGTTTTCTTGGATAGCTTGCATTTATATTATGATGGTTATTACTCTGTATACATTTATTTAGTAAAACATCATTTCTTAGCCAGTATGCTATGGTATTTTTTACTGATATGTATGAACAATTTCTATACATAGTAAAGTGGTTTAAAGTTTTTGATTGCAATGGAGAGGTAGCTGTCAAATAAGCTAGTGGTATAAGAAACAGTTGACATTTACCTGGAAGATGTTTTGGGGTAAGCGCCCCCATGAGCATTGATCAACCAGGCTGTTATTGCTGGCTGCATTCAATCCAAGATACAAACCCCAGTGCATCTAGTCTGGTACAGACTTTAGGTGCATCAGGTTTAAGAAATGTATTTTAACCCTTTGATTGTTGCAAGCCCCTTTCTGAAACTGTCATTCTATGTCGAAAATTTTTTGGCAAAAAAAAAATTATTTTTTCTTACAAAATGATAGAGAATCTTTTCCTGATGGTAATGACGCCAAAAGTACAAAATTTGATCGAAAACTTACGGAATTATGCTCCTACGAAGTTAGCGATCTTGGCGATATATACGCATCAGTGATTTCGCCGACTTTGAGCCTTATTTTCGGCTAATTCCATTGTTCCGGTCGACCAAACTCATAGCTATTTCTTTAGAACTCCATTTTTTTCTATCAATTAAGTACAAGAAACCGCCTACTTGCCGATTTCAACTACCCAATGAAGTGGTCAGAATTTGGCAATTTGGCCAATTTCACACAAATTAAAAAAAGATGCCAATTTCAAAATAGGGTCCAGAATAAACAGTGCAGACATTCTTGGCACTAAAATACCATATCCTCTGTTCATTAGTCACGTCTCCAGGCCCCTCTTATATTACTCTTGCTTTCTGTTTTGATTTTTTATTCACATAAAAAATAGAAGATTTACTGTTATGCAAACTACTGCATTATTGTAAAAATGGTCTAAATAATATCAGTGCGTTAGTGAAAGAATATTAGACTCCCCAGTTGATGTGTATTAGACGTTTGGTGTAATTTGCTTACTCTTGAACATTGGTAAAAATCGAACATTTCCACTACTTTGAGCTCAATTTCAAGGTCGTTTTCATCGTGAAACTAATCAGAATCATCTCTATTTCTGTAATATGCTTTCCATTCTATCAAATGAGACCAAGAAAATGAAAATACACCTCAAAGTCGGCGTTTTAATCCAAAAACACGGTCAGAGTTTTTTTTCTCATTATGCACTGCGTGCTGCAGGATTTTTTTTTTATACAGCACACACTGACCACACAGACCCATTGTCTCACATGTGGGCCTACCAGCTTTCTTCTGCTTGATTTGAAGCCGCTAGAATTATTGAGTATATATACGTCCGAAACACTGGCTCGTAAGACGTATATGTACAGCCGAAACAATCAAAGGATTAACAGTGTTTTAGAAGCTATTGGAAGATAGTTTTTTGATCCTTCAAGTATGTTATTCTAAATTTGGAGTCCTTTGATTTGCATAGTGCATTTACTCAGGTTACATCATCATACACATGGAATATCAGAGGTATTTATTCCTAGTGTTATGCCTATGTGATTGTTGCAGCTCTCCAGCAATGTTGTAGCTCAGCTTTCATTTATATTGAGTGTTGTGAGTGTCATATGCGCAGTAGTATTTATGGATCCTTTGTACGTGCATTAATTAGGTTCCAGCATTTTAATAATTTATGTAATTCATTGTATAGGATCAACAAGTACCAGAGTTAGAACTGTGTGCCCAGCATTAATGAAAGTGTATTTTCTTTTATGTTGCAGCATACAAGATGTGTGTCTGGTCTTCTCACTCATCATACTTTTTCTGGCTTTGTTTTCTACAACTCTTTCTCAGGTATACTGTATAGTATTGCTTTTTAGTAGATGTCATTATTATTATTATTGCATTATTATTATAATCATATTAAGTGCTGAACCCACATGGGCCACACTGTGCTGCTATTATTGATGTACATATTATTGTTTTTATTATTATTCTTATATTCTTGGGAAAGCATTAAACCTACAAGAATTATACTGCATTTGGAATAAGAGGCAATTGTTTAATCCAAGGAAAGGAAGAATAACTCCAATTCCTTTGCTTATGGTAATGAAAATTGTGTATACAAATACAATACATCCAGCAAATGCGCATGAGCATGTTAGATAAGAGTGGATGGAGGCAAGTAGTTTTATGACTTGACATGCTGTTAGAGTGTGAGCAAGGTAACATGTATGAAGAGGTTCAGGGAAACCGGTTGCCAAATTTTGAGTCCTGGAGGTGGGAAGAAGTGCTTGCACTCTGAAGAAGAGGTAAGGATATTTTTAAGTTTTGATCAGTAGTATCAGTGCCCCTCTGGCAAGACAGTGATGGAGTGAATGATGGTGAAAGTTTTCTTTTTTTTTTTTTGAGCCACCCTACCTCGGTGGGAGATGGTTAGTTTGTTTAAAAAAAATACAGTGCAAATACAAAGTATTTGTGTTTGTAATCCAAGGAAGGGAAGAACAGCTCCAAGTCCTTGGATTATGGTAATGAAAATTGTGTATGTTGCTGATAAAATTACTAAGTGTCAGTAATTATTATAGAGTATACCAGACTAAGTATGGCTGTGCAGCGAGCGTAACATGAAAAATTTAAAAGTTCCTGATCTCGATGTGTCCAGTTCAGTGGGGCAAGATTATATAATGATCAGTATACTGAATCACAAAATTAATTTTACATGAGCCAAGTTTTTTGATCCAGGTATACATGTTTGCCTTGGAATCATGTAATGATCAGTCTTCTTTTGGAGTTCATAGGAGGCAAACTGCTTAATCATTGCCTCTGGTCAGTCTCTTTATATTTGGTAGAAATTTAGACATCAGAATACTCTAGGAAATATGTAAATATGCATTGTGTTCTTTAAAGTTTAAATGTAATTTATTTTCTTACAGGCTGGCCTTATTGGTGAGTTGCTCCAAAAGTTCCAGTGGTGTATTCTTGTGGCAATAACTTACCTGGGCTTATCAATAGGTCTACACTCCTGGTCACTAGAACAACAATGGCAGAAACCTGAGCTGTATATTTGGACTCATGGAATGGTTTCTTTCTTTATCATTCAGAGAGTAGGTAAGCTAGACTGAATTTTTTTTATAATTAAATCATTATCACAGTATATTTATGGAGAAGTGATAAACCTGTGTGGATCATTCAGTGCTGCACAGCAAGGAAAAGACTGGACAGTAGAGGGAGTGGTTAGAAAGGTTTTTTTTCTTTTTTCCTTTACACATATCAGTTTTATAGACTAAGATCCGTTACCCTACCTCATCTCATTTCTGAGCCCAGCCCTCTAAGGTATACTTCCACCCCCTGGGATATGACCCACAACAGTCAACTAATCCTCAGGTACCTACATACTGCTAGGTGAACAGGAGCAGCAGGTGTAAGGAAACATGCCCCAGATTTCCACTGATGCCACTGATTGAACCACATACACTCAGTATGTGAGCTAAATGTTCTACCAACTGAAACAGTCATTGAGAGAATCTGAATTAAAGGTGGGACTGCCAGAGAGAAGGGCAAGTAAGAATGTCAGGGCATTGAAGAGAAAGTAAAAAATGAAGGGTGCATACCCTCGGATGAAGGCGACAAGGAATTAAAAGATGCTGGATATCAACACATCCTGACAATTCTCAAGTTGTGCACAAGAATTGTTACACAAGAGCACTGGTTCTCACAGTCAACCTGACTCTCTCATTGACTTCTTGACAATGACTGATTTACTCCACAAGCTCTGATGATGATACCTTTCGCACTCCCCTCAGCCCTTTCTACCTCAGTCTCTTGCTGCCCTCTACCCTTTCACCATCCACTGCCCTGCTGTTCTCCATAACCTATTACTCATCCATCTCCCTTTTGCCACCTGATACCCTCGCTTCCTTCCTGCCCTGCAGCGCTGTATAGCCCTTGTGGCTTAGTGCTTCTTTTTGATTATAATAATAATAATCTCACAGTCAACAGTGATAAAGAGATATTGTACTTAGATTTACATCATTGATGCTAGTGTTGCTTATGTAGATCTATGCCTTCAGCACAGCACTCTCTCGTAGGCTTGTGAGTGTTCAGTTTTGGCCTAGACATAAGAGAATGAGTCTGTGTAGTGAGTGTGCACAGTATAAAAAAAAATCCTGCCTCATGCAGTGTGTGATGGGAAAAGCAAATATCTGACCTTGTGTTTGGCTTAAAGTTGTGACTGTGAAGTGTTTTCTAGGGTGGTTTTTATGGTTTTATTGGCTGTTTCTTGGCATCAATCAGCAGAATGAAAGAATACTAGCAAAGTACAGGTAATTTTCGTTAGTTTTAGACCAGAATTATGGTGAACCCTCTCATTAATAGGAGGGATGGGGTACGCAGTATTGCTGATTTTCCAAAACTCCCAAATTATGAAATTTTACATGATCATTCAGTTGTCTTCTAAACCAACAGACTTGGTCCACTGATGCAGAAGACAACCTGACACTTAAGATTATGAGCATTGTAACCTGTAGCACTACTACAGTAAAGTGCTGCTGTGTTATTTATTCTGAGTTAAAGGAGCAGTAAAGCTCTACCATTGGGAAAATAATGTAGATGGCACTGAGAAGACATAGATGGCTGAGAACACACAGATGCTTAGAAAACATAGATGGATGAGAAGACATAGATGGCTAAGAAGGCATAGATGACTGAGAAGACAGAGGCTGAGAAGGCATAGATGGTTGAGAAGGCATGATGGCTGAAAAAGATTTGATGGGTTGAAAAGTGTTTAAAGAACGGGTTTAAAGAATTATCTAGTTCAGTTGCTCATCACATTGATGCTGGTCCCTTTTGATACATTCTCTAAGAATTTGTAATAGGATAATGGGTATTCACTTACTTTCATTGGAGAGGTCAGTGTACTCGATTAGAACTTAAATTGCATCTTGTACAAAAGACAGCTTTGGTAACCTCATAGTCTTTCTTTGTCATTCATCACTATCCATTTTTGTGCCAAGAGACTCCTTTGCAATTTCTGGTAATCAGGTCACCAGCATTTTCTTTGACCATGGTATCACAATTTCCTCTGAAAACTATTTCCCCAAACCCCTCTAAAGGGTACAAAGAAATCACTTGCCTCCACCCCCTCAAAGTCCAACTCAATATCAAGGCTATATAACAGTTTTTTTTTTCCCTGTCTTTAGGTAATGTCCTTTTCATTTCCTTCAGTGACACCACAAGGTTGAAGATGGCAGACTTCAAGTTATACCTTTTGATTTTCAACATACTTGGACCTCTGGTGTGTCCTTCCAGTTCTTTATCCACTTCAATCACTGCCAGTGCCTCATCTATGTACCTAGACTGGCACAGCCTCTTGCAGGCTGCATTAATCCAGTGACCCATAGGTTGTATCTGGGAGGGTGGTATTAGGGGACAAACATGACCTTAATTTTTATCATCTGTGCTGCTTATATTTTCCCCCCCTTGGGTGAACAGGTACAATTCCTTTTGGTCTGAGCTCAGATGTGATTTAATGGTGATAGTAATGTAACCATTAATATCCAGAAAACCACCCAGACCAAATCTGGGATTGGCAGGAAGATGCATATTTTGTGCTTAATCCCAATCAGTTTGATGACACATTGGAATTTGCCTAACTTTACCCTGGGGAATGAATTTAAATTTTTTGAAATGTATTTCAGTGAGTGCTGATGAAAATTGTAGTGAGGGAAACCAATACATACTTTAAGTATACAATGGTAAACATGTTAGTTTTGCCACAATCATGGCTATACCAGTGGGGGACACAACTTTGGCTGAGATGCATCTTGTCACAATAATACTTATGCCACATTCAATATATGGCCAGTTGATTACCTAATTTCTTTCCATTTTCCCAGTGATCTCATCCCCATCAACAGATTTATCTTGCTACTACATATGCTAATAATTCTCAGACACGAGGCCTGACAGGAATAACATGTTACACAAGATCAGAAATGTTTTTGTATTTGAAACAGAAGTTCATTGTGTATTTTTATCCCCTCAAGGAAGGGTTCCTTGATGTTGGTGAGGGGCTCTTGATTTAGGGAATTGGATCTGTGCTCCAGTTCTCGAATTAAGCCTGAATGCCTTCCACATCCTCCCACAGGCGCTGTATAACCCTCGGGTTTAGCACTTCCCCCTTGATTATAATAATAATGTGTATTTTTATCCCTTCAGGAACCTTGTCATTGACAAGTCTTTGATCCTTTTAAGGGGTTTGGGACTGTCGTTCAAGCAGTTTTATACCAAGCAAGGGGGAAACACTTTGGTACTGAGTGTTCATGTTGTGTAATTTTTTTTTAAAAAACCCGGCTTGGTATTGGATCTTATTTGTGAACAAAAAGCAAAACATTGAAGGATAACGGGAAGCTATTGGGAATCTCAGTGGGGTCTATGTTAATTAACCTCCCTATGGTGTATCGAAATATACCTAGTTGGATGAATCTTACTACAGCCAGCTGGCCCAGTGGTTAACACACTGGCCTGTGAGTTTAGGATTCAAGCCCCACTCATTCTGTGATTCGCTGCAGTCTTGTTAGTATTATGATTTCATGAGTCATGATGGCAGTTTTGAAGGAACTTGAGTATGCCACAGCCATGCTGGTGTGGGATTCTTCTGTCAAAACCTGCATTCATGGTCACACTGGGGCCCATGCTAACTTGTGTAAAAATAAAAAATACATATACATAGTTGGATGAATCATATTAAAACCAGCTGGCCAAGTGGTTAACACACTGGTGATTTCACCCACCCAGCTTTACATCTCTCTTCACTCCTCCACTATACTTGTTTTGCTTGCTCTTTTCTGAGAATTAATAAAAGTCCTTGGTGGAAGAATGTTTTCTTCAGTAAAGTGCCATAAACCACACAGTATCTTGTTTCCAAATAGTTGATGTGAAAGAATTTGACAGAAGTGGACCTCCGCAATCCTTCCATATACAGGATAGTCACTGATATTACTAGACATTCTTTATTTGTTCATTGCCCGTTTACTTTGTCCCTTTTCTCTTTGCCTACGTTAACTCGCCTTCTCTTCAGTTACCACCTTTCTATGTTCATGTAGCTTCTCACTGTTCCACTCTGTGAGAATTGTTAGGTTCCAGTATCTGTCAGCCATATTCTGTTGGACTGCCCCCACTATCAATGAGCACGCAGTATTTACCTCCAATGTTGTCACCGCTCTACTGCCCTTACCTCTTCAAGGGGGGGCTCCTTGTTGTGGTGAAGAGGCTCTTGGTCTGAGGAATCAGACCTGTCGGTCTCCTTCCTCAGACCGAACCAAATTCCCCCCCAATCCCCCCCTCCCTATCCCATCCTCGCTTTTTTCTTTCCCCCCCACCCCTCCCTTTTCCCCTTCCTCTTTTTGGCCTTTGGGATTTCCCCCACAGGCGCGCTAGTCCTAGGTAGGGGAAAGGATACGGGGGTCCATCCCTTTCCCGTTGAGGTTCTTGGCAGTGGCGTAGTTTCCCGGGTGGAATTCTGGATCGCCTAAGGATGTCCCGATCCCTCTCCGGTATCCCGGAAGTAGCTTTGGGTGTCTTTCGGGGCGAGGGGTGTGTCTCTGGAAGCCACCTTTCAGATTCTGGGGGGTGGTGGCCAAAGGAGGTATGCTTTGTGGCGGATATCCGGCCGCCCTCTCTTTTGTCCACCGAGGTTAGCTCGGCAGATGTGAGGTTGCTATCCCGGATTGTGGTTTACTGGCATGAAGGGTAGGGTTTTGGCACGGGTTCCATGCTGCATTCTGGTGCTTACTAAACGGTGCTGGGTCCTCTTGGGCACGGAGGGAGATTTCTGGCCCTTTCATTCCTCCTGGGACTTTCTCCCCGCTCCCCCCTTTTTTTATTCTTTTTTTTAATTTTATTTTCTTTTCTTCTTTCTTTTTTTTTTCTTAAAACAAAAAGCAAAGGAGTAACCTAACCATGGAGAACCCAATCCCCTGAACCCACTACCCCGGGCCCCTTCTTGATACCGCACCCCATTCTGACCCTGCCTTGTTTTTTTGACCACTCTTCGGACACTCCTGTGCCCCTGTACCTCTTGCTGGTGCTGTTTCCTCACCCGTTCAGGTACCGGGGCTTCGACTGACTCCTTCGATTTTGTCTGAACTCTGCTCTCCTTTGACTATGCTTCCGGCTTCTCCCCCTAGGGTCCGGCAATTTTCGAATCGCCCGCCCAAATTTTACACCGGACCAACTCCGGTCCTACTCCTAAACGCCAACGTCAATCTCCGATGATACTCCTTCGTTAACCCTTTCCCCCCTTTTACTCGGAAAGACCGAACATCATGCACTCCCTCTCCACGCCCCAGTTTCGGACCACACAATGGACTAAATTCTTTACTTTAAGACCGACTTTTCTTCTGCCTACCTTTCTGACCTAGTATTGGCAAAGCGCTCCCGCGTCATGTTGGTAGAGATATTTTTATTTCATGCTCTCAAGAGCGGTACGCGCATCGTCACTGTCCAGAATGCTACCAAGCTCATGATCTTTCTCTCCTTTCGAATATCGATACTACCTATCATATTTAAAAAAATCTTTCTCTCAATTCTTGTAGTGGTACTGTCATTCTGCCCCATACCCTAGTCCAACAGAATTTCCAGTCATGTGGCAATGACATTCTTGAACAGCTGGAACCCAGGATCTCCCCAAACCTCAAAGTAGACATTACGTCTTCCTGCCCGTGGGCGGAGGGCGTTACCCTTGCAATGTGGCTCGTTTAACTTTTGACAGCCGAGAACTCCCGTCCTTGTTATGTCGCGGGACATCGGTTACAAGTTCGAAAGGTGATTTCCTACACCACAACAGTGTAGAAACTGCTGGCGTTTTGGTCACCAGCGAAATATTGTAGATCTATGGCCGAATGCCCAGTCTGTGGTGCCGACGACCATTCTAATACATCTTGCAGTCAACCTTCATCTTGCCTTAATTGTAATGAAGCTCACCCTTCGTACTCCCGCCGTTGCCAGGTCTACTTAAGTGAATGTGAAATCCGTTGCCTCAAAGAGGCAGAAGGTCTCCCTTATGCTATGGCAGTTACTCATCTCCGCCTCCAAGGGAGACTACCCCGTGTTTCTTATTCTCGTGTTTCAAAACATCCCCCCCACTTCTGTGGTCCCATCTTCTGCAGCCTACTCTGTTGTTACCCCTCCCATAGCCACTCTGGCATCTAATCCTTTTGCTGTCCTTGGCTCTGACGTCCCGACTACAACTCAGTCTGTTCATACATCTTCGCGTCCTTCCTCACAAGCCCCAGTATCGACAAGACCTCGTACGACACCTAATACCAATCGCCCCTCTACTTCTCAGAAGTCCAAAAAATCCACATTGCTTAAATCTTTTTTGCCCCCTTTCCCTTTCCCCTTTTTCCACCTCCACACTTTTCCTTTCCAGTCTCTGTGCCTAGTTCTTCCCCTCTCTCTGGTCTATTACAAGTGTGGAGATTCACCCTCCTCCCTTACTATGCCTTCCAACCCCCATCCCCTCCCAAGTTTCTCCTCTTCTGCTGCCTCCAGGTTTCTGCCTCTTCTGTACCCCCCCCCCCCCACACTTCATCTCCAGTCCCTTACACTCTTTCCTCCCCCTCTACTTTGGTACGTCCATTACTGTCCCAATCTTTATTCACCCTCCCCCTTCTATCTCCAATATGGTCTCCCATACATCTTTTTAATTTAGAAACACTTGAAGCCCTTTCAGAATATATTGCAGAGCTAAACCTTCAATGGACAATGATTCATTCCTGTTCCTTTCTTTTCCCTCTCCTCATCTTCACAACCCCATTCTTCGCAACGCTCCGTTCCCTTTGCTGCTTGAACGTCTTCCAATGCCCCCCACACATGACTTTTCTAACCCCTCTAGTCCGTAGGTGCCTTTCCCTAGGATTCCCGGTATTTTTTTCTTCATCGCCAATTTATGGCCTATTTACAGTGGAATATCCCCGGCCTCAGGGGTAATCGGGGTTTAGCTTCAGATGTTGCTTTCCAGGTTTTCCCGTTGGTGCTTGCTTACAAGAACCAAATTACACTCGGTGTTTTCCAACCTATCTAGGCTATAATTTATTGTATTCTTCGGACCTTTTTCAGATGGGACCTTTAATGAAAGTGCCCTTCTTTTTACGCAAAGATATTCCGTACTGGTCAACTATTTGTCCATACCTCGCTGCATTACACTGCAGCCGTATCCACTTGAATAAGTGGTTTACAATATGTTCTTTATATCTCTCTCCTTCTCGAGCATTTTCTATCCAGACTTTGCCTTTCTTGTTTCATCCTTACCACCACCACTTCTGTTACTTGGTTTATTTTAACGCCCACCATTTCCTCTGGGGGGGGTCTCATTGTGACTCACGTGGCATCCAGTTGGAGGCTTTTCTCGCCTCTCACCCCCTCCATGTTTTAAATAGGGTACTCCCACCCATTTTGATCTTCGTACTCATACTTCTCTTGCATCGATCTATCCGTCTGCTCTTCCTCCACTGCCCCTAGACTTCAACTGGTCTGTTCTACCGGACTTACTGACAGTGATCATGTTCCATCATTCTTACTTCTCCTTCCTATTCACCCCCTTTCCGTAGCCCTCGCTGGCAATTTGATCGGGCAAATTGGGATCTTTACTCGCACTCACTGCTTTTAGTGAGGTTCCTTCTTCATCCAATTGATGAGCTCCTACACCTCTTTCTCGACGTCAGTTTATTCCGCAGCTTTATTCTATTACCCCAAACCTCGTGCAGGCATTCTCAGAAGTGCGTGCCTTGGTGGTCTCCGCTTGTGCTCGTGCAGTACGTCTGAAACGCGGGTGCATGGGGCAGGTACGGTACAAAAGAACGCTGAGAGACTTCTTGACTTAAGTAGAAAGGTTGCGATCGCTCGCCATGTCATCGTTTAAGCTAAGCGCACTTGCTGGCGAGGACTGTTTCCACCATCAAATCTGCTTTTCTATGAGTGCAGTCTGGAAAAAAGTGAGGAAATTGAGTGGTTAATACCTCCTGACCCAGCTCCTGTTCTACGGGTCGCTGGTGTTGATGTAGCAAAACCCCCTCGAAGTTGCCATTGAACTTGGCACACATCTGGTCCGTTTTTTCCCGGGGGATCCATCTATGACCCTCGTTTTCTTTCCTCAAAGTCTCCCAAAAGGGAGTTATTTCCCCTTGGGATTTTTCTTCTCTCAGAGAAGAACATTTAAATTTTCCCTTTTACACTTCAAAAACTGGGGGGCAACGCTCTCGGTTGGGCGTTCTTTCGGAAGCGGGCCTGACGAAAATTCATATTTGTATGTTTACAAAAATTTACATGGGGTCAGCCCTTTTGCTTTTTAAAACCTCTTCAGTCTTTTTTGGGCACAAGGATTTCTTCCCCATCTTTTGGAATTCCCCATTGTTCTCTTTTTCCCCGAAAACCCGGGGTACTACGGACATGATGCCCCCCCACTATTTTCCCATCGCTTTTACTGTCCCAGTTTGAAAAGTGATGGAATGCTTGAAAAATCGACGTTCAATGTGGTATTTAGAGACCCCACAACAGTCTTCCGTTGTCAATTGGTTTTCGTGGGCCGTTCTCCCAAGCCCCCTTACAAATGCTTGGATCCGTTATGTTGAAATCCCTTTTTGGCAAAATAATCACTCTTTATTGCCATTTTTTTTTGACCTTGAAAAGGGGCATATGACAACTTGGAGGTAAAATTTTTTGGGCCCAGGCCACCCCTTAGGCCTCCGAGGAAATCTACCACCCCTTCCTTAAAAATTTTTTAAAAACTGCAAAAATTTTCCCCGTTTTTTCGATTTCAATAATGTTTTTTCCCCCGGATTTCCCGTCCCAAGCTGAAGGTGCCCCTCAGGGATGTGTTCTAAGCAAAAACCAACTTTTTTTTCTCCTTGCTAAAAATGTTTTGGGCCCTTTTGGGTTCTTCCACCCAATTTTTGGGGTCATAAAAAACCCTCTATTTTGATGACTTCGTTTGCTTGTGCAGGCGCGGGATGTAAATCTTTGCTTTTTCTCCCAGCTTTGCGGTCGACCGTGTTTCTACTTGGGCCCCCACGCATTTTTTTAAAATTTTTCCCATCCCAAAAAATTCCCCAATTACTTTAAATAGACGCTCTTTTCATCTCCGTTCCCCTTTGTAGGGTTCTAGGGCTCCCGTACCCCCCAAAAAACGTGAACAGTCAGGTTTCTGGGCCCTTTTTTTGGGCCCGTGGGTTTACCCGGGAAAAACCCTCACTTTTCCTCTCTGAAGGTAATTTGTCACCCCGCAAAAACCTTTTTAAAAACCCTTGCTCATCTTTCCGGGGGGCTGACGCAAAATTTTGCTTCCCCTTTACATTCGCCTCGTTTTATCAAAACTCGTTTTATGGTGACCAGATTTTTTCAGCGGCCCCCTCCCTGCTACTCTCTCTAGCCTTAACCCCATCCATCCCCAAGGGTTTAAAGTTTGTGCTTGGGTTTGCTTTTCGCTCTTCCCCGGGTTAAAGGAGCCTCTATGCGAAGCGAATGTTCCACCCCTTGTCTGTTGCCGTGAGCCCATTGCCTTCACAAATATGTACGCTCTCACGATCTCCACAATTTCCCTTCATTTATGATTGGGACCGATATTTTGTAGACATTCTTTATTGTTTTGTTTTCCCCGTTTGCTCCGTCCCCTTTTTTCTTGCCTTTTCATTCCCCCCCCTTTCTTCCCTTTTAGTTACCCTCTTTATATGTTCATGTGGAAACTCACTTTTCCCTACCCCCCTGGGGAAATTTTTCCCGGTTTCGGGTCTGTTCTTTCTTTCCCCCCTTGCTCGAAAGCTTTAATGCCTTTGGTGGCTTCCCCCTCTCTTTTTTTCGATCATTCTATCCCATTTTCATGCCATGTGTGTTTCACAGATGGCCTAAGTTTTTCAGCCCGGGTGGATTCGCAGCAGTGTTTCCCGGAAAAGGTCGTGGGGGGGCATTTACTATCTATCGGCTTGCATTTTTTTCTGGCCCAATTGTGTTGGCCATTCTTGCAGAAATTAATTTTTATATCGGATCTAATTTCCTGGGGTCATCCTTTGTGGTGTCTCAGACCCCCCTTAGTGCTCTTTCGGGGGCACGAAAAATTTTTACCCTTTTTCCCCCCTAGTTCTCCATATCCCCAAATTTGGTACGGTATCTCTACCAAGATAAAGATATTATTTTTTTTTGGGTCCCCGGTTTATGTCGACGTACAGGGCAATTAACACGGGGGACAAATGCTGTGCGGTCAGCAGTACATGACCTACCAATTTCCTATAGAGGTGTTCCATTTTTGACTATTTTGCTGCAATAACTACCCACCTTCACACCCGTTGGCAACAACGTTGGTCAACTCTGCTTGGTAACAAACTTCATTCTATTAAACCGAGCATAGGTTACTGGCCGTCTTCTTGTCATCAGTGCCGAGGTTGGAGAACCACTCTCTCCCGCCTTCGCATTGGCCACACTCGTCTTACTCATGGGTATCTCATGGAGAGGCACCCTGTTCCTCTCTGTGAGCAGTGTCAAGTTCCAGTATCGATTAGCCACATTCTGTTAGACTGCCCTCTCTATCAACGAGCAAGCAGAATTTACCTCCAACGTCGTCTTCGTTCTACTACTCTCTCTTTACCTTCCCTTCTTGCTGATGGACCCTCCTTTAATCCTGACTCTCTCATTGACTTCTTGACAACGACTGATTTACTCCACAAACTCTGATGATGATACCTTTCGCACTCCCCTCAGCCCTTTCTAGTTCAGTCTCTTGCTGCCCTTTACCCTTTCACCATCCACTGCCCAGCTGTTATCCGTAACCTATTACTCATCCATCTCCCTTTTGCCACCTGATGCCCTCGCTTCCTTCCTGCCCTGCAGCGCTGTATAGTCCTTGTGGCTTAGCGCTTCTTTTTGATTATAATAATAATAATAATCTACTGCCCTTACTTTACCTTCCCTTCTTGCTGATGGACCCTCCTTTAACCCAGACTCTCTCATTGACTTTTGGACAGCAACTGATTTACTGCACAAACCCTGATGATGATAAGTCTAGCATTCTTCACAGCCGTTTCTACCTCAATCTCTTGCTACCCTCTATCGCTGCACTATCCACTGTTCCGCTGCACTCCGTGCCCTAATAATTATCCCTCTCTTGCTACCTAATACCTTGCATCCTTCTCTGCCCTGCTGCACTGTATGACCCTTGTAGGTTTAGTGCTTCTTTTTGATTATAATAATTGATAGAAGTGGTTTTATGCTGATTTCACCTTCCCCCCCCCCCATCAAAATGTGTATATTACGTATTTGTCCAACTATTTAACTAATTAATACTGTATTTATAACTGTAATTTATCCTTATCTTTCAGTTGGTGGCCTCCATTATTATCTTTACAAGCGCACCATTCTACAATTATCAGACAAAAGGTTTTACTCCCAGTTACCAGATAGAAGCTACAAATAACAAAAGTATTTGGTTTGCTAGTTACATTTCTTACTCATGGCAAGCAGTCTTATTAGTTATTGCTCCTTTTCTTAGTCTTACTTTCTCACCATTTTCTTTAGCTTACTGTAAGTATACTGATTAATATTCTTAGCATTTTTATAACTGCATGGAAAGACATTATATAATATTTATATACTTTTCCTTAATACTTAAAAACTACAGTATGTAATAAAAGGCATACATTACATGCAAAAGCCTTGTTATGGACACTTAACATGTGCAATATGAGCAAATAAGTAATACCTGTAGAATAAAAAAAAAAACTTTATTAGAGCATATAATATTACAAAAGGCCTCTTCAAGGGGGCTCCTTGGCGTGGTGAAGGCTCTTGGTCTGAGGAATTAGACCTGTCGGTCTACTTCCTCAGACCGAACCTAATTACCCTCCAATCCCCCGTTCCCTATCCCATCCTCCCCTTTTTCCTTTCCTCCTCCTCCTCCCCACCCCTCCCTTTTGCCCTTCCTTTTTGGCCTTTTTTTTTTTTTTCCCCCCCCACAGGCACGCTAGTTCCTAGGTAGGGGAAAGAGTACGGGGTCCATCCCATTCCGTTGAGGTTCTTGGTGGTGGCGTAGTTTGCAGTGGAATCTGGATTGCCTGGGGATGTTCTGATCCCTCTCCGGTATCCCGGAGGGTGGCTTTGGGTGTCTCTCGGGCGACGGGTGTATCTCTGGAAGCCACCTTTCGGATTCCGGGGGTGGTGGCCGAAGGAGGTATGCTTTGTGGCGGATTTCCGGCCGCCCTCTCTTTTGTCCACCGAGGTAGCTCGGCAGATGTGAGGTTGCTATCCCGGATTGCCGGTTTACTGGCATGACGGGTAGGGTATGGCACGGGTTCCATGCTGCATCTGCGCTACTTGCGGTGCTGAGGTCCTCTTGGGCGCGGAGGGAGATTTCTGGCCCTTTCATTCCTCCTAGGAACTATCCCTTCCCAGTCCCCCCTTTTTTTTATTCTTTTTTTTTTTATTTTTATTTTCTTTTCTTCTTTATTTCTTTTTTTTTTCTTAAAAACAAAAAGAATGAAGTAACCTAACCATGGCAGCCCTAGTCCATGAACCTGCTACCCCCGGGCCCCTTCTTGATACCACACCCCGTTCTGACCCCGCCTCGTCTTTGGACCACTCTTCGGACACTCCTCATGCCTCTGTACCTCTTGCCGGTGCTGTTTCCTCACCCACTTCAGGTACTGAGGCCTCGACTGACTCCTTCGATTTATCTGACCTTCGCTCTCCTCTGACTATGCTTCTGGCCCCTCCCTCTACGGTGCGGCAATTTTCAAATCGCCGGCCCGTTCCACTTCGGACCAACTCTGGTCCCACGCCTAAACGCCAACGACAATTACCTGCTGATGATACTTCTCCACCTTCTCGTTCTTCTTAGAAAAGATCGACACGTCCTTCACTACCTTTCCACGCTCAGTTTCAGACTGCACAATGCACTAAATTCTTTACTTTACGACCGACTTCCTCTACTGCCTATCTTTCTGACCACAGTATTGGCAAGGCACTCCTACGCCATGTTGGTAAAGATATTTCTTTTCATGCTCTTAAGAGCGGTACGCGCATCGTCACTGTACAGAATGCTACCCAGGCTCATGAGCTTTCTTGTCTTTCCCATATCGATACTGTTCCTGTAACTATTGAAAAGCATCATTCCCTCAATTCTTGTAGTGGTACCGTCATTCTGCCCCATACCATAGTTCAACAAAATTTCCAGACATGTGGCACTGACATTCTTGAACAGCTGGAACTCCAAGATCTCCCAATCCTCAAGGTAGACACTTACGTTCTTCCTGCCCGCGGGCGGAGACGATACCCTAGCAATGTGGCTCGTTTAACTTTTGACAGCCGTGAACTCCCATCCTCAGTTTATGTAGCAGGACATCGGTTACAAGTTCGAAAGGTGATCCCTACACTGCAACAGTGTAGAAATTGCTGGCGATTTGGCCATCCAGCGAAATATTGCAGATCTATCGCCGAATGCCCAGTCTGTGGTGCCGATGACCATTCTAATACGTCTTGCAATCGACCTCCCTCTTGCCTTAATTGTCATGAGGCTCACCCTTCATACTCTCGCCGTTGTCAGGTCTACTTAAACGAGCGGGAAATCCATTACCTCAAAGAGGCAGAAGGTCTCCCTTATGCCATGGCAGTTTCTCATCTCCGCCTCCAAGGGAGACTACCTCGTGTTTCTTATTCCCGTGTTTCAAAACGTCCCCCCACTTCTGGTATCCCATCTTCTGCACCCACCTCTGTGGTTACCTCTCCCATAGTCACTCCTGTAGCTAATTCCCTTTTGCTGTCCTCGGCTCAGACGTCCCTACTTCAACGTCTCAGTCTGATCTTGCTTCTTCGTGTTCTCTCTCACAAGCCTCAGTAGCGACGAGATCTCGTATGACACCTCCTCCCAATCATCCCTCTACTTCTCAAAAGTCAAAAAAAGGTCCGTTAACACCTACCCATCTTCCACCTCCTCATTTTCCCTTCCCTGTCTCTGTACCTGGTTCTCCCCCTCTCACTGGCTCTGTTACAAGTGTAGAGGTTCACCCTCCTCCTCGTACTGTACTTTCCTCCCCTGTTCCCTCCCAAGTTTCTTCCTCTTCTGCCACCTCCCAGGTTCTGCCTCTTCTGTCCCCTTCCATGCTTCTCCAGTTCCTCCACCCTTTTGCCCCCCCCCCCCTACCTTGGTACAGTCCATTACAGTTCCAATCTTTACTCATCCTTCCCCTACCATTTCCAATATTGTCTCCCATACGACGTCTCTGAATTCCGAAACACTTGAAGCAATCTCTGAATATATTGCAGAGACCAAACCATCAATGGACACTGATCCACCCTCCGCTCCTTCTCTCTCCTCTACTCCATCTGCGCAACTCCTTTCTTCACAGCGCACCGTTCCTTCGCTGCTTGAACGTTTTCCACTGCCTCTGCATGTGGACTTTTCTAACCCCTCTAGTCCGTAGAAACCCTTACCTGCGGATTTCAGGTATCTTTATCATTGCCAATCATGGCCTATTTACAGTGGAATATACGCGGCCTCAGGGGTAATCGGGGTGAGCTTCAGATGTTACTCTCCCAGTTTTCCCGTTGGTGTTTGCTTACAGGAACCAAAATTACACTCTGCTGTTATCTCTCCCATCTCAGACTATAATTTATTGTATTCTTCAGATCCTTTTCCTGATGGGACCTTTAATGAAAGTGCCCTTCTTCTACGCACTGATATTCTGTACCATCAGCTATTTGTTCGTACTTCGCTGCATTACACAGCAGCCCGTATCCACTTGCATAGGTGGTATACGCTCTGTTCTTTATATCTCTCTCCTTCTCGGGCATTATCTATTCCGGATATTGCCTTTGTTGTTTCGTCATTACCACCACCGATTCTGTTACTTGGTGATTTTAATGCCCACCATTTCCTCTGGGGGGGTCTCACTGTGATTCCCGTGGCATTCAGTTAGAGGCTTTTCTTGCCACCCACCCCCTCCATGTTTTAAATACAGGTACTCACACCCATTTTGATCCTCGGACTCACACTCTCTCTTGCATCGATCTCTCAGTCTGCTCTTCCTCCGCCGCATTAGACTTCACTTGGTCTGTTCTTCCGGACTTACATGACAGCGATCATTTCCCAATCATTCTTACTTCCCCTTCATATTCACCACCTCTTCGCATCCCACGCTGGCAATTTGATCAGGCAAATTGGAACCTTTACTCACACCTAACTGTTTTTAGAGAGGTTCCTTCTTCGTCCTCCATCGATGAGCTTTTACACCTCTTCTCGTCCTCCGTTTTAACCGCAGCTTCTCATTCTATACCCCAAACTTCGGGCAGGCATTCTCAGAAATACGTGCCTTGGTAGTCTCCTGCTTGTGCTCGTGCAGTACGTTTGAAACGCGCTGCATGGGGCAGGTACCGGTACAATAGAACCACAGAGAGACTTCTTGATTTTAAGCAGAAGCGTGCAATCGCTCGCCGTGTCATCCGTGACGCTAAACGCACTTGCTGGGGAGATTACGTCTCCACCATCACCTCTGCTTCCTCTATGAGTGCAGTCTGGAAAAAAGTACGAAAACTGAGTGGTAAATATTCTCCTGACCCGGCTCCTGTTCTGCAGGTTGCCGGTGTTGATATAGCAAACCCACTAGATGTTGCCAGTGAAATTGGCAATCATCTGGTCTGTATTTCTCAGGGAGTCCATCTATGCCCCTCATTTCTTTCCTCAAAGTCTGCCAGAGAGTTAGCACCCTTGGACTTTTCTTCTCTCAGAGAAGAACAGTATAATGTGCCTTTTACACTTCAAGAACTGGAGGCAACGCTCTCAGCTTGCCGATCATCGGCAGCTGGGCCTGATGGTATTCATATTCGTATGCTACAACATTTACATCAGTCAGCCCTTGCAGTCCTATTACAGCTTTACAATCTTATTTGGTCACAAGGAGTTCTTCCACAGGTGTGGAAATCCGCCATTGTTCTCCCTTTCCGCAAACCAGGCACTACGGGACATGAAACCTCCCACTATCGTCCCATTGCTCTTACCAGTGCAGTTTGCAAAGTGATGGAACGCCTAGTAAATAGACGTTTAGTGTGGTATTTAGAGACACACAACAGTCTCTCCACTCGTCAATATGGCTTTCGTAAGGGACGTTCTACCATAGACCCCTTACTACGCTTGGATACGTATGTTCGTAATGCCTTTGCGAATAACCACTCAGTTATTGCCATATTTTTTGACCTTGAGAAGGCATATGACACAACTTGGAGGTATAATATTTTAGCCCAAGCCCACTCCTTAGGCCTTCGAGGCAATCTACCATCCTTCCTTAAGAACTTTTTAACTGACAGGCATTTCCGTGTTCGGGTTAATAATGTGCTCTCCCCGGACTTTATCCAAGCTGAAGGTGTCCCCCCAGGGATGTGTTCTGAGCACAACACTTTTTCTCCTTGCTATTAATGATTTGGCTTCTAGTCTTCCATCAAATATTTGGTCATCACTCTATGTTGATGACTTCGCTATTGCCTGTGCAGGCGCTGACTGTCACCTCCTTACAGTTTCTCTCCAACATGCAGTCGACCGTGTTTCCAATTGGGCCACCACACGTGGGTTTAAATTTTCCAGCACTAAAAACCCACCAAATTACTTTCACTAGACACTCTGTCATCTCCGATCATCCTTTGTACCTCTATGGCTCCCGTATCCCTGAACGTGATACAGTCAAGTTTCTGGGCCTCCTCTTTGATCTAGGTTATCCTGGAAACCTCACATTACCTCTCTGAAGGCAACTTGTCACAGCCGGCTGAACCTTCTTAAAACCCTTGCTCATCTTTCATGGGGAGCTGATCGTCGAACCCTCCTTCGCCTACATTCCACCCTTATCTTATCGAAACTTGATTATGGTGACCAGATCTAATTCAGCGGCATCTCCTGCTACTCTCTCTAGCCTTAACCCCATTCATCACCAAGGATTACGTTTATGCCTTGGTGCTTTTCGCTCTTCCCCTGTCGAGAGCCTCTATGCAGAAGCGAACGTTCCATCCTTATCCGATCGCCGTGATGCCCATTGCCTTCGCTACTATGTACGCTCTCATGATCTCCGCAATCCTTCCATTTATAGAATGGTCACTGATATTAGTAGACATTCTTTATTTGTTCGCCGCCCCTGTTTACTCCGTCCCTTCTCTCTTCGCCTTCATTCGCTCTTGTCTTCTCTTCAATTACCACCTTTCTATGTACATGTAGCATCTCACTTTTCCCTACCCCCCTGGGAAGTTCCAGCTGTTCGAGTCTGTTCTTTTTCTCTCCCTTGCTCGAAAGCCCAACTGTCTATGGCCGCTTCCCGCTCTCTTTTTCTTGACCACTTTCACTCTCATTCTCATGCCATTGCTGTGTACACAGATGGCTCTAAGTCTTCTGACGGTGTAGGATTCGCAGCAGTGTTTCAGGACAGCGTCGTACAAGGGCATTTACTATCTTCGGCTAGTATTTTTACTGCTGAATTGTATGCCATCCTTACAGCACTTATCTGTATTGCATCTATGCCTGTGTCATCATTTGTGGTTGTCTCAGACTCCCTTAGTGCTTTACAGGCTATACAGAAATTTGATACACCTCGCCCCTTAGTCCTCCGTATCCAACTTTGGCTACGCCGCATCTTTACCAAGCATAAAGATATTGTTTTTTGTTGGGTCCCTGGTCATGTTTGACGTACAGGGCAATGAACAGGCAGACACTGCTGCGCGGTCAGCAGTACATGACCTACCAGTTTCATGTAGAGGTATTCCATTTACGGACTATTTTGCTGCAATATCTTCCCAACTATCACACCCGTTGGCAACAACGTTGGTCTACTATGCTCGCAACAAACTTCAATCTATTAAACCAAGTATAGGTTACTGGCCGCTTCTTATCACCAGTGTCGAGGTTGGGAGACTACTCTCTCCCGTCTTCGCATTGGCCATACTCGTCTTACTCATGGATATCTCATGGAGAGGAGCCCTGCTCCTCTCTGTGAGAATTGCCAAGTTCCATTATCAGTCAGCCACATTCTGTTGGACTGCCCACTTTATCAACGAGCACGCAGAATTTACCTCCGTCGTCGTCTTCGCTCTGCTGCTCTCTCTTTACCTTCCCTTCTCGCTGATGACCCACCTTTCATCCAGACTCTCTCATTGACTTTTTGACAACAGCTGACTTACTTCACAAATTCTGATACCTTCAGCCCTTTTTACTTAACCCTTTGAGGGTTTTCGTCGTACTAGTACGTCTTACGCGTAGGGGTTTTTGACGTACTAGTACTCATAAATTCTAGCGACCTCAAATCTAGTGGAGAAAGCTGGTAGGCCTTCATATGAAAGAATTCATGTGGTCATCCATCTAAAAAAAACCTCACAAACGGCATAATGAAAAAAAAACTTTTTCCATTTTTTTTATAAATCGCGCTTTGCAGTGTATTTCGTATGGATATTGTTGTATTCTAGTTTTCTTGGTCTCATTTTATAGAATGGAAGACATATTACTGAAATTGAGATGATTTTGACTGGTTTTACAATGAAAGGTGCCTTGAAATTGAGCTCAAAGTAGCAGAAATGTTCGATTTTTACCAAACTTCAAAAGTAAACAAATCGTGCCAAGCGTGCAATACACGTCAACTGGTGAGTCTAATATTCTTTCACAAGTGCACCAATAATATTTATACCATTTTTTACACTAATGCAGTAGTCTGCATAACAGTAAATCTTATATTTTTTGTGAGAATAAAAATTCAAAGTGGAAAGCAAAAGAATATAAGAGGGGCCTTGAGACGTGACTAATGACTAGAGGAAATGTCATTTTAGTGCCAGGAATGTCTTTCTTGTTTATTCTGGACCCTATTCCGAAATTGGCATCTTTTGAAATTTGTGTGAAATTGGCAAAATTGCTAAATTCTGACCACTGTACTGGATAGTTGAATTTATAAATGGGTGGTTTCTTGCACCCATTCGATAGAAAAAATGGAGATCTAGCGAAATATTCATGTTTTTTGTCGACTAGTACAGTGAAATTGGCCGAAAATGGGGCTCAAAGTGGGCAAAATCGCCGATCCGTAAACATCGCCGAGACCGCTAACTTTGCGAGAGCATAATTCCGTAAGTTTTCTATCAAATTTCAAACTTTTGGTGTCGTTATGATCGGGAAAAGATTCTCTATCTTTTCATAAGAGAAAATAATTTTTTTTTTTTTTTAAATTTGGCCGACCCTGAGAACGAGTTTCGGAGAGGGCCTGTCGACCCTCAAAGGGTTAATCTCTTGCTACCCTCTACCCCCGTACTATCCCCTGCCCCGCTGTTTTCTGTAACCTACTGATCATCCCGCCTCCCTTCTGCCATCCAATACCCTCGCTTCCTTCCCTACCCTGCAGCGCTGTATAGCCCTTGTGGCTTAGCGCTTCTTTTTGATTATAATAATAATATTACAAAAGGATTTTTAAAAGTACATTTAAACAAAATTTGCTCTCGGTTGTTTATTTCTTGCACAAATGGTAGACTGCTTAAGACATCAGGTACATGGTTGTGCTGGTGTAGTCTGTATGACTACCAGCAATGGATTGTATAGTTTAGTAGTCATTCCATATAGATCTTTCACTCAATGCCTAATTCATCTTGACTCAATGCTTCAAACATACACGATAAAGATATGTACAACTAAACCTTATAAATGGGTATAACTTCTTATAATGCACATATGATACTGACATTGCTGCAAAACATATTCCCAACAAACCATAAGAATAAATTAATGCAAGGAGTTGCATAATCTTCAGAATGACTACTGGACCATTGATGAATTACATGTTACTGGAGTATTGGGTTTGAGAAGTATTAGTGCTTATAAATGAATTATTTACAAATGTTTTATGTATAAAAATTACAAAATTGTCAATGCTAGCTACAACTAACCAATTTCCCTGAATAACTGACCAGAGCAAAATGCTGGTACAGAATTTCAGTTCCTGGTCAAGTGAGTGCTGCAATATGAAGCCAACTGCACTTGTTATATTACCATGGCTCTATTACACCTGACATGTTACATTAATCTAAAACCATTGTAATATTCAAATAAAGTAATGCAAGTCCAGTAGCCAATGAACAGACTTTAGATACTTCCAACTAGGTTTATCAGTTCTATAATTCAAGTATTACAGCTACAAATTGCTTCCCCATGATAATTATAACTATAAATGCTCAAGTGCTTTGGATTAAACTAAAATGCAAATTTAACTAAGATTCTCATTAAACAACTATAAGAAATATAATAGCTTTATAAGATTTAAAAAAAAAAAATGCTACAGTTACCAAATAAAACAAATGTTAAAAGTATTGTAAAGACACAGTACTTGATAAAGATCTTAAGAGATTGACATGTCCTAATAGAAGTTTTATCTGCAAAATGCATCTTTTCACTATTGCCAGCAGCACAACATTTAGTTCCATTAAAAGTATTCTTGAATCTTAAAGTTTCCAAGAAAATTGAAGAGCTGTGGTTAACAAACATTACCTTGGCACTTCTTGCTCAGAGATGCCAATGAGGGGGCTCCTGATTCAAGGAAATGAACTTATCTTCCCATAACCCCAACAGGTTTAGCACTCCCAATTATAACTATCTTTGCATAATGCAAGAATTTATTCTGCATAAATGATTTAAAATGAAATATTAATTTGACTATTCTTATTTACAAAGTGATGTAATATAGTTAAAATCATTACATGTGGTTTTGACTTAATTCCTGATAATGATTCTACTAAACTTGAAACAAAACTGATCATATTTGTTTAAAAAATTGGTCATGATTTGTATTACAAAATCAAGGCAAGGTCTGTACTGCTTCTTTAACAAAATATGATTTATCATTATTAAGTCAAAAACCTCTTAATATCGCTTAAAGTAAAAAGAGACCCTCACTGTCACAAAAGATGACAAGAAAGGAGTCAAAGCTGAAAGGCAACAACCATAAAACAAGCCAGATTACATTGACATCTCCCATTTCATATGTAAACAAACAAAGGTTTTTAGCTGGACAGTATTAACCATAAAAATTGGTTGTATTTTCTCCCCTATAAAAAGAAATTATTTCAGTGAAACATTATTGTGAGGTGGCTTGAATAGCACTGAGCACTTCAGGTTTTAAGTTACAATTGTTTAAGCTTTCTGCCATAAATTAGCTGTACAATTATAGAAGAGTAAACCCTTGATATAATGAACTTTTAAAATTATAGGCAAAATCCACTAGCTCAACTGTACTTTTAGCTTCTTTATTGTTTATTGCAGTATAAGTTGGGTGTACAATACTATATTGTGTATATTGTACTTTAATTTTTTTACCATTATTCAGATTTAATGGACACTAGAACAATTCCCTATTAGTCCATTATTTCAAGGGTTTACTATATATGAAATACATTTTTTCAGAGACATTATGTATGCCCAACAAGCCTGATCCAATTGTGGTACAACATTTAGCTTTTATCAGAGTATGAAAGTTATTAAATAAAAATAATATATACATACTTTATATCAATTTATAACTACATGATAAATATAATTCAACTTGAAATGCCAATTCTCCTATTTTTACCAAAAACATTGAGCTATTTGTTACACATCTCCCATCATGCTATGCATGAAATTAACAGTTGCAAATGTTCACAGCAATTTGTAAGAAAAGATAACAAATGCATGTACAATTTCCACCATTCGTTTTATTTTAACAACAAATGAGATTCTACACAGACACTGTACATTACACACACCTACATGACTGGAGTCAAAAGAGAGTGTTGAAATATGCCTGCAGAAATCCATAAATTTGGTTTGAAGAAATGCAATTGATGTCCCAGTGTTATAAGGTGAATTTAGGAAACTTAAGACTTAAAAAAAAAAAATAAGAAGGGGAGGGGAGTGATATTTAACATAGAAAATATAAAAGATGATTACAATAGTTTCTTAAGGAATTACCAATTTGCCCAGGTGGAACAGCAATAGTGGAAAAAAGTACAATATTTCAGGACAAATTGTACATGATTTTACTCCATATAATTAAGAATACAAGTGGCCTTATTTTGTAACATAATCCCCATACTCAACAGATCTATAGGTATAACTAACATTAATCTGTATGATAAAAGTTTAATGTCATGTCTGCAAAAAATTGTCAATGGTTTAAATACAAACTCATTGCAAGTTAGTTAGTTTTCAAGTATGTGGGAGGGAGGGGCAGGGAGAGAAAGAGTGAATGTGAGTGTGTGCATGTGTGTGTGTGTATGTGAGAGATAGCGAGAGACAGAGACCTATTTGTACCCTGCCTCTTCGCTGGTCGCTATTAGGTCCATTCCCTGTTCCAAGAGCTTTATCGTACCTCTGCTTAAACCTATGTATGGATCTTGCCTCTACTACATCACTCCAGTGAAAGTGTTTCTTTTTTGGGTCACCACCCTGCCTCAGAGGAAGACGGTCAATGTGTTAAAATATATATATACAGTGGACCCCCGCATAACGATATTAATCCGTTCATGAGAGCTCATTGTTATGCGAAATTATCGTTATGCGAATGAATTTTCCCCATAAGAAATAATGGAAATCAAATTAATCCATGCAAGACACCCAATAGTATGAAAAAAAATTTTTTACCACATGAAATATACATTTTCCTACACAAAGAGAAGGATACATGCACAATAGTAGAGTAGTACATGCACAGTATATATTGTGCATGTACTACTCTACTAAATGAAGAATAAATGACACCTTTATTGAAGATGCAGCAATGACTGATGAGACAGTGTGTCCTGGGAGTGCCTTTTCCTCCTGAGTACTGTAGGTCCTGTTTGGCATTTTCTTCCAGAACAGGCCTTATCACACTGTGTATGCCACTACGATTCTTAAATCTCTCAAACCAACCTTTGCTGGCTTTAAATTCACCAATATGAGCACTAGTTTCCAGGCGTTTTTCCCTGTTCACCTGGGTGTTAGTCGACTGGTGTGGGTTGCATCCTGGGAGACAAGATTAAGGACCCCAATGGAAATAAGTTAGAGAGTCCTCGATGATGCACTGACTTTCTTGGGTTATCCTGGGTGGATAACCCTCCGGGGTTAATCGTTTCTCGGTAATTGTTTCACGTTAAGCCACACCAACAACACACTCTCCACATCTTCGAGTAATACAGCTGATGGTGGTGCAGCAACAACAACAGCTGTGGTGCAGCTGACCATGGTGCAGCAGCAGCTGTGGTGCAGCAACAGCTGACCATGGTGCAGCTGTGGTGCAGCAGCAGCTGACTGTGGTACGATAGTATTTATCACCCTTTTTACCACAGGGTTGGCACTAGAAGCTTTCTTTGGGCCCATGGTGGCTTATTTAGCAGTTACAAGCACTATAAATAATGGAATAATACAAAATGTATCGAATGTATGCATGCAACCGGCCACCCTGGCTTGTAAACAATGACGGCAAGGCAGGCGCTCAGGCTGGACAGACAGGTTCGGGACGAGTCATGTTCAGAAACAGCTGATGGTGCAACAGCAGCTGACTGTGGTGCAGCAGCAGCTGACTGATCCAGCAACAGCTGACTGGTCCAGCAATAGCTGACTGGTCCAGCAACAGCTGACTGGTCCAGCAACAGCTGACTGGTCCAGCAAACAGCTGACTGGTCCAGCACAGCTGACTGGTCCAGCAACAGCTGACTGTGATCCAGCAACAGCTGACTGGTCCAGCAACAATTGACTGATCCAGCAACAGCTGACTGATCCAGCAACAGCTGATCGTGGTGCAGCAGCAGCTAACTGATCCAGCAACAGCTGACTGGTCCAGCAACAGCTGATCGTGGTGCAGCAGCAGCTGACTGATCCAGCAACAGCTGACTGGTCCAGCAACAGCTGATCGTGGTGCAGCAGCAGCTGACTGATTCAGCAACAGCTGACTGGTCCAACAACAGCTGATCATGGTGCAGAAGCAGCTGACTGGTTCAGCAACAGCTGATCGAGGTGCAACAGCAGCTGACTGATCCAGCAACAGCTGACTGTGGTATGATAGTATTTCTCACCCTTTTTACCACTGGGTTAGCACTAGAGGCTTTCTTGGGGCCCATGGTCACTTATTTTGCAGATGAAATCACCAAAAACACTGTAATAATACAAAATGTTCCGATTGTATGCTTGGATGTTACCGTGGAGGCTGGCTTGTAAACAATGCCACCGGCGGAACATGTGAAGCTGGCTCAGGCCGCACATTAGAAGCGACTCGGACGAATAGCATTGAGCGAGTTTTTTAGCGGTATGCGAGGCAAAATTTTAGTGATAAAATGTATTGGTATGCGGATTTAACGTTATGTGATGCTAACGGTATGCGGGGGTCCACTGTATATATATGTATATATATATATGTGCATATATATATATACATATATATATATATATATATATACACACACACACACACACACACACACACACACACACGAGACATGGTGCTCGATGTAACAAAGAATATTATTATTTCTGTGTATAAATAGTTTAACAGACTGTGATAGGAATCAAATCAAACAAAATAGTTACATATACTGTACCAAGAAATTATAAATCACAGAATGGGTGGAGGCTTGAACCCTAAAACTAACAGGTCAGTGAGTCAAGGAAATTACAATCTGTTGTACTGTACAAGACTATGTAGTCTGGAATTTAGTTACATGAATACAACAAGATTTTAGATAAGAGTGGTTTCAATGGGTATAAAATTTAATATTTTTTTAAGTTAAACCAACACAATACTTAAGAAAAAATAAAGCAATGATTATTACCCCTGTACTGTTACACACACAAAATGGGAAACTCACACTCCGAGCTATCAAATCTAACTTCAGTGGCTACTGAAGTAATGTTTCTCACCTGACTCCGATCATTCTAGCACCAAAACACCAGCTTGGCAGTGGTCCTTCATATCTTATGGGAGGTTTTATATAATTTTTCGGTTTTAATAAAATTTAGTTTTCATTTTAACAAATTTTAACATATATATGTTTTCAAATTTAAAATAAATACTTCAAAATTTGCAGATTATCGCTGAAATACTAACGAACTTAAAATAACTTTCACTTCCATGATATTTCCATATTTTACTATCTCTTCAAAAACCATGAGATTTTATAAGCATATATAGATCTGAAACTTAAAAATTCAATACTGTATAGACAATCTATGAAGTGAAACAATACAGATACAAAAAAGTGAATTTGAAACATAAAATACTTTTATACAACTTTAGCCATATTACATAATATAAAAATCTACAAGTTTTCAAGTTTTATAAGGTTTCAACTTACAATAAATTATCAATCAGTGACAATCTGAAAGCAACTAAGAAAAATAAAGAGAAAATAGCTAAGTATAAAAATATAAATAATATATCTCTGCTCTGCCTCCCGCATAGCCTCTAAGTATTGGCAATTCTTCCACATACCACACCTTATCATTACTTGAGCTAACATACCAAACCTCATGGCTATGTGCTTTGTCATCTTATTAATACCAAAGTCAGATAGATTCTTAAACATTACATTTAATGTAAGTTTTCTTTACTTCACCAGTCTGAATTAATGTACAGTGTTGATGAACTAGCACTGCATATATTAGATAGTATTTTGCAATAAGATGACCAAATATAACCACAGGAGGGGCATAACATGTATGAACACACTGAATCATTAGCAGACAAAAACCACAATTGAGTAATTTGTCAACCAATACATTAGTCACCCTGTATAGCACAATCATCTGCAGTGGGATAACACTTTCTACTGTGCCCTTAACCTCCAAACAGCACTTTACATATGCATTACTCTCCATCAATACATGTACTACGTCGTACTTATCACTAACACACTGTAATACTGAGCTCTCATGACTGAACTGCCTTGCCTATACAACCAAAACCTTAAAAGTCACTTACACAATTGAGCAATACATACTAATGCAAGTGCCATTAAAATGCTTGTGATTAACAATTTCAACATGAGCTAGCTGCAACAGTAAATTCATAGGAGGATAAATGAATCCATATTACTATAACCACTTCCTATTTTACATAACAAAGCACCCCCTATCTGAAGGGTCAGTTTTATATAAAAAATACTTTCAAACTTGCAACATCGCAAAAAATAAACTTTTTTTTTTCCTTTTCCAATGCTGTTATGTGAAAATTACCAACAATCATACTATAGTAGAGTGTATTTTATGACATGAAGGCCATGGATGCCTCAGTTGGCAGGGTTTTTTTTTTTTCACATAATGGCTGCTGCTAAGGAGAGGTGTGCAATAATCCTCGTAGATCAGTTATTACATATTTACAGTTAACGCAAAACTGCGGAAGTTTTATCTGGATATTTAGTAAACTGTAAAAGCCAGGTCAAGCAGGGTACATATGGGACTACTACAACACCAAGCATTTGGAATGACTGTAGAAAGTGTGCCAATTTTGTATGCTGGGTGTATTTTTCATTACCACTGGATCAAGAGGTGCTTACAACTTTAGGCAACTCGTAGAAAAAATCAAATTATCAACTGCTATGATAGCCACAAGTGCCATTGTTAATGATATGGTCATGTCAAACATCCAAAATCTCAAATAAAATGCTTTCATCTCTACACCAGGATGCCATGCATATTAACTGAAATGTCTTATATGCACCAAACCATGTGTCATACTTGTATAGCCCAGCTGAGTTTGGATATTTAACCGATGGTTATTTCTAACAAGATTTCTTCAAACAAAAAAAAATCACTATAAAAAGTCACTTCCTCTTGCTTCTTTGTGCATAGTAAGTCTGACAAAAAAAATTAAAACATCCCTAGCTAGTTTGAAATCTTAAAAATTGCATGTTATCAATGTCTTACAATTAAAAGAGCAAAAGAAATTAGCATTAATAATCATATAAGATATAACAATAACTACACACTCCATAATTATCTAAAATATTAACTCAAAATTAATGATGATAAATCTGTATAACAGACCTTACTAACACTCTATTTAATATTTTGGATAGAGGAACTGGTTATTATACAGCATAAGTCATTCAAACCTTATGATGGTACAGAGACTACTATTTTTTTTTTTTAAGTACCATCATCTCCCACCAAGGAAGAATGACCAAAAAAAAGCAAAAACATTCTTCTTTTTTTTTATTAACACGTCAGTCGTTTCGCACCAAGGCAGGGTGGCCCGAAAAAGAAAAGCTTTCACCATCACTCACTTCATCATTGTCTTGCCAGAGGCATGCCTACACCACAGCTATAAAACTGCAACATTAACACCTCTCCTTCAGAATGCCAGCACTGTACTTTCCATCTCCAGGAATCAAGTCCGGCCTGCCAGTTTCTGTGAATCCCTTCATAAATGTTACCTTGTTTACACTCCAATAATACGCCAAGTCCTAAAAACCATTTGTCTCCATTTTCTCTATTTAACACGCTCAAGCATGCTTGCTGGAAGTCCAAGTCCAAGGAGGTTTTCCTTTACCCCCTCCCCCTCCCTCCAACCTTTCCTAGGCTGACCCCTACCCCGCCTTCCCTCCACTACAGATTTATACACTCTCGAAGTCATTCTATTTCGTTCCATCCTTTCTGCATGTCCAAACCATCTCAATAACCTCGGCTCTCTGGATAATAGTTTTGGTAATCCCACACCTCCTCCTAATCTCCAAACTACGGATTCTCTGCTTTATACTCACACCACACATGCCCTCAAACATGACATCTCCACTGCCTCCAGCCTTCTCCTTGTTGCAACATTCACAACCCATGCCTCATACCCATGCAAGAGCATTGGTATAACTATACTCTCATATATTCCCCTCTTTGCTTTCATGGATCAATTTCTTTGTCTCTACAGACTCCTCAGTGCATCACTCGCCTTTTTCCCCTCGTTAATTCTATGATTCACCTCATCCTTCATAAACCCATCTACTGACACATCCACTCCCAAATATCTGAACACATTCACCTCCTCCATACTCTCCCTCCAATCTGATATCCAATCTTCTGTTACCTAATTTTTTTTATCATCACTTTATTCTTTCCTATATTCACTTTTAATTTCCTTCTTTTACATACCCTACCAAACTCATCAACCAACCTTTGCAACTTCTCTTCAGAATCCCCCAAAAGCACATTCATCATTTTTCAATTGCTGTCTTGTCAGCATGTTGACATCACTTCAAATGCCTTTCAAACTGCAATACAGGAGGGCCCTGCTTATACAGCAGGTTAGGTTCTGGGCTACTGCTTTAATATGAAATTCGCTGAAAAGTGAAACATCCTTTTTTCACTTTCAATTGCATATAAAAGCTTGATAATATGTTTACACTACCATATATTAAGTGAGCAATAGAGCTAGGCCTAAAAAATGGTCCTTAGCTTATAGTGAGGCATGAATATATTTATTGTAGAAATTCTGAATAAATGAAGATTTGGTATAGCTGAAAACCACCGTATTAGCGAAACACTGCACAGCGAAGCGCTGTAAAGTGGGACCCTCCTGTATACATAATGTGTCTTTTTATTCCTAGACATTTATTTCACATACAGTTGTTGAGTTAGGCTCAGTAGAAGGCTAAATTGGTATATTCAAATACATAACAACCATTCACATTATAACGGAGAATTTTTGGTATCAATTTCTATCCAATACAAGCAAGTTCAGCTTAAATTTGGCAACTTGCAGGAGGGTGGCTGGTGTGATGTGGAATTTGGGTTAGCAAAGTTGCAGTTACCACAAATGAAAGACAACAACTGTAATGCCTCCACTACTCAGTGTCTGTGAACATGGAAGTTGTCTCATTCAGGTGTGCAGCACCTACGCTTGTGTTATTTTTAATCGTCTCCGATGACACAGTAGAAACAGATGTGATGGCAATTTCATGTCAGTTGGTCAAAAGTTAAGAGGCAAGAACAAGAGCTAGAGCTCCCCTACCTTTCCTCCCCCAAAGTCAAATTATTTTTTATTTTTATTATCACACTGGCCGATTCCCACCAAGGCAGGGTGGCCTGAAAAAGAAAGACTTTCATCATCTTTCACTCCATCACTGTCTTGCCAGAAAGGTGCTTTACACTACAGTTTTTAAACCGCAACATTAACACCCCTCCTTCAGAGTGCAGGCACTGTACTTCCCATCTCCAGGACTCAAGTCCGGCCTGCCGGTTTCCCTGAACCCCTTCATAAATGTTACTTTGCTCACACTCCAACAGCACGTCAAGTATTAAATACAATTTGTCTCCATTCACTCCTATCAAACACGCTCGCGCATGCCTGCTGGAAGTCCAAGCCCCTCGCACACAAAACCTCCTTTACCCCCTCCCTCCAACCTTTCCTAGGCCGACCCCTACCCCGCCTTCCTTCCACTACAGACTGATACACTCCGCACCTCCTCCTAACTTCCAAACTACGAATTCTCTGCATTATATTCACACCACACATTGCCCTCAGACATGACATCTCCACTGCCTCCAGCCTTCTCCTCGCTGCAACATTCATCACCCATGCTTCACACCCATACAAGAGCATTGGTAAAACTATACTCTCATACATTCCCCTCTTTGCCTCCAAGGACAAAGTTCTTTGTCTCCACAGACTCCTAAGTGCACCACTCACCCTTTTCCCCTCATCAATTCTATGATTCACCTCATCTTTCATAGACCCATCCACTCCCAAATATCTGAATACATTCACCTCCTCCATACTCTCTCCCTCCAATCTGATATCCAATCTTTCATCACCTAATTTTTTTTGTTATCCTCATAACCTTACTCTTTCCTGTATTCACTTTTAATTTTCTTCTTTTGCAAACCCTACCAAATTCATCCACCAATCTCTGCAACTTCTCTTCAGAATCTCCCAAGAGCACAGTGTCATCAGCAAAGAGCAACTGTGACAACTCCCACTTTATGTGTGATTCTTTATCTTTTAACTCCACGCCTCTTGCCAAGACCCTCGCATTTACTTCTCTTACAACCCCATCTATAAATATATTAAACAACCACGGTGACATCACACATCCTTGTCTAAGGCCTACTTTTACTGGGAAATAATTTCCCTCTTTCCTACATACTCTAACTTGAGCCTCACTATCCTCGTAAAAATTCTTCACTGCTTTCAGTAACCTACCTCCTACTCCATACACCTGCAACATCTGCCACATTGCCCCCCTATTCACCCTGTCATACGCCTTTTCCAAATCCATAAATGCCACAAAGACCTCTTTAGCCTTATCTAAATACTGTTCACTTATATGTTTCACTGTAAACACCTGGTCCACACACCCCCTACCTTTCCTAAAGCCTCCTTGTTCATCTGCTATCCTATTCTCAGTCTTACTCTTAATTCTTTCAATAATAACTCTGCCATACACTTTACCAGGTATACTCAACAGACTTATCCCCCTATAATTTTTGCACTCTCTTTTGTCCCGTTTGCCTTTACACAAAGGAACTATGCATGCTCTCTGCCAATCCCTAGGTACCTTACCCTCTTCCATATATTTATTAAATAATTGCACCAACCACTCCAAAACTATATCCCCACCTGCTTTTAACATTTCTATCTTTATCCCATCAATCCCGGCTGCCTTACCCCCTTTCATTTTACCTACTGCCTCACGAACTTCCCCCACACTCACAACTGGCTCTTCCTCACTCCTACAAGATGTTATTCCTCTTTGCCCTATACACGAAATCATAGCTTCCCTATCTTCATCAACATTTAACAGTTCCTCAAAATATTCCCTCCATCTTCCCAATACCTCTAACTCTCCATTTAATAACTCTTCTCTCCTATTTTTAACTGACAAATCCATTTGTTCTCTAGGCTTCCTTAACTTGTTAATCTCACTCCAAAACTTTTTCTTATTTTCAACAAAATTTGTTGATAACATCTCACCCACTCTCTCATTTGCTCTCTTTTTACATTGCTTCACCACTCTCTTAACCCCTCTCTTTTTCTCCATATACTCTTCCCTCCTTGCATCACTTCTACTTTGTAAAAACTTCTCATATGCTAACTTTTTCTCCCTTACTACTCTCTTTACATCATCATTCCACCAATCTCTCCTCTTCCCTCCCACACCCATTTTCCTGTAACCACAAACTTCTGCTGAACACTCTAATACTACATTTTTAAACCTACCCCATACCTCTTCGACCCCATTGCCTATGCTCTCATTAGCCCATCCATCCTCCAATAGCTGTTTATATCATACCCTAACTGCCTCCTCTTTTAGTTTATAAACCTTCACCTCTCTCTTCCCTGATGCTTCTATTCTCCTTGTATCCCATCTACCTTTTACTCTCAGTGTAGCTACAACTAGAAAGTGATCTGATATATCTGTGGCCCCTCTATAAACATGTACACCCTGAAGTCTACTCAACAGTCTTTTATCTACCAATACATAATCCAACAAACTACTGTCATTTCGCCCTACATCATATCTTGTATACTTATTTATCCTCTTTCTTAAAATATGTATTACCTATAACTAAACCCCTTTCTATACAAAGTTCAATCAAAGGGCTCCCATTATCATTTACACCTGGCACCCCAAACTTACCTACCACACCCTCTCTAAAAGTTTCTCCTACTTTAGCATTCAGGTCCCCTACCACAATTACTCTCTCACTTGGTTCAAAGGCTCCTATACATTCACTTAACATCTCCCAAAATCTCTCTCTCTCCTCTACATTCCTCTCTTCTCCAGGTGCATACACGCTTATTATGACCCACTTTTCGCATCCAACCTTTACTTTAATACACATAATTCTTGAATTTACACATTCATATTCTCTTTTCTCCTTCCATAACTGATCCTTCAACATTACTGCTACCCCTTCCTTAACAAAATAAATGAGAAAAAGCACATATGTGAGAGTTGCAGTGTACATAATGTTTTAAGATTCTTCACTGTATGTAGTACTACAATGACACCCCTCAGTGCAGAGTTTATGTCAACCTTTAAAAGTTTATAGCAAATGTGCCAGTTTCCTGAAAGAACTGACTTACATTACTTCACCAATTCTAACACTAATTTTGGATCCATGTCAAATATAAATTTTTCATTATTAAATTAACATCGGCAAATATTTATATACACTATTTAGATTTTAATCAAGTTTATATGCATAATGTGTCATGGACAGCACTTAGACAAGAAATTCTAGATAAATTGGTTTGGTGCAAATTTGTTGACCCTTAAACTGCCAAAGGATCTAAAATAAATATGCCCTCAGATTTTTTTTTTTTTAAAGTCTTCTTGATTGTAAAAGTGCAACATGATGAGACTGAGTAAAATGATAGTAGTATTCACAGCGATATGAAAGTCTGAAGGTGACCTATATATTGTTTATGTTATCTTAAGGTATGTCACATTTATTTAATAAGTAATACTAAGGAAATAGCATTTTCTGACTCCCACAATGCTCCCACACCAATTTTTTATATATCATGCACACCTATGGCACAGACCTGTTTTCTGTGATGGAGACCTAACCAGGCCGATCAGGACCATTTTGGAGCTGCTAGTGTGTGAACAAGATAATATTTTGTGAAGGGATTCAAGGAAACCAGATATCCAGACTCTGGTCATAGAGATGAGAAGTACAATGCCTGCACTCTAAAGGAGAGGTTTGGGATATTTGCTGTTTAGAGGGACACCTGAACTGTTGTATATGTGCACTTCTGGCAAGACAGTAATAGTGTGAATGATGGTGAAAGTTTCTTTTTTGGGTCACCCTTCCTTGGTGGGAGATGGCCAGCATGTTAAAAATAAAAGAAAAAGTCAACTGTAGTTTCCTAGGTAGACATATACATACGTCACCAGGAGCTTAACCCTTAAACTGTCCAAACATAGATCTATGTTCACTCATGTAGCACTCCGAACGTAGATCTACGTTTTCTTTTACGTACATGCTTTCAAATGTAAAAAAAAAATAGATCTACATTTGGAGCGCTACGCAAGTGAATGTAGATCTACATTTGGACAGTTTAAGGGGGGTTAAAGGTTAATAATGAACCTATTTGGGGTAAATCTTCAGTGCTAGCTTCTTAAAGACTTGTTTTTAAAAAGCTTACTACATATATCATTAACATATGATATTAAAGATATTAGGCTAAGGTTCTTCAGACTGCTTCAATTAAACTATGATGTATAATATCTAACTAAGATGAGATTTCCATGGACACATTCTTACCTTAAAATCTAACAAAGATTAGATTTTCATGAATACATTCTTACCTTAAATCAAACAACTGTACATCCCAACTCGAACATTCTCTATTTTTATTTTATTTTTTTTGTGAGTTTATACATTTCATTCAACCCTACATCATTCAACCTCCATTTAAGTATGTTAATTAAAGAGGAACCACAGGCTGCTTAAGGAAACCTATTACGTACTGTATTTGCTATTTTGTCTTATCTGTGGGTACATCCTAACTAGGTTAAACAGTATAGAAAAACAGAAGTAAAAATATTAATGCATCACATCTTATGACATGACGAACTTGCAGCTCTGAAGCTTAAGTGATGCAGTTTGCAAAAAAAAAAATTTATAGCACCAAGATATGTATTATGTTATAATACATATAAAATATATATATTAATTTTTTCACTGGTATTGAACTATTCTTTATTATACACACAGGGTCAATAAAATTTTATGTTTTAGTATGATAGCAGGCTCTTGTCCTGACACATCTCCAGAAGTGTCCAACATGCTTCTGCTCATTTTACATACATTTAAGTTACATTTACTGATTTCATAATAATATATGTTGTACAGATGTTCCTCACTTTATGCAGAAGATGGATTCCAAACTGTATTAAGTTCAATCAGTCCATCAAAAATTAATTCTGTATTAGACTCTTAAATACACTTTGCACAAAAAAGAACTGATCACACACAGCAAATGTATATCAAATACAGAATTATCAAAAGAAATGGGAAATCACATAATAGCAAAATCTGCATAAAGCAAAGGAGACATTTATATATAGCACCAATGGTATCAGTGTCACTGGTCTGCTAATTTTACACAGTTTGCCATGGGTTCAAATACTGTCTGTTCCGTGAGGTGTCACGGTTGACTGGAATACTATTATACAAAAAATCCCCGTGTTTCTCTTGCTGCATATCACATCTTCACTCCATTAACTACTAGTTTACTACTGGACAGTCTTCCTTGTGAGCCACTGCAAAACCCATGATAATTGCTCGATAGAAATTACCTAATAAAGTGCTTCATTTGAACATACTATGATTTATGCAAAGTAATGACTCATCCTTTGTTTTCCACAAAGCCTTATAAATACACTCTTCCCAGTGTGATGGTTACAATTTATGTTTAACATTACAAATCACTTACATAATTTGATACAAGCACATTATGCAGCAAAGCTCACTACTGAGAGATAAATGTGCTATTTATTAATGGAAACTGCAAAGCTGAAGGATTTTAACAATACTGGTGGTACATTTTTTAAATGGCATAAAAATCCAACAATGGCAGGAAATTTAACACTTCTATATTTTAAGAAGAGGTCTTTGCAAAGATAGCTATATTGGAATACAAAACTGTCTGCCAAATGTACAGCTTTTATCTTAGGAAACTATATTCAAGTCATACGAATGATGCATTGTTATCAGTGTCAGTGCTGAAGATGTATACGTAAATCATAGCATCTTCCAATTTGGTGTGAACGGCAAAATTTGGCCTCGATGTGAGAGAATGGGTCTGAAAAGTGGGTGTGTACTATATGAAAAAAATCCTGTCCCACACAGTGCATGATGCACACAGCTCACTTTTGATCCTGCATTTTAATTAAAATACCAACTTTGGGGCATATTTTAGTAGTTTTCATGATTTTATTGGCTGCTTCTTAATATCAATAGACAGAGAGGAAGAAATAATAGAGAAATGGAGAAGATTTTGAACATTTTCATGGAAGTACCTTGAAATAAGCATGGTAGATTTTGAACAATTTTCCCAGGGAAGGGGAAATATAGGGGCTCCCCTTAATCCCCCCCCCCCCAATTTGTTTTATAACTTTTTAGTAGGTCTGCTTTAATCACTGGAATGACTTGAACCATGACCAAGGATTCCTGCTGGTTACAGATTATTTAAGACCTAGGAGAAAAAAAGCTGACTTTGTGTGATGATGGATTCAACATGGAGGGAGAATGTTATGTAAGAGCAGCCTGGGAACATAATTAATGAGCAGAAGAAAGAGTGCTTTAGTAGCTGGAATGCCTACATTAAATTGGAATTTGTCAAGAAATAGTGTAAAATTGGCCAAATTACTAAATTCTGAATGCTGAAAAAGGTGATTCTGAAGGTTAAATGGGCAGGTTCTAGTGATCAATGGATAGTGCAGAAGGCATACTAGCAAAACAGCCAAGAAATGGGTCAAAATAGGCCTTAAAGTGGGCAAAATTCCTGATGTATAAAGTGCCCCAGACCTCCAGCTTCATACCCTCATAATTCCGTAAGTATTTCATGAAATTTTTCATTTTTGGGGTTCTTTCAACAAACTGGCCGTATCCCAAAGAGGCAAGGTGATCCAAACAGAAAAATGAATGTTTCTCTTTTTAAATTTAGTAATGTATTCAGAAGAAGTTACTAGCCCCTTGCTCCCGAAAGTTTAGTTGCCTCTTACGACATGCATGGTTTACGGAGGAAGAATTCTTTTCCACTTCCCATGGAGATTTTTTTTTTCAACAAGTTAGCTGTCTCTCACCGACGCAGGGTGACCCAAAAAGAATGAAAATCTCCAAAAAGAAAATACTCTCATCATCATTCAACACTCTCACCTCACCCAGATACAACAGTTTAGAAGCATATACAGTAGTCCCTCAATAATCGTCCGGCCTGAAAGTCGTCCATTTCGGATATAGTCCCATTATTTCGTCTAAACATTGGCTCGCAAATGGTCCGTTAACTCGCTAATCGTCCTGCGTCTGGGACGCGTGCTCACGCTCTGAGCCGCCGGGGCCTGCCTTCCCAGCCAGTGTGCCATTGTTTACCAGTGAGTGACGGTCCCCTAACTTGCTCCTACGAAATATTTCATAATATTCCATTGATTTTAGTGCTTGTAAGTGCTAAATAAGCTACCATGGCTCCAAAGAAAGCTTCTAGTGCCAGCCCTTTGGTAAAGAATGTGAGAAACACGTATAATTTATGAAAAAGTTTGTAGAAAAATACAAAGACGGTAGTGGTAGAGTGGAAGCAGTTGTGATAGTGGTTGATGGTGGTAGTGATGGCGGTAGAAGGTAGTAGTGATGGTGGTAACAGTTGTAATAGTGGTAGAAGGCAGTAGTGATGGTGGTAGAGGGTGCCTTCTTTAGTGAGTCAGCGATTCTATCAACTCCTCCAATGTTGTTGGAGTTATATAGGGCTACAGAAAACACCACCGCCTCAGCTGCTGCTTCACCATTATGGACGGCTTACTCTCAGTGGCCCTTATATACCCAACAACAACACAACACCTCTCGTGACATACGTAATGACATATTTTATTCATTCTAGAGTATATTCCATGTTTCTATGTTATTAATATTGTTTATTATGTCACATTAGTTGAATTGTGATAGATAAATAAGCTGTAGAGTTGATATTACTGTCATATTCTCCAACAATAAACTTACCATCCCTCCCTCACACAAACAAGTCTTCAATAAGAACATAAGAAAGGAGGAACGCTGCAGTAGGCCTGCTGGCCCATACTAGGCTGGTCCTTCACAAATCCAACCCACTAACACAACAAATGCTACCCAAGCAATAAGCTCAGGTGCAAGTCCGACTCAAATCCAACCCCTCTCACTCATGTTTATCCAACCTAAATTTGAAACTACTAAATGTTTTAGCTTCAATCACCCTACTAGGCAGACCGTTCCACTCATCAACTACCCCTATTACCAATGTTCATTTATACATTTTATTAGTGCTTTACATTTATTTGGCATTCTTTTCTGCATGTAAATCTATATTTATGCTAGGGAATTGACCCCTTAAGTGACCTAGAGTCCTTATGGAGGGGGATTCCCCTTCCAAACAATACCCTCTCTCCTCCTCCCTGTCTTCCATTCATCAACAACAGCCTTCAATAAAGGTAACTGTCATGTTGAATGTTCATTCTTTTGTGCATGTAAATCTATCTTTTAGGTAAAACAAAAAAATTGTTGTTGATATTTCTGGGTGTCTGGAACGAATTAATTGTATTTACATTATTTCTTACGGGGAAAATTGATTCGAAAATCGTCTATTTCAATAATAGTCCCACTTCCAGGAACGGATTAAGGACGATAATTGAGGGACCACTGTATAACATACCCCTCCAAATTGCCAATATCCCAAACCCCTCCTTTAACCCTTAAACTGTCCAAGCAGATCTATGTTCACATGCATAGTGCTCCATGTTATATTTTCAAATATAACAAAAAAAAAAAAAGTAGATCAAAATTTTTTTTTACACGTTTTCAAATGTAAAAAAAGAAAAGATGATCTACTTTTTTTACATACTTTCAAATGTTGAAAAAACGTAGATCTACGTTTGGACAGTTTAAGAGTTAAAGTGCAGACACTGTACTTCCCATTTCTAGTACTCAAGTTCGGCTATATAAAAATAACCGGTTTCCCTTAATCCCTTCACTAAATATTACCCTGCTCACACTCCAACAGCTTGTTAGGTCCCAAAAACCATTCGTCTCCATTCACTCCTATCTAATACACTCACACATGCTTGCTGGAAGTCCAAGCCCCTCACCCACAAAACCTCCTTTACCCCCTCCCCTCCAACCTTTTCGAGGACGACCCCTACCCCGCCTTCCTTTCCCTACATATTTATACGCTCTCCATGTCATTCTACTTTGATCCATTCTCTCTAAGTGACCAAACCACCTCAACAACCCCTCTTCAGCTCTCTGACTAATACTTTTAGTAACTCTACACCTCCTATTTCCACACTCCGAATTCTCTGCATAATATTTATACCACACATTGCCCTTAGATAGGACATCTCCACTGCCTCCAGCTGCTTCCTCGCTGCAGCATTTGCAACCCAAGCTTCACACCCATACAAGAGTGTTGGTACCACTATACTTTTGTACATTCCCTTCTTTGCCTCCATGGATAACGTTTTTTGTCTCCACAGATACCTCAACACACCATTCGCCTTTTTTCCTTCATCAATTCCATGGGTAATCTCATCCTTCATAAACCCCATCTGCTGACACATCAACTCCCAAACATCTGAAAACATTCACTTCTTCCATACTCCTCTCCAATGTGATATCCAATTTTTCTTTATCTAAATCATTTGATACCCTCATCACCTTACACTTATCCATGTTCACTTTCAACTTTCTACCTTTATACACCCTCCCAAACTTGTCCACTAACCTTTGCAACTTTTCTTTAGAATCTCCCATAAGCACAGTATCATTAGCAAAAGTAACTGTGTCAACTCCCATTTTGTATTTGATTCCCCATAATTTAATCCCACCCTTCTCCACAACACCCTAGCATTTACTTCTTTTACAAACATTGTGACATTATACATCCCTGTCTAAGACCTACTTTTACCCTAACCTGAGCTCATAAAACTCTTCACAGCATTTAGTAACTTACTACCTATTCTATATACTGCACTTGCAACATCTGCCACATTGCTCCCCTATCCACTCCATCATATGCCTTTTCTAAATCCATAAATGCAATGAAAACTTCCCTACCTTTATCTAAATACTGTTCACATACATGCTTCAATGTAAACACTCGATCTACACATCCCCTACCCACTCTAAAGCCTCCTTGCTCAACTGCAACCCTACTCTGTTTTACCTCTAATTCTTTCAATAATAACCTTACCGTACACTTTTCCTGGCATACTCAGTAAACTTATTCCCCTATAATTTTTACAATCTCTTTTGTCCCCCTTCCTTTTATATAAAGGAACTATACATGCTCTCTGCCAGTCCCTAGGTACCTTCCCCTCTTTCATACATTTATTAAACAAAAATACCAACCACTCCAACACTATATCCCCCCCTCCCAATTTTAACATTTGTCATGATCCCATCAGTTCCAGCTGCTTTACCCCCTTTCATTCTACATAATGCCTCACGCACCTCCCCCACACTCACATCTTGTTCTTCTTCACTCCTGAAAGATGTTATACCTCCCTGGCCAGTGCATGAAATTACCACCTCCCTTTCTTCATCGACATTTAAAAGTTCCTCAAAATATTCCCACCATCTACCCAATACCTCCAGCTCCCCATCAACTAACTCTCCTACTCTGTTTTTAATTGACAAATCCATTCTTTTTTTAGGCTTTCTTAACTTGTTTATTATTATTATTATTATTATCACACTGGCCGATTCCCACCAAGGCAGGGTGGCCCAAAAAAGAAAAACTTTCACCATCATTCACTCCATCACTGTCTTGCCAGAAGGGTGCTTTACACTACAGTTTTTCAACTGCAACATTAACACCCCACTCCAAAATTTTTTCTTATTTTCTGCAAAATTTCTTGACAGTGCCTCTCCCACTATCATCTGCTCTCCTTTTGCACTCTCTCACCACTCTCTTCACCTTTCTTTTACTCTCCATATACTCTGCTCTTCTTATAACACTTCTGCTTTGTAAAAACTAAAATATATGTGAAGAATTTAAGCTATGTTTGACAAGTCCTCAACCATCTCACCAGCATCATAATAGGATGCGTGTTATGTCATATGTGAGGCAATATCTCATTTTTCTTTTTAGTATTATTATTATAATCAAAAAGAAGCGCTAAGCTACAAGGGCTATACAGCGCTGCAGGGTAGGGAAGGAAGCAAGGGAATTGGATGGCAGAAGGGAGGGGGGATGATCAGCAGGTTACAGAAAACAGCGGGGCAGGGGATAGTACGGGGGTAGAAGGTAGCAAGAGATTGAAGTAGAAAGGGCTGAAGGTATCAGAATTTGTGAAGTCAGTCAGTCGTTGTCAAAAAGTCAATGAGAGAGTCCGGATGAAAGGTGGGTCCATCAGCGAGAAGGGAAGGTAAAGAGAGAGCAGCGGGGCGAAGACGACGACAGAGGTAAATTCTGCGTGCTCGTTGATAAAGTGGGCAGTCCAACAGAATGTGGCTGACTGATAATGGAGCTTGGCAATTCTCACAGAGAGGAGCAAGACGCCTCTCCATGAGATATCCATGAGTAAGACGAGTATGGCCAATGCGAAGACGGGAGAGAGTAGTCTCCCAACCTCGACACTGGTGATAAGAAGACGGCCAGAAACCTATACTCGGTTTAATAGACTGAAGTTTGTTGCCGAGCATAAGTAGACCAACGTTGTTGCCAACGGGTGTGGAAGGTGGGAAGATATTGCAGCAAAATAGTCTGTAAATGGAATACCTCTATAAGAACTGGTAGGTCATGTACTGCGACCGTGCAGCAGTGTCTGCCTGTTCATTGCCCTGTACATCAACATGACCAGGGACCCAACAAAAAACAATATCTTTATGCTTGGTAAAGATGCGGCGTAGCCAAAGTTGGATACGGAGGACTAAGGGGTGAGGTGTATCAAATTTTTGTATAGCCTGTAAAGCACTAAGGGAGTCTGAGACAACCACAAATGATGACACAGGCATAGATGCAATACGGATAAGTGCTGTAAGGATGGCATATAATTCAGCAGTAAAATACTAGCCGAAGATAGTAAATGCCCTTGTACGACGCTGTCTGGAAACACTGCTGCGAATCCTACGCCGTCAGAAGACTTAGAGCCGTCTGTGTACACAGCAATGGCATGAGAATGAGAGTGAAAGTGGTCAAGAAAAAGAGAGCGGGAAGCGACCGTAGACAGTTGGGCTTTCGAGCAAGGGAGGGAGAAGAACAGACTCGAACAGCTGGAACTTCCAGGGGGAGTGGAAAAGTGAGATGCTACATGTACATAGAAAGGTGGTAGTTGAAGAGAAGACAAGAGCGAATGAAGGCGAAGAGAGAAGGGACGGAGTAAACAGGGGCGGCGAACAAATAAAGAATGTCTACTAATATCAGTGACCATTCTATAAATGGAAGGATGCGGAGATCATGAGAGCGTACATAGTAGCGCAGGCAATGGGCATCACGGCGATCGGATAAGGATGGAACATTCGCTTCTGCATAGAGGCTCTCAACAGGGGAAGAGCGGAAAGCACCAATGCATAAACGTAATCCTTGGTGATGAATGGGGTTAAGGCTAGAGAGAGTAGCAGGAGATGCCACTGAATAGATCTGGTCACCATAATCAAGTTTCGATAAAATAAGGTGGAATGTAGCGAAGGAGGGTTCGACGATCAGCTCCCCATGAAAGATGAGCAAGGGTTTTGAGAAGGTTCAGCCGGCTGTGACAAGTTGCCTTCAGAGAGGTAATGTGAGGTTTCCAGGATAACCTACGATCAAAGAGGAGGCCCAGAAACTTGACTGTATCACGTTCAGGGATACGGGAGCCATAGAGGTACAAAGGATGATCGGAGATGACAGAGCGTCTAGTGAAAGTGATTTGGTGGGTTTTAGTGCTGGAAAATTTAAACCCACGTGTGGTGGCCCAATTGGAAACACGGTCGACTGCATGTTGGAGAGAAACTGTAAGGAGGTGACAGTCAGCGCCTGCACAGGCAATAGCAAAGTCATCAACATAGAGTGATGACCAAATATTTGATGGAAGACTAGAGGCCAAATCATTAATAGCAAGGAGAAAAAGTGTTTGTGCTCAGAACACATCCCTGGGGGACACCTTCAGCTTGGATAAAGTCCGGGGAGAGCACATTATTAACCCGAACACGGAAATGCCTGTCAGTTAAAAAGTTCTTAAGGAAGGATGGTAGATTGCCTCGAAGGCCTAAGGAGTGGGCTTGGGCTAAAATATTATACCTCCAAGTTGTGTCATATGCCTTCTCAAGGTCAAAAAATATGGCAATAACTGAGTGGTTATTCGCAAAGGCCATTACGAACATACGTATCCAAGCGTAGTAAGGGGTCTATGGTAGAACGTCCCTTACGAAAGCCATATTGACGAGTGGAGAGACTGTTGTGTGTCTCTAAATACCACACTAAACGTCTATTACTAGGCGTTCCATTACTTTGCAAACTGCACTGGTAAGAGCAATGGGACGATAGTGGGAGGTTTCATGTCCCGTAGTGCCTGGTTTGCGGAAAGGGAGAACAATGGCGGATTTCCACAGCTGTGGAAGAACTCCTTGTGACCAAATAAGATTGTAAAGGCGTAATAGGACTGCAAGGGCTGACTGATGTAAATGTTGTAGCATACGAATATGAATGTCGTCGGGCCCAGCTGCCGATGATCGACAAGCTGAGAGTGTTGCCTCCAGTTCTTGAAGTGTAAAAGGCACATTATACTGTTCTTCTCTGAGAGAAGAAAAGTCCAAGGGTGCTAACTCTCTGGCAGACTTTGAGGAAAGAAATGAGGGGCATAGATGGAGTCCCTGAGAAATACGGACCAGATGATTGCCAATTTCATTGGCAACATCTAGTGGGTTTGCTATTATCAACACCGGCAACCCGCAGAACAGGAGCCGGGTCAGGAGAATATTTACCACTCAGTTTCGTACTTTTTTTCCAGACTGCACTCATAGAGGAAGCAGAGGTGATGGTGGAGACATAATCTCGCCAGCAAGTGCGTTTAGCGTCACGGATGACACGGCGAGCGATCGCACGCTTCTGTTTAAAATCAAGGAGTTGCTCTGTGGTTCTATTGTACCGGTACCTGCCCCATGCAGCGCGTTTCAAACGTACTGCACGAGCACAAGCAGGAGACCACCAAGGCACGCAATTTCTGAGAATGCCTGCCGAAGTTTGGGGTATAGAATGAGAAGCTGCGGTGAAAACGGAGGACGAGAAGAGGTGTAAAAGCTCATCGATGGAGGACGAAGAAGGAACCTCTTTAAAAACAGTTAGGTGTGAGTAAAGGTTCCAATTTGCCCGATTAAATTGCCAGCGTGGGGTGCGAAGAGGTGGCGAAATATGAAGGGGAAGTAAGAATGATTGGGAAATGATCACTGTCATGTAAGTCCGGGAGAACAGACCAAGTGAAGTCTAATGCGGCGGAGGAAGAGCAAACTGAGAGATCGATGCAAGAGAGTATGAGTCCGAGGATCAAAATGGGTGTGAGTACCTGTATTTAAAACATGGAGGGGGTGGGTGGCAAGAAAAGCCTCTAACTGAATTCCACGGGAATCACAGTGAGACCCCCCAGAGGAAATGGTGGGCATTAAAACACCAAGTAACAGAATCGGTGGCGGTAATGACGAAACAAGGAAGGCAAAATCCAGAATAGATAATGCCCGAGAAGGAGAGAGATATAAAAGAACAGAGCGTATACCACCTATGTAAGTGGATACGGGCTGCTGTGTAATGCAGCGAAGTATGAACAAATAGCTGATGGTACGGAATATCAGTGCGGAGAAGAAGGGCACTTTCATTAAAGGTCCCATCAGGAAAAGGATCTGAAGAATACAATAAATTATAGCCTGAGATGTGAGAAATAACAGCAGAGTGTAATTTTGGTTCCTGTAAGCAAACACCAACAGGGGCAAACTGGAGAGTAACATCTGAAGCTCCCCCGATTACCCCTGAGCCGCGTATAATTCCACTGTAAATAGGCCATGATTGGCAATGATAAAGATACTTGAAATCCGCAGGTAAGGGTTCCTACGGACTAGAAGGGTTAGAAAAGTCCACATGCGGAGGCAGTGGAAAATGTTCAAGCAGCGAAGGAACGGTGCGCTGGGAAGAAAGGAGTTGCGCAGATGGAGCAGAGGAGAGAGAAAGCGGAAGGTGGATCAGTGTCCATTGATGGTTTGGTCTCTGCAATATATTCAGAGATTGCTTCAAGTGTTTCGGAATTCAGAGATGTCGTAATGGGAGACAATATTGGGAATGGTAGGGGGAGGATGAGTAAAGATTGGAACTGTATTGGACTGTACCAAGGTAGGGGGGGGCGAAAGGGTGGAGGGAACTGGAGAAGCGTGGAAGGGGACAGAAGAGGCAGGAACCTGGAGGTGGCAGAAGAGGAAGAAACTTGGGAGGGAACAGGGGAGGAAGGTACATTACGAGGAGGAGGGTGAACCTCTGCACTTGTAACTGAGCCAGTGAGAGGGGAAGGAACTAGGGACAGAGACAGGGAGGGTAAAATGAGGAGGTGGAAGATGGGTAGGAGGTGTTACCGGACCTTTTTTGACTTTTGAGAAGTAGAGGGACGATTGGGAGGAGGTGTCGTACGAGGTCTCGTCGATACTGAGGCTTGTGAGAGAGAACTCGAAGAAGCGAGATTAGACTGAGGCGTTGAAGTAGGGACGTCTGAGCCGAGGACAGCAAAGGATTAGATACAGGAGTGATTTATGGGAGAGGTAACCACAGAGGTGGGTTGTAGAAGATGGGATACTAGAAGTGGGGGGACGTTTTGAAACACGGGAATAAGAAACACGTGGGAGTCTCCCTTGGAGTCGGAGATGAGAAACTGCCATGGCATAAGGAGACCTTCTGTCTCTTTGAGGTAACGGATTTCCGCTCGTTTAAATAGACCTGACAACGGCGAGAGTACGAAGGGTGAGCCTCATGACAGTTAAGGCAAGAGGGAGATCGATTGCAAGACGTATTAGAATGGTCATCGGCACCACAGACTGGGCATTCGGCGATAGATCTGCAATATTTCGCTGGATGGCCAAATCGCCAGCAATTTCTACACTGTTGTGGTGTAGGGATCACCTTTCGAACTTGTAACCGATGTCCTGCTATATAAACTGAGGATGGGAGTTCTCGGGTGTCAAAAGTTAAACGAGCCACATTGCTAGGGTATCGTCTCCGCCCACCGGCAGGAAGAACATAAGTGTCTACCTTGAGGATTGGGAGATCTTGGAGTTCCAGCTGTTCTAGAATGTCGGTGCCGCATGTCTGGAAATTTTGTTGAACTATGGTATGGGGCAGAATGACGGTACCACTACAAGAATTGAGGGAATGATGTTTTTCAAGAGTGACAGGAACAGTATCGATATGGGAAAGACGAGAGAGCTCATGAGCCTGGGTAGCATTCTGTACGGTAATGATGCGCGTACCGCTCTTAAGAGCATGAAAAGAAATATCTTTACCAACATGGCGTAGGAGTGCCTTGCCAATACTATGGTCAGAAAGATAGGCAGTAGAGGAAGTTGGTCGTAAAGTGAAGAATTTAGTCCACTGTTCAGTCTGAAACTGAGCGTGGAAAGGTAGTGAAGGACGTGTCGATCGTTTCTGAGAAGAACGAGAAGGTGGAGAAGTATCATCAGCAGGTAACTGTCGTTGACGTTTAGGCGTGGGACCAGAGTTGGTCCGACGTGGAACGGTCGCAATTTGAAAATTGCCGCACCGTAGAGGGAGAGGCCGGAAGCATAGTCAGAGGAGAGCGAAGGTCCGATAAATCGAAGGAGTCAGTCGAGGCCTCAGTACCTGAAGCGGGTGAGGAAACAGCACCGGCAATAGGTACAGAGGCATGAGGAATGTCTGAAGAGTGGTCCAAAGACGAGGCGGGGTCAGAACGGGGTGCGGTATCAAGAAGGGGCCCGGGGGTACCAGTTCATGGACTAGGGCTGCCATGGTTAGGTTACTTCTTTCTTTTGTTTTTAAGAAAAAAAAAGAAAGAAGAAAAGAAAAAAAAAAAAAAAAGAAAAAAAAAGGGGGACCGGGGAGGGATAGGTCCTAGGAGGAATGAAAGGGCCAGAAATCTCCCCTCCGCGCCAAGAGGACCTCAGCACCGCAAGTAGCGCAGATGCAGCATGGAACCCGTGCCATACCCTACCCATCATGCTAGTAAACTAACAATCCGGGATAGCAACCTCACATCTGCCGAGCTACCTCGGTGGACAAAAGAGAGGGCGGCCGGATATCCGCCACAAAGCATACCTCCTTCGGCCACCACCCCGGAATCCGAAAGGTGGCTTCCAGAGATACACTCGTCGCCCGAAAGACACCCAAAGCTACTCCGGGATACCGGAGAGGGATCGGGACATCCCCAGGCGATCCAGATTCCACGGCAAACTACGCCACCGCTAAGAACCTCAACGGAATGGGATGGACCCCGGTATCCTTTCTCCTACCTAGGAACTAGCGCGCCTGTGGGAGAAATCCCAAAGGACAAAAAGAGGAAGGGCAAAAGGGAGGAGTGGGGAGGAGGAGGAGGAAAGGAAAAAGGGGAGGATGGGGAGGATGGGATAGGGGAGGGGAGATTGGGGGGTAATTAGGTTCGGTCTGAGGAAGAAGACCGATAGGTCTAATTCCTCAGACCAAGAGCCTCTTCACCACGCCAAGGAGCCCCCCTTGAAGAGGTTCTTTTTAGTAGGCTATAAGGGAAAAGGGGTTACTAGCCCATTGTTCCCAGCATTTTAGTTGACTTTCACAACACGCATGGCTTACGGAGGAAAGATTCTTATTCCACTTCCCCATGGATATGAAAGGAAAAGCAATAAGAGCAAGAACTATTAAGATAAAATCAAAGAAAACTCAGATGAGTGTGTATACAATAAATGTGTACATGTATGTGTAGTGATAGGTAGTAGGTTGGTAGACAACAACCGCCCAGGGAGGTACTACCGTCCTGCCAAGTGAGTGTAAAACGAAAGCCTGTAATTGTTTTACATGATGGTAGGATTGCTGGTGTCCATTTTTCTGTCTCATAAACATGCAAGGTTTCAGGTACATCTTGCTACTTCTACTTACACTTAGGTCACACTACACATCCATGTACAAGCATATATATACACACCCCTCTGGGTTTTCTTCTATTTTCTTACTAGTTCTTGTTCTTGTTATTTCCTCTTACCTCCATGGGGAAGTGGAACAGAATTCTTCCTCCGTAAGCCATGCGTGTTGTAAGAGGCGACTAAAATGCCAAGAGCAAGGGTCTAGTAACCCCTTCTCCTGTATATATTACTAAATGTAAAAGGAGAAACTTTCATTTTTCCTTTTGGGCCACCCCACCTCAGTGGGATACAGCCAGAGTGTTGAAAGAAAGAATGTGTAGTGTGGCCTAAGTGTAAGTAGAAGTAGCAAGATGTACCTGAAATCTTGCATGTTTATGAGACAGAAAAAAAAAAGACACCAGCAATCCTACCATCATGTAAAACAAATACAGTGGAACCTCAAAAATCGAACTGCTCCCAACACGACCAATTATGTAAGTGTATTTTTGTAAGTGCTTTTATAAGTGTATGTTTGAGGGTCTGCAATGGACTAATCTAATTTACATTATTCCTGATGGGAATAAATTCATTCGGTAAAGGCACTCGAATAGCCTTCTGGACCGAAGAAAGTTCGATATTTGAGGTTCCACTGTACAAGCTTCCTTTTTACACTCACCTGGTAGGATGGTAGTACCTCCCCGAATGGTTGCTGTCTACCAACCTACTGGTGTTATCTTTAAACAAGCATTCTTAATTTAAAAAAAAAAAAAAATCAACGAACAGGCCATATCCCACCAAGGCAGGGTGGTCCAAAAAGAAAAACAAAAGTTTCTCTTTTTAAATTTAGTAATTTATCCAAGAGAAGGGGTTTTTAAAAAATATCAACACATAAGCAGCTTTCAATCTGGGGGTGAGGGGTGTCAACAGTGAAAGGGTCAAAAAAAGTGTGCAAGTCTTCATTATAATTTATAAAATGTGCAAATCTAAATGCATTTTAAGAAAAATTCATTTTATACAAAAGGGTTTCACTATTATTGTAATTATTATTTTACTCATGGGGAAGCACTGAACTCATCTGGGGATCATACAGTAACTTGGGAGTGGGAAGTAATCAGGTTGGATCCAAGAAGGTAAAAAGAGCACCAATTCCTTGAATCAAGATCCTCTTTAATGGCATCAAAGCACCATCACTCCCAGAAGAAAAGATATCAGAAAATTTTCCTGTGAAATGCAAACTATACTGTGATATATCTTAATTTCAAACAAAAATTCAGGTTTAACTGTGTCTGATGTATTAGTACACAGGTGCTGGTATTATGTCTGACAAACTAGTACCCACCATTTCTTGTGCCCACAAATCTGTGATTTGCCAATATTTTTTTTTAGCTCAGGAACTCAGGGCAACTCTTTGGGTCTTCTTCCATCTATTCATACATTTGAAAAAATCTAAGGCCAGCAGTATGCACACAATGCATCTTGGTTAACAACTCAGGTGATGACTATACGTATGTATGTCCTACATACTAGTGCACCTCACTAGCAAAAGTAAACAAAGAAACCAGGAGCTGTTGTTTCACCATCAGCAAACAATGTGCATGTGGCTCAGAGATGACTTACTCGGTCCAAATTTATTACAATTTGATGATATTACAGTGGAATTCAGCCACAAAGCACATTAGGTATAACCCATAATAACCCAGTAAAGTCAAACAATGTGACTAATTGCCATGTTTTGATGAGTAATACACTCTGAAATAACTGTTATATTATCAGTATTCATTTATACATAGCCTTAGAAAGAAAAAAAAACTTATTTCCATGTTTTGAGGGGTATTACACTAAAACAATTGTTATGTTATAAGTATTCATTTTACATAGCTTTAGATGACCAAAATAGTAAAAAAAAAAAAAAAAGTCCAGTCATATCATACATACAGTGGTACCCTGACTTGACTTACGAGTTTAACTCATTCCGTGACCCAGTTCGTAGCTCAAATTGCTCGTATATCAAATCAATTTTCCTCAGTGAAATTAAACGAAATGCCATTAATCCGTTCCAGCGGAATTCCTGACTCTCGAGAGGCAAGAGAAAATACTTCAACATAACGCTAATATCAACTCTACAGCTTATTTATCTATCACAATTGATCTAATATGACATAACAGACAATATAAATAACACAGAAACATGATATATACTCTAGAATGATTAAAATATGTCATTATGTGACAAGCGGTGGCGGCCACTCCCAAGGTAAAAATAATTTTTGCTCTAACCATATCTTCCCATTCTTGCCCTTCTGAGGTCTTATTATAAGAGAAAACTGTGTTTGTGAGGCTAACTGCACTAGATCACTAGTTTCATAGGAAAACACTGAAACAAAAGCGATTTTCTCAGATCAACCCCCTCCCCCCCCGAGTCAGGAGACCGGCCTACATTTTGGGTGAATATCTTGGAAGTAAATTAGTGTAAATGCCTCATGCCTTCTCACAGAGAAGGCACAGGGCATGAAGTACATACTACGCTTGTGCTGCCTTGCAAAGTTGACTTCATGTACACCTCGCTCATGTTTTTCTATGATTTCATGCTTTAATTCAATGGACATCATCCTCTTTTTCTTCTCAGCACTGTCCTTTGCACTTACTTTCTTAGGACCCATGGTTAGAAAAATTAAATTTGGCAAAATAACTGCACAAAACGCAAGCACAACACAAGAGAGATGCTTCCACGGCGAGGTAACCATGTGCACTGTTGTGGCATTCACTGCGCCAACTAATGGCAGCGTATCTGAAGCTTGCTCATAACTTGGATTTTGGCTTGCAATTCAAAGCAAAAAATTGACCATGCGACGGCTCCTAACTCGGAAAACTCGTAAGTTGGGGCACTCGTAAATCAAGGTACCACTGTATACCAATTATTCCAAGTGAAGCAATGTTTGAAGTGCTAAAACACCTTGAAGCACATCTAATATTATAAAAAAAAAAAATTGCACATACAGTGGTACCCACAATTTTGGCCATAATTCGTTCCAGAAGGCTGTTCAAGTGCCATTACTGAACGAATTTGTTCCCACAAGGAATAGTGTTTATTAGATTTCGCTCATTTTAGTCTTTTTCAATTCAGAAAAATAAGCACTATCGATCTGTAAGAAAAAATATTTTCCAAAATGTTTCCACACACACACAGGAAATTTTTTCGGACTATCCCACAATTAACCTTTTCAGGGTTTCGGCCGTACTAGTACGGCTTACGCACAGGGTTTTTTGGCGTACTAGTACGCATAAATTCTAGTGCCGTCAAATCTCATGGGAAAAGGCTGGTAGGCCT
>NC_069416.1:47498297-47584523 GCF_026875155.1 Cherax quadricarinatus | reverse complement strand
AACCCCACTCCCCACTTTTCGCACGTGTCGGGACTGACCACAGACACTCAGTGTTGAGGCTACTGATTAAACAAAGCCACGGGGTCACTCTTGCTCCCATAGATGTAATAAAAAAATATACGACTACTGTACAATCAATATAAATGTACAGTAAAAAGGACACTTAAAAAGGGCTTAGAGTAAGTCAGGGAACCCCCGGTTAAAACGCTGCAATCCGTTCCTGAAGGTCGCTGATAACCAAAAGGGCCGATAACCGAATAATATTTTTTAAAAATTAATAAAAATAAAATTAATTCGTTCCCAAAAAATATTCAAAATTTTTTTTTTTTTTTTTTACAATTATTAAAGTTTTACATACGTTTATTGAAGGCAATGCGGTTTTCGGAAGAGGGAGGAGGAAAGGAGGAGGATTATTTGGGAGTGGGTTAGGGGGCAAAACTTCATTTTTATAAAACTAAGTCCCTAAAACTTGTCTTTCAAGTCTGGAGGTGTGCGGGAACATTGCCCATAACAGGAGGCACTTGAAAGGCAATTTCTTTTCCGGAGGTTTTTTTTTTCACACGGGGCCAAACACTCTTAACCAACTCTTTGAAAATTTGCCTTGTACCCATGTTTTATGTTTATTTTCCACTCACACACAATCTATTCCTCATGCATTGTTTTCAAACAACTCAATTTTCTGAGGATACCAATAAAGGCTTCACTTTAAACCCCACAGCATTACCACAAAACAAAAGAGTAACCTTCTTTCCCAGGCTTGTGTCCGGGCGGGCCCTTTTTTCCCCCGGGTAATTAGGTCCTTTGGCATTTTCTTCCCAAAACAGGCCTTTTTTCACAAAATTTAAACTTGTTGGGGTTCAAACCCTTCAGCCTTACATAATCCTGGAATTCGGAACAACTGTTCCTGCACATTTGTAGAACTTGCAGCCCCCCCAAACCCTTTTACAACACGTATGCTACTAGCTTCTTAAAATCTATCAAACCTCCTTTTGCTGGTCCAAAAATCACAAACTGCAGCACTTTTTCCGGGCATTTTTTTTTTCAAATCCTCGGAAACTGCTTTCCCTCTCACAAATATTTACTCCACACACTGTCCCCCACTAATTTTTTTTCCTTAACCCCCAATAATAATAATTTTTTTTCCACTCTTCCATTATCATGCCCTTTTGTTTATTTTAAAAAAAGCTACCCCTTTTTGCAACATTAGCATCTTTGTTTTTGTTCTTTCTTTTGCCAGATGTAGTAATTGTTATTTATTCTTGCGTACTCCTGGCAAGTTTCCATCACCCCTTTATACCCTTCTCAACTTTTTGATCACTTCACACTTAAATTCCTGGGGTTTCTCACTTTCTTTACCACAGGGAAATTTACTAGGAACTTTCTTTGGAGCATGGTTACTTTTACAGTTGCAGTGCAAGAAAAACCACTAAAAACAATGGGAAACAAGTGAAATGTTTGGGTGTAAGCAAAGCCCCTCAGCCACTGAGGGGCAAACCCAAAATGAAGCGCAAGCGCTCCACTGGCGGGTGGGGCCATCCCAAAAACCACCCTAACCAGGCCCCGAAAAAACCCCCCGATAACTGAGTTTTCCGAAAACCAAACCGGCTGAAACCGGGGGCCCCGTATTTTTCAAAACAAATATAGCTTAGTTCATTTTAAAAAATCATTTAAAACTAAAAATTTTTATTTTTATTATTAAAGTATTTAGGGGGAAACACAAGGGCCCAAATGGGTCATTTAACACCTGGGGGAGTGGGGAAAATAAACTATAATAAAGTAAATATCTTTTATTTCTACAAGACATGTACAGGGGTTTGATCCAAGGGGAAAGGGGAAGGACAGGTCCAATTTCCTTTCACAAGAGCCACAACGGGATCAGTGAACCCCCTTTGGAAAAAAAATTAAACATGGAAAAAATTTACAAAAAACCCTAAAAAAAAACATGTGCTGAAAAATTTAAAAGACTACAGGATGTTTTCCTTACAACAGCAATCCACATGAAAATGTTTTTATAAATAAATGAATGTCCCAGCTTTTTTTCTCCTTGAGCTGCATGCGAGTCTTCAAAACTCCATTTGGGTTGGGAAAAAAAAAAGGGACCACAAGCTGCTAAAGCACCAAAACAAACCCATGACTGAAAATACAAAAATTATAGTATAAATACGTATGTACCATTCCAGTAGGACATTAAGCTAATTACAAGTAAAGAGGATTTTTTTTGGATTTTTAAACCCAAAAGGGTACCACCCAGGGTAACCCAAGAAAGGATGCATCAAAAGGGACTGTATTTCCATTTGGGGTTTCTTCAATCTTGCCCTAGGAGTGACCAGACCATTCCCTATTTAAACACCTAGGTACCTTTTTTACTTGCTAGGGTAAGGGGACATAGGTTTTAAGGAAAACAGGGCCCAATTTTTTCATCCTTTTGGGCCTGGGATAAAACCCCATGGACACACTGTGGGGTGAGGAACCGGCTTTTGCCTACCGGGGCCACGGGGCCCACTCCCTCCAGACCCTTGATTTTAAATTTATAAAGTGTCTAAAAACTTTTTTTAAAATTAAGGGGCATCTTTCATACTTTTTTCCTTGCATGAACCAAACAAGGAAGGGTTAAAAAGGAAACTATTGTGCTTGTTCATGAATTAACTTTTGTTTTAGTATTTTTTTTAATTTTAAGATAATGTGAATTAGAATTTGTCCTGTATTTTTTTGAAACCCCTATTGGGTTTTCCCCCTTTTGTGGCTTTTGGAAAAAACCCTTGCTACTTAGATATGTTTTGGGTGTCTATAAATTTTCTTGAACAAATTCGCAATGGGAGGTACCAAACAATTGAGCCCACTTTCCTAAAAAAAAAAAAAAAAAAAAAACATTAAGAATGGCAGTACAGTAAAATTGTCAAATTTTTTTCCCGCTTTGTTTTAAGATATTCTGCCCGTTAAGTTGTATGACCCCCAGTGGGGTTTTGAGCTTAGTTTTTGATTTTAATAATAAAATACCCCCTTAAAAATTTCCCCATAGAATTATGTAGCTGGGGAAGTTTACAGAGGAAAAGGGAAATTTTCTAACCTTCCTCCCCCAAAAACGGGCCCCATTTCCACATAGGGTTTTAAAATAAGAACCCTAAGAAAGGAGGGAAAAACTGCAGCAGGCCCCTGTTGCCCATACTAAGCAGGTCCTTTAACAATCCTCCCACAAACAAAATATTTCCCCAAACCCAATTTAAAATGCTACCCAATGGGGTTTGGAAAGCCTATTTCCTTATTTAAAGAAATAAAAATTCACAACACCTTTTTGGGGGGAAAAAATACACAATAACCTGCACATAGGAGAATAAAAAGCAAAATTATGATTTTTTGGGGGACAAAACTTTAAACATAATTTTCATTCTCTTATGTGAGGTTTTTTTTTGTTTTTTTTTAAAGGTTGGGCTGGGTTAGATTAAGCTGGGTTTTACATTTTAACTATTTTTTAAGTTACATTGTTAGGTTATTTTTGGGTTTACATTGTTGGGGTTCAATTTTTTAGGTTACACTGTTAAGTTAAAAATTTTTTTAGGTTATGTTGGGTTACACTTTTAAGGTTACATTTTTTAGGTTAGGTTAGGTTATGCAAGTTGGGTTTAAGATTGGGTTTTGGGTTTACAAGGGGAAAACATAATAACAGGAATCCAATCATACATGCACAAAAAACATGCCCTTTTTAAAAACTGTTCCGGGCTCCATAAAAAACCCCCCCATTTGGATTTTGCAACAACAGGGGTCATGTCTGTTTTTAAGAGACTGAGCTGAATATAAATTAAATTTAATCTTTTAACTTGGACATAGTAGCTAGAATTTTTTTGGGTTTGGTTTGATCCCCCTTCCGGTTTCAAAGCTCCTCAGGGAAATTCTTTGGGGGCCCCAGTGAGAAGTTTTTGATCCGGGGGAATTTGGGACCTGACATCTCCCTTGGATCGAACCGAATGCCTCCCTTCTCCCCAAGTGCTGTATGACCCCCTGTGGGTTGGGGTTCCCATGAATGCAGTAATAAAATACTTAGTTACTTATTATTATGGGGGGGGGTTAAACCCTGGGTTTATAAGCGCCTTTGGGGGGGAAGGGTTTAAACGGCTAAATTTAAGGAACTAGCACGACCCCTTTCTCTAGATCAAGGGGGCCCCCCCCAAAAGGGGTTTTACTATTTTCCTGATGTGGACTTTTTAAATTTCTTAGTGATTTGGGGTAGGGGCCCTTTTAATCCAAGGACGGGAAAACCTCCCTCCCCCTTTTTTTTGAACCTGAATGCTTTTCCCTTTTTCCCAAAGGTTTATGACCACAAATTTATTTTACCCGCTCTCTCATGATTATAATAGCAGTACACCCAAATTTGGGGCTTAGCAACTGTTTTGGGCTCCCCCTAGGGGGGGAATTTTATTATGGTACAGGTATCCCTAAATCATTTTTACAAAAATTTTACCCATACATACATGTCCCTGTGTAAATTACTTTGGCAACCCCCCCCCCCCCAAAAAAAAAAAAAAAAGCCCGAGACGAAACTTATTTTTTTAACTGGGGTCCCTGTTTTTAAAATTACCTTTTAGTGTATTATGTCCCTAAATAAAAATAATGCATTTATAAATAGTTTGCCTAACTAAAAATAAACAAAAACCCCCAAAAATAAATAATTTTATTTGACTTTTTTCCCCCCGGGTAAATCGATAAAAAAAATTACTGTAGTGCGTCAAAATATATATATATAAAATATATATATATAATATATATATATAAAAATTTAAATATATATATATATAAATATATTAAAATATATAAAAATTTTTAAATATAATATTTTAAATAATATTGTGTGTGGGGGTAATTTAAAAAACATACGAAGATTTTTTCTTAACAAACCCGGAATGATTTTCCAAATCTACTTTAAAGACAAAGTGGTTGGGTTTTTGCATGTCGGTTTTCCCCTTGTGAAATGAAAGCTGCTTAAAGGTTCGAGGAGAATTTTTAAGCCTAAACAAAGTCCTAATTATTTGGAGGGGAGCCCGGGGAGTCTTAGGAAAGGGGCCAAAGTGATACCAGCAACGTCACTAAAAGACACAAATCGGGGCACCGCCACCTGACCCCATTTTTTTTATATCTTTTTCCCATCTTTTCATCTCCCCGTTTATTGATTACTAGGGGCAATAATTAACCACCCGCTTATTTAAAAACTCTCAAGCTTAAAGTTTAAACCTCTTTTTTCTTTTCCCCAAAATAGTTTTCCCACAAAACAAAAAAAACACAACACACACACACAAAACCACACACACACACACACACAAAACACAATACCCCACAAACATAAAATAATAATATATATTTATATATATAAAAATTTAAAAATATATATATATATATATATATATATTAAATTTATATATAAATATATTATATTATATATAGTTATATATTATATATTTTAATATATATATATATTATATAATATATAAAATATAAAATTTATATTCAGCACCCCCGGCCATCCCCCACCGAGCACGAAAACCAAAAAAAAAACCCCCTTTTTTTTAACCCTCATTCCCACATAATCAACGTTTTTGAAATAGGTCCCCAGATACAAACAGTTTAGATGTCACTCAAAACAGCCTAATCACCCCCAACTTTTCCTTTGAAGTGAAAGGCTTTTTTTTTCCCACCCCCAAAAAAGGATTTAAGTCCGTTTAACCCGGGGGGCCCTGAACCCCGGGGGAAAAATTTTCCCATTAACCCAACACTGTGGGGAAACCCAAAAAAATTTAAAACGTAAATTTATGTTTGTTTTTATATACATGCCCTTGAAAAAACCCCCTTTTAGGCTAAAGGGCCAAAAGGAAACCCCCAAAACCCCTCCACTTGATTTTATCACCCACAGTAAAAATTTTTTAATTCTCTAAAAGTTTTCCAATTGGGGAATTTAAATTTTTTGGGGGGTTTTTGGGGGGGTTTACATTTTTTAAAATTAATGTTTTACAATGAAACCACTAGAACGCCGGGCATGCTGGGCTTTTGGGAGATTGGGTTTTTTTCCTTAAATTTTAAAATTTTACAAATTTTTAGGTAATTTGGTTATGGCTAAGTGACAAAATTTCTATTTTTGGTGGGGGGTTTTGGGGGGGGGGGGGAAGGGGGAAGGGGTTTTTTTAAAAAACAAAAAAATTAAAAAAAAAAATTTGTTTTGGAGTATAAATGGGAAAAATTTCATTTTTTTTAAGATTAATTAATTTTTCTTTTTATGGAAATGGGTGAGTGGTGTAAGTATGAACCACCAGGGGGGTTTTTGGGGGGTTTTTGGGAGGGGGGGCGGGGAGAAAAATTTTTTTTCTAAGGGGTATTTTTAAAGGGAAAGGGGGTGTCTGAAAATTTAGGTTTTGGGGGGTGCCCCCAAAAGGTTTTTTGGGGGCCTTTTGAAACATTGAATTTTTGAAAATTTGGGTCGGACAGGGGGAAATGTGGGTGGGGTTTTTGGACCCGGGGCTTGGCCCTGTGGGTTCTCCCAAACTATCAAGAAAGGGGTTTTTAAGGTAAAGGGGGTTGATTTTGGGAGTTTAATTTCCTTTTAGATGTAGTTTTGAAACAGTATTAAGTGTGGAAATGTCCCTAACAGGGAAAAATTTTAGATCAATGAAGAGTGGGGGGGGGGGGGCCAGGGAGGGGATTTAGTGATTTTTTCTTACTGCAGCTTTTTTTTGGGTTTTTTTTGGGTTTTAAGGTGGTTGCTGCAGTTACCCCCCAAGAAACAAATACATAGGTAGGTTGGAAAAATTTAATTTGAGGGGTATGGGGGAAAAAGGGCTTTTGCGCACGAGTATCGTATTTTTGGAGGGGTTCCCAACTTTTTTTGGGAAAATTTTTTTTTGTTATGTGTTGGATTGGGTCTAAAATTGGTTTGTGTAAAGGGTATGGGCCCTAAAATTTTCCCTTCATTAGCCCTGGTAATTAGAGTGTTGGCGATCTTAATGTTAATTTGTGCATCCCCTGTTTCGCTCCCAAACATAATATAGTGGGTTTTTGTCAGTTTTAAGCGTAATTTATTTTTTTCACCCAAAGTCGATTTTTTAAACAGCTCCTCGTTAAAAAAGGGTGTTGAGGGTGGAAGATTAGGGTGAGAGATGACATAAGTCGTGTCCCAGCAAAAGAGAATGGGTTTCGTGTTGGGAAAAACGTTTGGAAGATCATTGATGTAAAGGGGAAGAGCAGGGGGCCAAGGGCACTTCCCCCGCAGAACCCAGTATTTAAAGTGCTGTGTTGTTTTATGCTGTGTCCCCTTTTAAAGGGGAAAATCTGAAACCAAATTTAAGTAAGATTTGAAATAAGCAAGGGGCAGGGGCCCCTTATACCGAATTTGGGCCCAAATTTTTTGGAGTAGGGGTGCGTGGCACTGGTCCCAAAAACTTTTTCTTTGTCAATAAAAAATCCCAGTAGCGTTCATGAAGAGGCCCGGGGGCCCGGGGCCGATCTCGACCCCTGCAAAAACCCAGTTGATATTTCACACACTGTTGACAAATGGGGCCCTTTTAAAAAGTATAACAAAAACAACAAATTTTGTAACATTTTTTAAAAAATTAAGGGAAAATTTTAAAGTAATCCTTGGGGCCCAAATGCCTAGCCATGGGGTAGGGGGTTCTAGTGGACACCTCGTAATTTTTTATTTTAAATACATTAAAACCCCACAGAAAACCCAAAATTTTGTAAACTTTTGCATTGTAATACTTTTAGAGAATTTTGAAAGGGGGGGTTGGAAATTTTAAAAATCAACATTTAATACCAGCGTAAAGTAAGCATTCCTTTTTAATGAAAAGTAGCTTTTTAATGAAAAAACCCCATAATTAAGTTTTTTTTCGATGTATACATTTTTATTTTGTATATAAAGAAAAATTTAAAATTGTAGGGGTGCTAAACACACTTTATTTTTATGATACACCATGTTTTGTTTTAAAGAACAAAGTTTGTGTAAAAACCCACCCATTAGGAAAAATACACCCCGTTTGTGTATGGGTACACATGCGTTAGTGTTGATACACACATTAGTGTATTAACCCCACGTTAAGGGGATTATACCACACGTCAGTGTATGATACCCGGGTTGTGAAAATGCACACGGGGTAGATACACACGTCCTTTTATGATACACACACTCCCGTGTATGATACACACGTCCCGTGTAAAAATAAACACGGGTTTGTGTATTAAAAAACAAACTTTTGTGGGATGATACCACGTTAGGTAAGATTCACACACGTCAGTGGGATAAGATACACACCAAGTTAGTGTATGATACACACACTTTAGTGTATGATACGCACGTTAGTGTTTTGATACAAAACACGTTAGTGTATGATACACCACGGTCCAGTGTAGATACACAAAACGTCAGTGTAAGGGTACACACACGTTATGTATGATACACACCCGGCCGTGTAAGGGTACACAAAAACGTCAGTGTGTATGATACCGTTTTGTATATGATACACACACTTTTAGGGGTATGATAAAGGGACGTTTTGTTTTTAAAAACGTGAAAGATACACACAAAGTCAAATGGGTATTTATACACCCCGTTAGTAATGATACACAAAACTTTAGTGGGATGATACCACGTTAGTGTATGATAAAACCCCCACGGGCCCGTGTATGATACAACTATGTAATATGAACACACACGTTAGTATAAAATACACACACTAGTGTATATAAGCACACTAGTGTATGATAACCCAAAGTCCCGTGTTAAAACATACTTTTTGTGTATAGTACACAAAACGTTAGTATTTGTAAAAAACCCCCTTAGTTTTATGATAAACCCCCTTAGTGTATGATAAACACCAAATTAGGCCTGATCACACATGTTTAATTTCACACAAAGCCCAGTGTAAAAACTAAACTATGAAAAATTTCTTTTGTATTAAAAATTTAAATAGTCAGTAAGGCCCTTAAAAATTTAAATCTGGCCCCCTAATGCCTAGGCCGGGCAGAGGGTTTCTTTTCACTGCAAAACCCCTTTTTGAAATACATAATCCCCAAAGTACTGGGTTTCAAAGAAAAAAAAATTTGAATTTTAAATTTTATTTTTGGTTTTATAGGGTTTTTAAAAATTTTTGACTCAGGGTTCCCCTAGTAACCCCTCCCCCAACTCCTTTTTCAAGTTTTAAATTGGGTTTTAAATTTATTGAGGTACACACAGTTTTGACTTAAATTAAAAGGGGATTACAGTTAAACAAAACAAAATAACGGGGTTTGTGGATTTCCACCCGGATAAAGCAATACGGGGACTGCTTCTCCGCTTCAAATTTTCGAAGGGCACTGGAACCAGTGGGTTTTCCTTTCCCCCGTGGGGTCCTTTCCCGTGTATGTGTTAGGTCAGCTACAGTGCTAGTGTCAGCTACAGTGCTAGTGTCCCGCTAAAGGTGCTAGTGTCAGCTACAGTGCTAGTGTTAGTGGGCAGCTACAGTAAATATTGTCAGCTACGGTGCTAGGGTCACTACAGTGCAAATGTTAGGTTCAGGGTACAGTGCTAGTTTGGCCCGCCACATGCTAGGGGCACTACAGAAATAGTGCAGCTACAGTACGTGTCCCACGTGCCCAAATTGGGGGGCAGCTACAGGCTATGTCAAACTAAAGGGGCTAGTGGGCAATTTCGGGCTAGTGTTAGCTACGGTGCTAGTGTTTAGCTACAGTGCTAAATGTCAGCTATGGAGCTAGTGCAGCCACAGTGCTAGTGTCAGCTCGGTGGGTATTTTTCACCAAAGGGGCAAAATGTCACTACATTTCTAAGTCAAACTACAAAAGGGAGGGGTCAGCTATGGGCAGTGTCACCACAAAGCTAGTGCACCTTTCGGGGGCAGGGACCAAAAAGCAGTTCAGCTAAAAGTGCAAAGGCAGCATGGGGGGGGGGGCCCAGTGCAGCCACAGTGCTAGTGGGGGGCTATGGTCTATTTTCAGCCCCCGGGCTAGGGGTTTTGCTTAAAAAGTACAGTTTTAGCTAAATGCTAGTGTCAGCCAAATACTAGGTCATAACAGTGTAGTGTCCAGCTACAGTGCTGTTTTCAAACACAATGCTAGTGCAGCTACATGCTAGTGTCAGCTACAGTGCCCAGTTTTTCTCCCATGGGGGCAAATGTCAGCTACCGTGGGAAGGGGGGGGTTCCCGCTACAGGCCCAGTGTTTTACTATGGAGGCTTGTGTCCAAACCCCCGGTGCTAAGGGCAACCCACGGTGCAGTGTCAGCCACAGTGCAAATGTTAGCTAAAGTTTCTATGTTTACCTATAGTTTCTAGTGTCAGTACAGTACTAGTGTCACTACAGTGCTTTGGGTAGCTACGGTACTAGGGGTCAGCCCCAGGCTATGTTAGCCACGTTTCAAGTTTTCAGCTACGGTACTAGTGTCAGCCCCGGGGGCTAGTGTCAGCCAAAAATGCTTTAAAGTCAGCCACGGTGCTAGTGTCAGCCCCCGGGGCTAGTGTCACCACGGGCCCAGGGGTCATCTACATACTAGTGTCAGCTCAGTGCTAGTGTCAGCCCACCAAAAATAGTGGCCCCCCCAGTGGGTATGGGCCCTCTATGGTGCTAGTTTCATCTACGGGTTAGTGTCACAAAAGGGCTAGTGTCAGCCACAGTGCTAAATGTCCCGCCCATGGGCTATTTTCAGCCACAGTGCTAGTGGTCCCGCTATGGGGCTATGTCCCGCCCCCCAGTGCTAGTGTTTAGCTACAGTACTAGTGCCAGCCACGGGGGCTGTGTCAGCAAAAGGTGCTAGTGTCCGCTTTCGGTGCAAAGGGCGCTAAAAATGCTAGTGTCAAACCACAGGCTAGTGTCAAAATATGGGCTAGTGTCCCCCCCCCATGCTAGTGTCACAACTGGGGTCACGGCCCGGTGGCAAAGCTCCCACTTACACAAACGGGGGGCCGGGTTCGATTTCCCCGGGGGGTGGAAAAATTTCGACAACCCTTTTCCTTACAAACCCGTTTTTCCTTTTCACCTAGGGAGCAAATAGGTACCTGGGGTTAAATCCTGGTGGGGTTCCCCATTTCCCGGGGGACAAGATTAAGGAAACCCCCCAATGGGGAAAAAAGTTAGAAAATCCTTTGATGGGCGCACTGACTTTCTTGGGGTTTCCTGGGTGGCAAACCCCCCGGGGTTAAAAAAAAGAACAAAATTTTTTATTTTTTTTCTTCCCTTTTTAGTTTTTGCTACAGTTTATTTTTGTAGGGATTTCCTTTTTTTATTGTTGTGAAAATTTTTTAAAAAAGGGGTTCCCCCTAGCTCGAATTGCTACCCCACTAGCTCACATTTTATTTCCCTGGGTCGAAACCCCAATACGGGTGGAAAAATTAGGGCGTGTTTTTCCCTAAGGCAACCCGCATCCATGTTCACCCATCAAATAAAATCGGGACCCCGGGTGTTAGTCACTGTGTGGGGTTTCATTCCCTTTTACAAAAAAAACCTAATTTGGCCCCCAAATGGGCCCGCATATCAAAGGGCCCTTTTTATATACAAGATGTATAATAATATAATAATAATAATAATTGTATTTTTAGCATTATACATGTTTGCAAAAAACGGGAAAACATGCCAAAAAAAAAAAAACCCCCCCCCTTTATAAAGCAAAAACACTTCGGGAAAATTTAAAACCCAGAAAAAGATAAGATTTCGTTTGGGGGTTTTTTAAACCCCCGAGGGGTTTGCCCCCAGGAATTAAAACCCAAGAAAATCAAATGCTCGTTGAGAAATGTCGCCTTATTTCCCTTGGGTTTCCCCAAATTTTTTTCCCCCCGGAAAGGGGAAACCCCCACCAGTCACTAACACCCAAAGGGACCTATTTGCTTGCAGGTGAACAAAAGGGCAACAGGTGTAAGAAACGCACAAAATGTTTCCACCCACCAAGGGGGGGGGAAAGGGGGGGGGGGGAAGGGGGGGGGTTTAATGTGAAGGGGGGGGGTTTAAAATGGCCCCGAAAGGGATGGGGCCAAAATTTAAAATTTAAAAATTAAAAAGGGAGTTTAAAAATTTTTGTCATTTTAAAAAATAGTCATTAGGCCCAGTTACAAGAATACAAAAAATATTTAAAATCAAATTGGGCATCTATAAAGGCTTAAAAAAGTCAGGGAGAGAAGAAATTTTAGTTTTTGGGATATATTTTTTTTTTTTTTTTTTTATATTATCACACCCGGGTGATTCCCACCCCAAGGGAGGGTCCCAAAAAGAAAAAAATTTTCAACCACATTCACCTCCATCACTTTTTTTGGGCCCGAAGGGGGCTTTACACTACAGTTTTTAAAAAAATGCAAATTAACAACCCCTCCTTTAGAGTGCCCGGGGATTAAATTCCCATTTTCCAGGACTCGAGTCCGGCCCCGCCCGTTTCCCTGAACCCCCCTAAATGTTTTCTTTGGGTCACACCTTCCCAAAAGCACGTCAATTTAAAAAAACCCCTTTGCTCCATTCAAAATTTTCCTATCAAACACGATGCCTACTTTTACGGGGGAAATAATTTCCCTTTTTCCCTACATACTCTAACTTGAGCCTCACTACCCCGGGGAAAAAACTTTTCATGCTTTCGGAACCTACCTCCTACACCAAACACTTCCCAAACACTGCCCCCTTTGGCCCCCCAATCCACCCGGGCTTTCCCCCTTTTTTCCCAAATCCAAAAATCCCCAAAAAAGGACCTTTTTTGGCCTTATCAAAAATACGGTTCACTTAATTTATTTTTAACTGAAAACACCTGGCCCACACCCCCCCTTACCTTTCCTAAACCCCTCCTTGTTCATCTGTACCCCTTTTTCTCCGTCTTGCTCTTAATTTTTTTCAATAAAAAAACTCTACCATACTTTTTAAACAATTTTAAAACCCAGCAGACTTACCCCCCCTATAATTTTGAAACTCTCTTTTTTTCCCCTTTCCCTTTTTAAAAAGGAACTATGAAAGCCTTCCCAAACCCCTGGGTTACCTTCCCCCCTTAATCATTTTTTAAATAATTGCACCCAACCACCCCAAAATTTTTCCCCCAAACCTGTTTTTAAAAAAAAACATTTCTTTCTTTATCCCATCAACCCCGGGCTGCCTTCCCCCCCTTTCTTTTTACCAAACTGCTTCACAAAACCCCCCCCCCACACTCACAACGGGGCTCTTTTCCTCCCCTACAAGACGTTTTTTCCCCCTTGTCCAAAAACCCCGAAATCACAGTTTCCCCCTATCTTCATAAACATTTAAAAAATTTCCTAAAAAAATTCCCTCCGTTTTCCCAATCCCTCAAACCCTCTCCTTTTAAATTTAACTCTCCTCTCCTATTTTTAACGACAAACCCTTTTTGTTCTCTGGGGCTTTCTTAACTTGTTAACTCACCCCAAAAATTTTTTCCCTTATTATCAAAAAAAATTTTTTGATAAACTTCCCCACCCCCACTCTCTCATTTGCTCTTTTTTTTAAAATTGTTTTTAAACCCCCTTTCTTAACCTCTCTCTTTTTCCCCCCATATACTTTTCCCTCCTTGCATCATTTCAAATTTTTAAAAAAATTCTCATTAGGCCCCCCCCTTTTTTTCCTTTACATCATCATTCCACCTACGCTCCCTTCACTCCCGCACGCCATTTTCCTGTAACCACAAAATTCGCTGAACACTCTAAAACCGAAAATTTTTAAACCCACCCCATACCTCCCTTTGACCCCATTTCCTATGCCTCATTAGGGCCCCCCTATCCTCCAAAAGCTGTTTTATAAACTTTTTCCCAACTGGCCCCCTCTTTTAGTTTATAAACCTTCAAAACCCCCTCTCCCCCCTGATGCTTCTAAATTTTTCCTTGTTTTTCCCCTCTACCTTTTACCCCCGGAGTAGCTTTTCAACCCAAAAAAAAAGTTATCTGATAATTTTTTGTGGCCCCCCTATAAACAATTTCATCCGAAAATCACTCAAAAAAAGTCCTTTTTTCTACCAAAAAACATAATCCAACAAACACTGTCATTTCGCCCTACATCATTCTTGTATACTTATTTACCCTTTTTTTTTAAAATATGATTACCATAACAAACCCCCTTTGTATACAAAGTTTTTCAAAGGCCCCCATTATTTTTTAAACACCTGGCACCCCAAACTTACCTACACCCCCCTCTCTAAAAGTTTCCCCTTTACTTTAGCTTCGGTCCCCTCCCAAAATTACTCCCCATTTGGTTTCAAAGGCTCCTATACTTTCATTAACATCCCCCAAATCTCTCTCTCTCCTCTACTTCCCTCTCTTCTCCAGGGCATACACCTTATTATGACCCACTTTTCGCATCCAACCTTTTTTTAATCCACATAATTCTTGAATTTACACATTATTTTGGGTATAGATATGTTATAAAAAAAAACAGTTTTACAATTTAAAACAAGAATTGAAAAAATTTTTAATTTTGAAGTAATGTTAATAGTTGAGCAATCATCAAGCATAATTTTAAACAAAAATTAAAAACAATTTTTAAGTTTAAGAAAATGTAAAATAGTTGAGCAAAAATTATTTAGGAGTTTTTGAGTAACGGGTGGGTGTTAATTTAGTTTTTGTCTGGTTAATTTTGGGTGATGAGGGATTTCTAAGTGGGTTTAAAAATTGATTTGTAGGCAGGGGCCCATTTTTTGTGTTCTGGCAATAAACTCCAATCTTGGGCCTTTTATGTGCATAGATTTTTGCATAGGGAGAGATAGACACGGGGGATAAAAAGTGTGTTTTTGGCCTTTGTTTGTCTGTGTGTTCGTTTATTTTCTCAAAGGGGATTTGAAAAAGGGGTTTAATTTTTTTGGTATAATTTCTGTGTGTATATGGGGCACAAAAATAAGTGTTGTTTGTATTTAAGCAATTTAAAGGCTCAAAAAGCAATGGAGTGTGCTGTCGGCAGGTTTTTATGTCAGCGGGGCCTGTACACCGTTACAGCACTTGTAAAAATAGATATTATTATTTTAAAAATTATTTTAAATTTTTAAATTTTTAATTTTTTTTAATATTATTTTTATTTTTATTTTATTATTTATTATTATTATTATTATTATTAATCGTCAAAAGTAGTAAATTTTTAAAAGATTACGTGCCTTACTGTAAGTATTCTTAAATTTTACCTTTTATGTGACATGACTAAAAATTCACAACATCAAAGGGAATTTCACATCAGTAAGGTATATGTGAGTCACTTTTCAAACCCTTAGTTTCTTTATTTTTTTTTATTTTTCCGGGCACCCAGTAGGCATCAATGTTGCGGGAAGAGCAAGAAAATGGAAAGTTTTTAAAGTTTAAAATTAAAAAAGAAAAAAGATATTAGACAAGAGATAGCCTGAGGGCCCGAAATGAAGCGTCACTTTGTGCAAAAAAAAGAATGGGGTAAATATTTTTGTGTGATGACTGACTGACTGTTTACTGACTTGACTGACTTACTGACTTGACTGATTTACTGACTTGCGATTACTGATTTGACTGATTTACTTACTGGACTGATTTACTTACTGACTTACTTGACTAACTGACTTCCTGACTGACATACTGACTGACTGATTTGACTGTTTTACTGACTTAAAGTTAGACTTTTTTACTGAAGAGGACCCTAAAAATGGTGTCTAGAGCAGCTGTTTCCCTTACCGTCAGTTGTATAATGTTACTGCAGGATAAAATAAAACAGAAATTCATTACAGAATTTATGCACACTTCAGTAAACCACTGACTTCAGTACCAGAACCTCTACCACCACCTCAGCTTAGTAGGGCCACAGCATAACTCTTTACATCATCCACAAAAACTAGCACCCACAATTTAAGGTAAGAAATAATATTATTTCTATTGCATTTGTAATCTTAAGCAGTAAAAACATAATACATCACGACAATGAACTACAATTACATATTCATTTTTAATTTTTGTAAGATCTGTTGGTCAAAAAAAAAAAAGTTGTTTGGCTTTTTGGGGGCTCATAGGAACGTAACCCTATTTTTCTTGTAAGTTCTTCATTTTGTCTAACATGGTTTTAACCCAAACAGCATTTTCAAGAACATAACTACTGTGTTAACCCTTTCAGGGTCCCCAGGCCCTCTCCGAGATTTGGGTTCTCAGGGTCCCCAAATTTAAAAAAAAAAAAAAAAAAAAATTCTTATGAAAAAAATAGAGAATCTTTTCCCGATCATAATGACACCGAAAGTATGAAATATGATGGAAACTTACGGAATTATGCTCTCATGAAGTTAGGGGTTCTCGATGATGTTTATGCATGGGCGATTTTCCCCCAATTTGAGCCCTATTTTCGGCCAATTCCAGTGTACTAGTAGACAAAAATCATAACTATTTCGCTAGAACTCCATTTTTCTATCGAATGAGTACAAGAAACCACCCATTTACCGATTTCAACTACCCAAATAAAAGTGGTCAGAATTTAGCAATTTTGCCAGTTTTCAAACAAATTTCAAAAGATGCCAATTTCCAAATAGGGTCCAAAGAATAAACAAGAAAGACGTTTTTGGCACTAAATAACAAGTTCTCTGTTCGTTAGTCACATCCCCAGGCCCCTCTTATATTTCTTTGGCTTTCCACTTTGAATTTTTATTCTTACAAAAAAATAGAAGATTTACTGTTATGCAGACTACTGCATTAGTGTAAAAAATGGTATAAATATTATCAGCGCACTTGTGAAAGAATATTAGACTCGCCAGTTGATGTGTATTGGACGATTGGCATGATTTGTTTACTTTGAACTTCGGAAAAAAATCAAAACATTTCTGCTACTTTGAGCCCAATTCAAGGTACTTTTCATTGTAAAAACCAGTCAAAAATCATCTCAGTTTCTGTAATAGTCTTCCATTCTATAAAATGAGACCAGAAAACTAGAATACAACAAAAAAATACCATACGAAAATACAGTGCAAAGTCAGTTTTAATCCAAAAACACAAAGTTTTTTTTTTTCTCATTACGCACTTGTGCTGCAGGATTTTTTTATACTGCACAACACTGACCACATAGACCATTCTTCATATGTAGGCCTACCAGCTTTCTCTCAACTAGATTTGAGGCGCTAGAATTTAGGCGTACTAGTATGTCAAAAACCCTGGGGTGTAACCTACTAGTACCTGGAGTTTACCTGGAGAGAGTTCCGGGGGTCAACGCCCCCGTGGCCCGGTCTGTGACCAGGCCTCCTGGTGGATCAGAGCCTGTCCAACCAGGCTGTTACTGCTGGCTGCACGCAAACCAACATACGAGCCACAGCCCGCTGGTCAGGAACCGACTTTAGGTGCTTGTCCAGTGCCAGCTTGAAGACTGCCAGGGGTCTGTTGGTAATCCCCCTTATGTATGCTGGGAGGCAGTTGAACAGTCTCGGGCCCCTGACACTTATTGTATGGTCTCATAACGTGCTAGTGACACCCCTGCTTTTCATTGGGGGATGTTGCATCGTCTGCCAAGTCTTTTGTTTTCATAGTGAGTGATTTTCGTGTGCAAGTTCGGTACTAGTCCCTCTAGGATTTTCCAGGTGTATATAATCGTGTATCTCTCCCGCCTGCGTTCCAGGAATACAGGTTTAGGAACCTCAAGCGCTCCCAGAAAATTGAGGTTCTTTATCTCCGTTATACATTTTCTAGGTCAGCAATTCACCTGCCTTGAAAGGTGCTTTTTAGTGGGGGCAGCAATATTCCAGCCTAGATAAACAAGTGAACCTGAAGAGTGTCATCATGGGCTTGGCCTCCCTAGTTTGAAGGTTCTCATTATCCATCCTGTCATTTTTCTAGCAGATGTGATTGATACAATGTTTTTGGTCCTTGAAGGTGAGATCCTCCAACATGATCACTCCCAGGTCTTTGACGTTGGTGTTCGCTCTATTTTGTGGCCAGGAATTTGTTTTGACCTGATGAAGTTTTAAAATTTCCTCGTGTTACCATACTGAGTAATTGAAATTTCTCATCGTTGAACTTCATATTGTTTTATTAGCCCACGAAAGTTGTTGAGTCCGCCTGGAGCCTTGCAGGGAAGACACTGGTTCATGAGATTCGGGTGTCATCACGGTGCTGGGGGCTGACAAACCCTGAAAGGGTTAATGACGGTCTGCTGAAAATAATTTAAAATTAAATTAAAAAAGTACTGCAAATTTATTTCTTAGGACTATACAAAGAAGTTACAGTAATACATTCTGATTATTGTATTTTGATTTGGTCTTATTGCATACAGATATAATTTCATGCATTTGAAAATTCAGAAGAAATTTACCTGAAAACTCAAACTGCAGAACCCCTTCATCACTTTCAAAACTACAGTTAGAAAACATCTTATCTCCCTGATCCACCCCGACAACTAACTACATACATGATAACCACCTGGTGGTTCACAACACTCACTCACCCACTGACCAAAACCCAGAAACACTAATCTTTAATCTTTAAAAAAATAAATCCTAACTTGTCATAAGTTTGCCTATGATACTCCAATATAGACACTTTGTATTGTGCCAAAACAAAAGCATTCACATTGCTAAACTCACAAATTATGATGTATTCACTTAGCCTTAATACCATAATCTGTAAGGATTTAATGTTAAGGAGAGGAGAGTTATTAAATGGAGAGTTAGAGGTATTGGGAAGATGGAAGGAATATTTTGAGGAATTGTTAAATGTTGATGAAGATAGGGAAGCTGTGATTTCGTGTATAGGGCAAGGAGGAATAACATCTTGTAGGAGTGAGGAAGAGCCAGTTGTGAGTGTGGGGGGAAGTTCGTGAGGCAGTAGGTAAAATGAAAGGGGGTAAGGCAGCCGGGATTGATGGATAAAGATAGAAATGTTAAAGCAGGTGGGGATATAGTTTTGGAGTGGTTGGTGCAATTATTTAATAAATGTATGGAAGGGGTAAGGTACCAGGGATTGGCAGAGAGCATGCATGGTTCCTTTGTATAAAGGCAAAAAGGGGGTAAAGAGAGTGCAAAAATTATAGGGGGATAAGTCTGTTGAGTGTACCTGTAAGGTGTAAAGGTAGAGTTATAATTGAAAGAATTAAGAGTAAGACGGAGAATAGGATAGCAGATGAACAAGGAGGGTTTAGGAAAGGTAGGGGGGGTGTGGACCAGGTGTTTACAGTGAAACATATAAGTGAACAGTAAATTTTGATAAGGCTAAAGAGGTCTTTGTGGCATTTATGGATTTGGAAAAAGGGGTTTTGACAGGGTTTGGGTAGGGGGGCAATGTGGGAGATGTTGCAAGTGAATGGTGTAGGAGGTAGGTTACTGAAAGCAGTGAAGAGTTTTTACGAGGATAGTGAGGCTCAAGTTAGAGTAGTAGGAAAGAGGGAAATTTTTTTCCCAGTAAAAGTAGGCCTTAGACAAGGATGTGTGATGTCACCCGTGGTTGTTTAATATATTTATAGATGGGTTTTAAGAGAAGTAAATGCGAGGGTCTTGGCAAGAGGGGTGGAGTTAAAAGATAAAGAATCACACACAAAGTGGGAGTTGCACAGCTGCTCTTGCTGATGACACTGTGCTCTTGGGAGATTCTGAAGAGAAGTTGCAGAGATTGGTGGATATATTTGGTAGGGTGTGCAAAAAGAAAAAATTAAAGGTGAATACAGGAAAGAGTAAGGTTATGAGGATAACAAAAAGATTTGGTGATGAAAGATTTGAATATCAGATTGGGGGGAAAAGAGTATGAGGAGGTGAACTTTTTCAGATATTTGGGAGTGGACGTGTCAGCGGATGGGTCATGAAAGATGAGGTGAAATCATAAAAATTGATGAGGGGAAAAAAAGGAGTGGTGCACTTAGGAGTCTGTTTGGGGGACAAAGAACTTTGTCCTTGGAGGCAAAGAGGGGAATGTATGAGAGTATAGTTTTACCAACGCTCTTATATGGGTGTGAAGCGTGGGTGATGAATGTTGCAGCGAGGAGAAGGCTGGAGGCAGTGGAGATGTCATGTCTGAGGCAATGTGTGGTGTGAATATAATGCAGAGAATTCGTAGTTTGGAAGTTAGGAGGAGGTGCGGGATTACCAAAACTGATGTCCAAGGGCTGAGGAAGGGTTGTTGAGGTGGTTCGGACAATGTAGAGAGAATGGAGCGAAACAGAAAGACTTCAAGAGTGTATCAGTCTGTAGTGGAAGGAAGGCGGGGTAGGGGGTTTGGCCTAGAAGGGTTGGAGGGAGGGGTAAGGAGGTTTTGTGTGCGAGGGGCTTGGACTTCCAGCAGGCATGCGTGAAACGTGTTTGATAGGAGTGAATGGAGACAAATGGTTTTTAATACTTGACGTGCTGTTGGAGTGTGAGCAAAGTAACATTTATGAAGGGATTCAGGGAAACCGGCAGGCCGGACTGAGTCCTGGAGATGGGAAGTAAAAGTGCCTGCACTCTGAAGGAGGGGTGTTAATGTTGCAGTTTAAAAACTGTAGTGTAAAGCACCCTTCTGGCAAGACAGTGATGGAGTGAATGATGGTGAAAGTTTTTCTTTTTCGGGCCACCCTGCCTTGGTGGGAATCGGCCGGCGTGATAATAAAAAAAAAAAAAAAATAATCTAAGTCTGCTCGAAATGCCTAGCCATGCTAGGTGTTCTAGTGGCCCCCTCTGTAATTAGTATTTTATAACATGTAAACCACACAATACCCAAAACCTGTAAACCCCACATTGTAACCTTTATAGAGAATAAACTTGAATTGAATTGAATTATGCAATGCATTTTGGGCAAGCTAATCTTAACCCAAAAACAGTCCAAACGTATATATACGTTCACTACCCCAGTGCCCCGAATATTTTGAAAAATAAAAAAATCTTTTTTTTTTTTTTTTTGTAGAAATAAAGAGCACACTTTTCTAAGTGTTATAGGATAAAAAAAAAATTAGTGTCAGTAATTACCGACAATGAGGGCATGAAGTTTTGGCACTTAGCGATTACCTGACGGCAACATGGAGCACTGCCGCTTGCGGAAATTCTACATATTTACCATTTTTTTTCCATTTTTTTTTTACTTGGTTTTCATGATATGATACTTATGTTTTATAGTAAAACTTTGGATTTCAATGTCAGTTGTGCTTATACAAACCCAAAATTATATTTCAAAATTATCATACTGTCACAAACACACATGTACACACTGATAGGTGATTTTGGCACACCTGGCTGAATCACACACTATTTTCTACAGCTACATACAAGTATTTACATGTCCCACTTATGTTTCTAGAACCCCACGATTGTATGATATTCTATGACGCATGGATTCATACAGAGTGCCACCCCCAGGAGTGGTGAAAGCACATGGTTGAGGGGGTGCTTGGCAGTTCTTTGTCTGTCCACCCACCGCGCCATGTGGTCCAGGCAAACCCTGCCACCCACCACTAATTCCTCCATCCCCGCGTATTCACCTTCATGATCACTTTCACTATCATGGCCGGGGTTTTTAGATCGTGACCTGCCACGACCCTTTCGTCGACTGCAAATGGCACACTGCCTGAACGTAGGCGATTGATGCCTAAAAAGACGCTTCACTGGTGAAATAATGATCACTATCTCTAAACGAATCCTCCCAATGGCATAAAGTCAATCTCATCGTCACTTACACTTTCACTATCACTATGGTAACACTTGCCACTCCAGAGGTGCTTGGCCCAGGGTCTGGTGTGGCCATACTGGCCACCCCAGAAGTGCTTGGCCCCAGGGTCTGGTGTGGCCACACTGGCCCCCCAGGTGATGGGCTGAGGGACATCTGGGTTTTTCGTCCCAAAATTTTCACTAATTCCTTGATTATTAGTAGCCACATCTGTGTCAGAGCCACTAACTGATGTTCTTATCACTTTCCTTGAAAATAGAGTGCTAATATGACAAGGCGTGAGTGAATCACGAGGATGTGCCGTGATGTTGACCCAAGATGGAGCTGAATGTAACTGGTGCTACCATGCGGTAACCAGGCATCCCCGATTTTTTTTCATATGGCACGCACTGAGTGTGCACACCCATTCTTTCGTGTCTAGGCGACTCAGGCCTATCGTGCCAATTTTGAAGGAATGAAAAAGGAAACGTAAATATACATTTGGGGCAGTAGCGGTAAAAATGTATATATGTGTATACGTTTGGACCATTTATGGGTTAAGGATTACAGTGGACCCCCGCATAACGATGGCATCACATAGCGATTAATCCGCATACCGCTTGCTTTAATCGCAAAATTTTGCCGCGCATACCGATTAAAAACCCGCTCACCGATTTTTCCCTCCGAGACCGTCCAATGTGCGCCCTCAGCCAGCTTCACATGTGCCGCCCGTGCCATTATTTACCAGCCAGCCTCCGCGGTAACATCCAAGCATACACTCGGAATATTTGTATTTTTACAGTGTTTTGGGTGCTTTTTTTCGGAAAATAAGTGCCCAGGGCCCCCCAAGAAAGCTTCTAGTCCCAAACCCCGAAACCACCAATAAGGGGGTTTTTCCAAATAAAAATAAGAAAGAGATCTTTGATAAGTATGAAAGTGGGGGGTATCGCCCCCCTAGCAAGTTGTACAAAAAAACCCCAATAAACCATCGTACTATTGGGGGCACCAGAAAGACAATCAAGGGAAGCTGTTCTTGAAAAGGTTTAATTGTTTCAAAACAAGACGCAAGTGAGGGAAGTGTTGAGGACTCTTATTGGTGGGAAAATAAAAAAACAGCTAGCGGGAAATAGCGTCTCTCAAGCGATCATAGGGAAAAGGCTAGGAAGTTGCATGAGGTTTTTAATTTAAAAAAAATGCTGAAATTTGGGATGATGTAGGTTTTAAAAGGCCACAAAGGTGGTTTTTGAGAGTTTTAAGAACGTAGGGGCATCCATAGTGTGATGGCATGGTGGGCGCCAGTTCGGACCACAAAGCGGCTGAAAAATATTGCGGAATTCAAGGATACATAACAGTGAAGGACTAAACCTGAAAAAGTGTTTAATTGTGATGAAACGGGCCTTTCTGAAGAAAATCCCAAGAGGACCTACATTACTCGGGAGGAAAAGGCACCCCCAGGACATAACCTATGAAAACAGGCTTACTTTGTTGATGGGCCCAATGCTAGTGGTGATTGCAAAGTTAACCCTTTTTAGTGAACACTCTGAAACTCCAGAGGTTCAGGCAAAAGAATGTCCTCAAGGGTAATTTGTGTGTGTGTGGAGGGCAAACAGTAAGGCATGGGTCCCTAGGGACTTTTTCTATAACGTTTTCACCAGCATTTTCCCCAATGTGAAAAAATTACTAACTGAAAAAAAATTAGCCTTAAGTGCCCCCTGGGTTAACAAGCCCCTGGCATCCAAGCGTGGCAGAGCGCTTTATGGGGACATGAGCTTCATTAAGGGGGAAGTTTTTGCCTCCTAAACCCCTCCCCCTCAGCCCATGGCCACGGGTTTTTGCAAACTTTAAAAAACTGACACAAAAGCCTGTTTGAAAGGTGTTTGTAGTGACCTCAAAAACTCAACTGACCTTTAAAAGGTTTTTTGGGGAGAGCCTTTAATATCCCCCAATTGTGTAAAACCCATAGGTAAAAGGGTTGGGGGGAGGACTAAGAAATCTTGAACTCTGCTTGGAAAAAACTGTGGGCCCAAAAGTTAACAAAAGGGATTTTTAAGGGGTTTTAGGCTAACCCCGGGGATTTTTTCCAGTTGAGGAAACCATTGGGCTTGGAAAATCCTTGGGTTGAGGGTTTGTGGGAGGTGGGAAGAGTTGGGGGAGGGGGACAAAGAAGAACTAACCAAAGTGAGCGATAGATCAACTTTAACAGCAAAGGCCAACCCGAGAAAAGGTTTTAAGGGGGAGAGAGAAATTTAAGAAGTTGCCCACTACAAAATTAAGGAATCTGTGCAAAGTGGCTTTAAGTGCAAACCTTCAGGATGAAAATCACCCTCACACGCCTTTTTAAGCCGTGGTGATTATTACATGACAATGTTGTGAAACACTTTAGGAAACATAAAGGAACGAAGGTACGGGCCACTAGGGACAGATATTTTTTTTTGTGCGAAAAAAAGCCAGTGACTCTGAAGCTGGCCCCTAGTGGCATAAAAGAAAAAGGGGAAGAAAACCCCAGAAAAGGACTTCCCACCTCAAGTCAAAGGGAAGGGGGATTCCCTTCAAAACACAAACACTCTCCCCCCCCCTCCCACCCATAAAATCACCAAATCTTAAATAAAAGTAAGTGATGAAGGGCTCCCTTTTTCAGTTGGTGTTTTAAAAATTTAAAAATTTCATGTGGTAAAAAAATTTTTTTTTCATACTTTTGGATGTCTTGCAGGATTAATTTTTTTCCATTATTTCTTGGGGGAAAAAAATTTCATTCACATCCCGTTATTTCGCATAACAATTACCCCTCTTCCGGTTTAAAATCTTATGGGGGGGTCCCTGTAAATTTTATTTAAACCTTTCATTTCCCAGAACCTAAAATTAATATTAGTCCCAGTGTTTATTTAAAAATAAAAATACCTTCTGAAACGATAATCTTTTTTTTTAAGGAAGTACAAAAAATTTGGGAAACTAGCGGAATTTAAACGGGGCAGAGTTAGCGTTCAGGGGCAATTTACACATCAGCAATTTTTCCTTTTGAGTGCTATTTTTAACCAATTATTCCATTGCTCCATTTGACCCCCTTTTTTACTTTTTTGCTAGTTTTCTTCGTTTTAACCATTGAGCACAAGAAAAACCCCTCAGTATACAAATTTCCTTAAAGTGCCAACAGTCAGTAAATTTGGCCCGTTACACAAAATTAAAAAAAATCCAATTTGCAAATGAGTGAATATAAACTTTTGGGCATTCCCGGACTAAAATATTTTCCCGGTTCATTGATCACTTCCCCGCCTCTCCTTTTTACACTTGCCCTTTCCCTTTTGAATTTTAATCACACAAAAAAGTTCTAAATATTTTTTCCGGGTAAAAAAATAAAATCAAAATATGTAATTGGTCAGGTTTACAGCATCTCAAGGGTTGAAAACAATTTAATTAAAATCCATAAAAAAGACCAAGGTGTAAAGGGGGCCTTTTTCACCTGAGGAAAATCAACAGTAATTGAATTTTCTGCTACTTTTGCTCAAATTTTAAGCACTTAGCCCCGCAGCAACTAAAATACTATATTTCAGTAGTATGTCTCCATTCTAACAAATGATACAAAAAAACCATAAAAAATATCCTAACCGAAACCCCCAAATTTGGTATTTTAAGTAAACAGAAGGTATTTTTTGCTTTTCCCTTCATGGGCTGCAGGGGGGAAGGATTATTTTTTATACTGTGTGCACTCATTCAAGCCCAAATTTCCCTCCCCAACCAAAGGGCCAAAAAATTTACTACCCCAAAAATTATCTGAGAAAAGCTAAAACCCAAATGATGTAGAACTATGGAGGGATCCTTGACTCAATGACGGTTCTGTGGGACTCCCCCCTGAAAATTTAAAATTTTAAACCCTAGTTTGATTTACTTCTTTGGGAAAAACAGTACATTGAGTCGGGGTTAAAAAAGGATAAATTTGGCCCTTTTTACAAATAAATTACAAAACATTAAATTTTGAAAGGGTTCAGTAAATCTTTTTTTTTTTAGGGAAAAACGTTTTTGAAAAAGATGGGGGAAATTAAGGCAGGGAAAAAATTTTATTTAAATTTTTTTAAAGTCATAACATTTATTTTGGTTTTAAATAGGTGCTTTTTAAAAATTTATTGAAGAGGGGCCCCTGAGGGGAAAAATTTTTGGTTTTTTTCAGTAAAGGAGTTCAAAAAATTTTTGGGCCTTTTATCAGAAGGGTTTTTTTGAACAGGTTGAAACATGTATGCAAAAAAATTTTAAAACTTAAATTTTTAAAATTTTTCATCTTACTTTCAAAACCCACAGGGGTCATTCAAAAAAAAGATGGGGGGGGTGGAAGCTTGTCCACCGTCAGTGAGTGCGAGAAGATCTTTTCCCTTTTGTATCATCTAAAATTTTTAAAAATTTTGAAAAAGGATGTGTGGAGTTGTTTGGGACCCTTGGGGGGTTTTGAGAAATTAAATTCTAAAAAAGTCCTATTTTCCTTAGGAAACCCAATTTTTAAGGTGAAAAGCGTTGTGTTCCCCAAGCACAAAACCCCATTGGTGGGGTTTGGGTTTAAAGAGAAAGTACAAAGTGACACCAAAGTTTGGGGGATAAAGTAAAATTTTTGAGGGGACTCCCCCACATGTAAGGATTATACAGACTTGGAAAATGGTAGATAATCTGGTTTGAGTAGGTAAGAAATGAAATTTAAAAGACAATTTTTTTTGGTTTGACTTAGACATTAACTACAAAAAAAATTCAAAACAGTTTAAAATTTTTATTTCTTTTAAAGTATAAAAAAATATATTTTACATTAAAAAAATATTGTTAACAAAAGGGGAAAGGGCCACAAGTATGCATGTGCTTTTTGGGCAAAATAACCGATACTTAAGGACTACTTAAGTTATTGGTGGAAATTTTAATTATATTACATTATTACAAAAAAGAGGGGTTTAGCAAAAAATATTCCCAATTTAGTATAATTTAAAATTAGAACAATTTATAATAGTACAATTTTAATGGTTTTAAAATACTTAAACTGATTTAGTGATTTAAATTTAAATGGGTTTTATTTTGTTTTAAAAACTGGCCCCAAGATTTCAGGTATGGAAAGTTTAAAACCCGGGTTTGAAGGAACAGGAAGTGGGTTGAATGATTGGTTTTTTTTGGGTAAGCAGTTTTGGGTATAGTTATTTTTTGGGAGATGAGGTGATTTTTAATTATAGCTCTAAAAAGTTTGGCAACGGGGGCCCTTTTCCCATTTGTTTGGGCAATGAATTCCAGATCTTGGGGCCATTATGTGCATTGTTTTTTCCCAAAAAGGGTGGGGATACAGGGGGATGTGTTGGGCCTGTGTGTTTTTTTGTAGCTTCAAGGGCAAAAGAGGGGGGGGGGTTTATGTAGGGTTTAATGATTGTATATATAATAGGGGGGAAAAGTTTTTGTGCCTGGTGTTCTTTTGTACAAACAAAGACAGATTAGGGGGGGGGTTTTATGTAGGGTTTAATGTTTGTAAATTTAAAAATGGGGGATTTGTTGGGGGCCGTGAGTTCTTTTGTAGCTAAAAGGGCCCGTTTGAGGGGGGGGGTTTTAATGTAGGAGTTTAAATTTTTGGGTATAAAAAAAAATTGCTTTCTTGTTTAATTTGTGACAAAACCCCACGGCCAACACCAGACAAAAAACTTTCTCTATGACATTCCCCTGTCCGCTAAACCTTTAAAAAAAATTCAATGCTGTAAAAGGGCCCCTAAAATCGGGAAACCCCCTACCTGAAAATTCAAAAACGGGCAGACACTTTCATCATCTTCAAACAACCATAAAGAAAACATCTTATCTCCCTGATAAAACCCTCTAAACAAAAATTTTTACAAAAAACCACCTGGGGGCTAACACTTACACTAAATCACCCATTTGACCATAAACAAAAATATAAATTTTCTCAATCTCAAAATAATAAAATCTTAACATTAAATAATTTTTGGCCGGGTGTTTACCCCAAATACTGAAACTATGTTTTGTCCCAAAAAAAAAAAGCATTCACATTGCTAAACTCACAAACTGATTTAGTCACGCCATAATCCCAACTTACCTCAAAAATTTTGTAAATTTTAAATTTAAAGTTTAATCTAAGTTCCCAAAAATGCCTACCCAAAGCTAGGTTTTTCTATTTGGTAACCCCCTAAAATTATTTTTTTTCTAATGTAAACCACACAATAACCAAATTTGTAAACTCGGGCATTTAACCCTTTTTAGAGAATAAACTTTAAATTTTAAATTTGAATTTAAATTTTGATGAATAGGGGGGGTTTGTGCCGTGTGTTCTTTTGGCAAATAAAAAGAGCAGTTTGGGAAGAGGGGGTTTAATAAATTGGGTTTAATGTTTGTAGTGTATATAATATATATTTTTAATATTTATTTATATATATATATTAAAATATATATTTTTAATATAATAAATTATATATATATATTTTATATATATTTAAATATTTAAAACACAATACATACATAAACAAAAACTACAGTGGACCCGGGTTTAAACGTTATTTTTTTACTCCGAAGTATGTTAGGTGCCATACGGGCCCGAATTTTTTCCCAAAAAGGGAAATTTTGTGAATAGATTACCCTTTTGGGGCCCCCAAAAAACCCATACAGTACAAATCACTTACATAAATAAATTACATAATTGGCCCCGCATTCGGAGGTGTTCATTATGGGGGGGCCACTGTATAAAATACATACACGTAGGTTTATACACACGTGGTCCCTGGGGAAATGAATTTAAATTTTGGGTTCCCAAAAGGCGGGTCGAGAAAACCAGTTAGAAACGAATTTTTTTTCCTTTTAAGGAATAAAAAAAATTTGGGATTAATCATTTCAGCCCCCCAAAAAAAAAAACTTACAAAAGCATTTAAAAAAATACATTACTTAATTGTTTGAGTTTTGAGCTTTTGAATCCCAGGAAACCCATGTATATAATTTTAAAAAAAACCTGCGACTACCCAAGGACTCAACCCATGTTTTTTGGCCCTCCTTGTGGTCCTCATGGTAAAGGCACTCCCCATGGGCAGGCCAAATGACTTGGGTTCAGTCCTTGCTAGTAAAACAATTTTTGTAATTGTTTGAATCCCACTCGTTCGGGGTTACAATAATAACACACCTACCATCCGATTTACGACCTGCTCGACTTACACCACTCGACTTACGACCGTGTTTTTTATCCAAAATTTTCGGGGAAATAAACAACTTTTTTGTGTTGTAACAAGTGTTATCCCAAACCTTTAACAGTAAAAAATTCCCAAAACAAAACAAATAAAAAGAAAAAGTAAAACATGAAATCCCCAAAATAAAACAATAAAAATGTCATTACAAAAATGTTTTTTTGATTTTCAGAGTAAAGTTCACTTACAAACCATTTCGCCCTTGCCCTTTTCCCGGAAAAACCAAAACTGGGCCCGTAAGTCGGGGGGCAGGTGTAATATATAGTATTCTTTTTTTCTTTTTTTTAAACATCCCAGCCGTACCCCATGGGGGGGGGGCCCAAAAGGAAAAAAAAAAAGTTTCCCCTTTTAAATTTTAGTAATATTACAGGAAAAAGGGGTTTACTACCCCTTTGCTCCTGGCTTTTTGGGTCCCCTTTTTACGCCAGGGCATGGCTTACGGAGGAAAAAAAAAAAAAAAAAATTTTTCCCCATTTCCCCATGGAAAATTTTTATATATAATATATATATTTAATATTTTATATTTATAAATTTATATAATATATATAAAAAAATTTTTTTTAATAATATTTATTTAAAAAACCAGTATAAAAATACTATAAAAACCCACCCTGCCCTCTGGGAGGGGCCCCGACTTTTAAAAAAAAATAAATATTTAAAAATATTTATTTTATATATATATAAAATTTTATATAAATTATATATATTTATATATATATTTTATATAAAAATTATATTTTTTACATACATATTATTATAAAATATAAATATATACATCAAGGGCCCCCGGTTTACATTTTAAATTTTTTCCAGAAGTAGTTCAAGGCCATACTGCCCAAATTTTTTTCCCAAAAAGGAATATTGTGTTTTTAGTTTAGCCCAATTTCGGCCCCCAAAAACCTTCATTTAAAATGAAACTTACATAAAAACACTTACAATTGATCGCTTTGGGGGAGCTGATCTTTAAAGGGGGGTCCTGTAAAAAAAATATATAAAATTGTATGTAAAATTTTATATATATATATATATATTAAAAATATTTTAAAATAAAATATATATAATATATATATTATATATATATATATATATTACACCACCACCCGACTTACGACCGATTTGGGGTTCCCGAAAAACCGGTCAAAAAGTAAATGGTCGTAAGTCGAACTTTATTACTGAATACAACAAAAAAATTTTTGTAATGACTTTATTTTATTTTTTTATTTTGGTTTTTCCCATTTTTTCTTTATTTTTTTATGTTGTTATTTAACGGATTTTATACTGAAAGGGTTTTAGGATAAACATGTGTACAACACAAATATTGTTTTTTTCCCGGGAAATTTGGCATAAAAAAAACGGTCGTAAGCGAGGGGGTCGTAAGTCAGGGTTGTACGTGGAGGGTGGGTTTTGAAATACGTAAAAATAATTGTCTGCCGAATAAAAAAAACCCGGCCCATTAGCAAGCCCCTCTTTTAAAAATTTTAGTCCTTTAAAAAATTTTCTCTTATACTTTTAAAAAGATATTTTTTTTTTCCATTTATTTAAAGGTAATAATTTTTAAATTTGCACCAAAAGAATCTTAAAAATTCCCGGGATCACTAGGCTTACAAAAACCCCATTCTAAAAATGACAATGTTTTTGGAAAGTTTGATGTGATTTTAGTCTGATAGGCCCCAGTATTTTTTTTATTTGGAAAAGGGTTTGAAAAAAAAATTAAATTTTTCCTCATATGTTTTCAACAATAGTGTTTGAACTTATTTTTTTTCCCGGGGAATAAAATAATATTTCTAGAAAGGGAAAAAATAAAGTTTTTTAAAAAATGAGAAAGATAGGGGAAGTGAAAATTTGGGACCCCGTAGATGTTACTATAAGGGCAGAAAATTTTAAGGGGTTTAATTTTAAGGCAATCAAAGTTTCTTGATGTTTGTGACAGATGAACTGTATACAGTTTTAAATGACCGAACCCAATCGGGGGTTTTAAAAACCTAGATATTAAAAAATGATAAGGTGAAAATTGATAGTAATGGTTGTTTTTAATAGCATTATTAACCTTTTTAAAAGTTTAATTATTTTAGCCAAAACCCAACAAATTTTAAAATTTTGATTTTTTTTGCAGAAATTTAATACTAAAAAAACCCCAAAAGTGAAATATTTTTTTTTTTTGTTAGGTTCAGAATTTTTTTTGGCGAAATTTTTGCAAAAACAAAAATTTTCGCTTGTTTTAAAATGGCAAGATGAGCTTTGGCTTTTAAGCCAAATCGCAAGTTCGGGCCAAACCCGGCACGACATTATTTATATAAAATGTTTTGTTTTTTTTTTTTTAAAAAAAATTAAAAAAATATATATATTATATAAAAATTAAAAATTTATATTTATATATTATTTTTATATATATAAAAATAATTTTATAAATAGGCACATTTATATAAAAGGGAATTTTGTATATCAAGTAATTTTAAAACTCTTGAAGAGTAAAAGGGGTGTGTTGTCGGGCCCCGGAATGAGCATAATTATCGCTAAATTCCCCTCCTAAAGCAACACTAAATAAGAGAGGGAGTTTCCCATGGCCCCCAAAATTCGAGAGCTTTTTAAACCCCTTTCGGGGCCCCAAGGCCCAAATCTGGAGTCATGCACCAGTGCCCAAAGAATTTTAAAAAAAAAAAATTTGTTATTTTTTTTATAAAATCTTTAGAAAAACTTTTGTGAAGGTAATAAAAAAAAAGGGACAAAAATTTGGGGGAAAAAAACGAAATTTGCTCTCGCAATTTTAAATGTGTCACGTTTTTACGAATCGGCAAATTTGGGCTGACTTTGACCCCTTTTTAGGCAATTAATTTTTCCCAATTCCCAAAAATTCTACTATTCATTTGTTTACTTCCATTCTATGATTGAGCACAAAAAAATCGCCAATCAACGGGTTTTAAAACAAACAAAAAAAAAGGTGATGGGAAAAAATTTTTAAATTTTCCCAAATTTAAAACACAAAGTTCAAAAAATTTTTTCCAAATTTAAAAATTTGGGGGTCCGAATAAACAATTAGGCATTCCGGGAAAAAAAACCCAAACATTTCCTCTTTTCATTGGTTATTTTTTGGGGCCCTTTCCCAAATAAATTCCTTTTTTGATTTTTTATTCACATAATAAATTTTTTAAATTCACCAAAAAAATAAAGATTTACTTTTATAAATACGTAAAAAATTGTATAAATATCACCCCATTTTTGTGAATGTATTTAGACCCCCCAGCTGACGTTTTTTTTAGAGTGGAGGTCGTTTTTTTTATTTTGAAATGGGAAAAAATTTTAAAAATTTCCCGCTATTTTGACTCAGTTTAACCCATTTCCAGTGCAAAAACCAACAAAACCCTTCTCTTTTTCCCCTGTAAAAAGGTTTCCCCATTCTATAAAATTGAGACCAAAAAAATCGCAAATAAACTAAAAAAAAAAACATACAAAAAACACTGCAAAGTTGCTGTTTTAATCAAAAAAACAGGATTTCATTTTTTTTTTTTTTTTCTTCATTATACCGGGCGTGCTGCGGGATTTTTTTTTGTGGGCCACATCCCACATAGATGTATTCTCTCTATCTGGGCCCCAAATGTACCCTAAAAGGGTTTATCAGAGTGACCCTAAAAGTTTATGGCGTAGACCCAAAGGGTTTTGGGACACCCCCCTTTAAAAGCCGTAATCTAGGGGAGGGCCCAAAAAGGGGTTTAAAAGATGGGGGAATTTAAATCAGCCCTTTCAGGGGGGGGAAAAGCCCCTGGGAAGCTTTAAAAATTTAGGGGGAAAAAGGGATTTTTTGGGGAAAACAGAAGGGAAGGCAACATGAAAAATTTTGGTGGAAAACCCTTTAAAGGGCTTACAAAAAACATAGGATGTAACATGTCTTTTAAAAATCCACTTTTTGGACTCACTTTAAGGATTTTTTTGTAGTGAACTGTGAGGGCAATTAGTAAAGAAAAAGGTGAAAATTTTCACCAAGATTTTTCAACCAGGGAAAAAAAAAAGGAAATCAGGGCAAATGGAGCACAAGAATGCTTGCGGGATTTGTTGCTGGACATTGGGCAAAGATGATTCTTAAGCCCACTAAAAAGCGAAAACCCCAAAAAGGGTTTAGAAAGTAGATAGGATCAATTTTAAAAAAACGTACAAACAAAAATTAAACTTTTAAAAAAAATATATACCCTTTTGATCTTAAAACCTTAGCCAATAAGCTTTTTTAAAAAAGGTGATTTTTGGGGATTCAGCCCTGAAATTAAAAAAATTTTAAATATTCCGGGTAAAAAATTTGGGTTGACCATTTGTAATGCACAGCAATTTTTTTTTTGGGTTTTTAAGGGTTTTAAAGGGTGATTAGTCACAGTAAAACCCCAAACAAAAATACCATGAGGGGGTTTAAGGGGTTTAGATTTGGGTGTGGAATGGGTTTAAGTAGTCCCATTTAGGGTACATAATACTGTTTTTTGGGAGACGATCCCTACTGTTTTGGAGGGGCAAAAATGATTCAAAAATTTTTCACAGTAATATTTGTAGGTTTTTTGTTTTTGGGTTTCCAGTAGGGGTTTTTATGCCTTTTTATTCTTTTGTTGTACGTAAGTACCATAAATGTTATTTGCATCAAATTTATGCTAAATTTTAAGGACATTTTTAGCAAAAAAAAGTTATTTTACTCATTGAATGATGAGATTGTGAGTGTGAAGTGTTTTTAAAGAGATTTTTATTTGGGCATACTATGGGTGTTAAATTACGTCTTTTTTCGTTTTTTTGTATGTAGCGGTTGGAGACGAAACCCCAGGGGTTTTTTTCCAACCCTCCCAATGAGTGAAAAACAGAAGCCTGTATTTTTTTTTACATGTTGGTGGGATTGCTGGTGTTTTTTTTTTGTCTCATAAACATCCCCAGATTTCAGGTACTTCTTTTTTACTTCCTTTTTTCACTTAGGTCACACTACACTTTCATGAAACTTTTGGGGTTATACACACTCATCTGATTTTTCTTTGATTTTTTTAATAGTTTTTTTTTATTTTTTTTCCTTTCATATCATGGGGGGGTGGAATAAGAATTTTTCCCTTCAAAAACCCCTGTGTTTTGGAAAAAGTCAACTAAAATCCCCGGGAGAAAGGGGGTGGAAACCCCTTTTTTCCCCCTTTATAACTTACTAAAAAACAAAAGAAAAAAAACCGGGCGAGTGGGATTTTAAAATGTACGGGGTTGTTGGGGAAGGAAAAGGAAAGAGTGATTGTGGTGTTAGAAAAAAAAAAAGTGGATGCCCTTTGGTTTTAAGTGAAACAAAGCTGAAGGGGTAGGAGATTTTCCAGGGGGGAGAAATAAAGGGGAAATTAGGTCAGGGATTTCAAATTTAGAGTTAAAGCTAAGGAAGAGTAGCAATAAGGGTTAAAGGGGTAATTTTAGGGCAAAGGGGATATTTTAGGAAAAAAATTTTTCCCAAGGGATTATGTAGAGAAAAAAAAGGGGTTTGGGGTGTAAAAAGGGGGTTTTATAGAAAGGGTCTTTATGCCCTTTGGGGAGGAGAAAGGGGTGGAGAGAGAGAGAGAGAGAGAGAGTTTTTGGGGGGATTTTGATGAGGGAAAGGGGAAGTTTTAAAAAACCAATGAGAGAGTACTTGTGGTTGGGGATTTTAATGCTACAGGGGGTTAACAATGTTGGGAGGAGTATTTAAGTACATTTGGGGTTCCCGGGGGGAAATTTTAAAAAGGGGGACCCTTTTAATTAAACCTATGGGGTAAAAAGAGGTTTGGTAATAAGTAAAAATTTTTTTTTAATAAAAAAACAGGATAAATAAGTATACAAGGTATGATATAACACGAAATAAGTGTTAATTATGTTTTTGGGGGAAAAAAAAGGGGTTTTTGGGGGGCAGGCTTAAAATTGTGGCTTTTGTTTATAGAGGGGCAAGGAAATTTTTTCTTTATTTAGTTTAGCTACATTTTAAAGGAAGAGGTAGATGGGGACAAAAAGAATAGGGCAACAGCAAGAAATTGAGAGGTGAAAGGAAAAAAAAAAAGGGGGGAGAAGGAATTTGGGGGCAAAGATAAAAGCAACTATTGGCAAAAAAGGTGGGCTGGTGCAAGTATGATAGGGGGGGGGTTGAAGGGGGTATGGGATATTTTTAAAAGTGCAGTATTTTTGGGAAAGGGGGGCAGAAGTTTGGGGTTTATAGGAGGGTGGTGCTGGGGAAAAAAAAGAAATTGATTGGGGAATGAAAAAGTAAAGGGGGGATAAAAGAAAAAAAGGGTAGTTATGAGGGGTTTTTTTAAAAAGCAGAAGTGATTAAAAAAGGGAAAGAGTATTTTGAACATAAAAAAAAAGTGAAATTGTGGTGGGGGGTGAAAAAGGGAGAGCAAATGTTTGGTGGGGAGGCTTTGTCAAAAATTTTTGCTGAAAATTAAGAATTTTGGGAGTGAGATAAACAAAAAAGAAAGCCAAGGGGAAAGCAAAGGATTTGTCGTTTAAAAAATAGGGGGGTTAGTTGATGGGGAAAATTTGGGGGTATTGGGTTAAAAGGCGGAAAAATTTTGGGAACTTTTAAATGTCGAAGAAAGGAAAAGGGGGGCATAATTTCATGCATAGCCAGGGGGGTATAAGATCTTTTGGAGTGGGAAAAAGAAACAAGGGTTTTGAGTGTGGGGAAAGGGGTTTGAGGCATTATGGGAAAGAAAGGGGGGAAAAACAAGGGGGTTTTTAAATGCGGGGGCGAGGAGGCGGGTTTGGGGGCCCGGGGATGGGGGTGTCTAAGGGGAAAAAATAATTTAAAAAAAAAAATTTTTTAAAAAAAAAAAGGGGGAAAAATTTGGTGGTTTTTTTGGAAAAAAAAAAGGGAAAAATATTGGGAGGAAAATTTTGGGGAAAAGGAGGTGGGGTTTCCCCAAAAATTTAAAAGGGGTAAAGAAAGGGTTTTTAGGGAAGGGGTTTTTTTCCCAAAAAAAATGGATTTTTGGTAAGTAGAAAATTTTTAACCCGGGGAGCGTTATTAATTAAAATAGGGGAAGGGGAACAGGGTTTGGGGTTGGGCCCCAAAAAAGGGAAGGGGTGTTTTAAAAGGGTTTAAAGGGCCCCCAAATTGGATTCCCACCAAAATGCTAAGAAATTTTAAAAAAAAAATTTTTTTAAAATTTTCTTTGGAAAAAGGGGGGAGGGGAAAATTTTTTTTGAAGGGGAAAAACAAAAAAATTGAAATTTTGGTTTGGAAAATTTGGGGGTTAGTTCCCCGGGTTTTAATTTCAGGGGGTTTTAAGGCCCCCTTTTGGGAGTTTTCCCCAATTGGCCAAAATTTTCCCAAAAAAAATTTTGTTTTTTTCCCTTTTAATTCTAAAATCGTTTGAAGGAAAGAAACCCAAAAATAAAATTTTTTAAAAAAACAAATTAAAAATCCGGAAAAATTTTAAATTTGGGAATTTAAACCAAATTTTCCAAATTTTCCCCTTTTTCCAAAATTTTTCCCCAAATTTTTAAACTTTTTTTAAAGAAGCCAAAAAAATCCTTTTTCAAATAAAAAAATTAACAAATTTTTTCCAATTTCCAAAATTTTATTTTTTTAGGGCCTTTAAGGCCAAATAAAAATTTTTTTTTTGTTTTTTTTATTTCAAATAAATTTTTTTTTTAAATTTTTATTCACACCAAAAAATAGGGAAAATTTACTGTTATGCAATCCCGTAAAAATTGTTAAAAAATCCTCACCAAAATTTTTTTAAATTTTATTAACCCCCCAGTGACGTGATTGACGTTTTAGGTCGTTTTTTTTTACTCTTTAAAATCGGCAAAAATTTAACATTTCTGCTAAATTTTATCAGTTTCAACCATTTCCCGTGAAAACCCAAACAAAAATTTATCTTTATTTCTGTAATTTTTTTTTTTTCTTCCATTCTACAAATTTTAGACCAAAAATCGCAAATACAAAAATAAAAAATAAAGAAAAAAAAAGGGAAAGGTTTCTGTTTTTTTAATTTGAAAAATCATGATTTTATTTTTTTTCTCTCATTAAAACACATGTGCTGCAGGAAACTTTTTATGTGGTGCACACATACCACATTGATGTATTCTCTCTATTTGGCCCCAAAAGTACCACCCCCAGTTATCAGAGTGAGCTTAGCTCATTTCGTGAGCCCAAAGGTTTTGGGCCCCGAACGAAAGCCTAGATCTACGGGGGGACCCTGAAGGGGGTTAAAAAGGGGGGGTTTGGGGTATTGGCTTTTGGAGGGACGGCTAAACTTTTCTTTTCCGGGGGGGCGCCTCTGGGGGGGAAAGGTGGGGGTTAAATTAAAGAAATTGGGGAATTTTTGGTGAAATGGAAATGGTTGAAAAAAAGATTTGAGGAGGGTTAAATTTTTTTTTCCTTTTTTGGGGCACCTCCTCGGGGGAAATGTTTGATGTGTTAAAAAAAAAAAATTAAAAAAAAATTATATATTAATATGAAATTTCATTTTATTTATTATAAGTTGGGGAATGAAAAAAAAGTCAGTTTTGTAGCGTGAAATGCTTGTTCCCCCTTGACCACCCCTGAGTACCATAAGTTTTTATTTTAAGGAACAGATAACATGTTATTTGGAGTTTTTATTTATTTTTAGTAACTTTTTTTTAAAAAAAAGTGGTTTTCCCAAGCTTTTAGCCATAATTCGTTCCAGAAGGGTGTTCGAGTGCGTTAGAACGAATTTTTTTCCCCAAAAAAAAATAAGAGTTAGAAATTTGTCCCCGTTTTTAGATCCCCCAAAAAAACACTTTCAAAGCCTTACAATAATTTCATAACTGTTTGAGTTTTGGGGGCTGTACAAAACTCAGGGTTTCCACCGTATTTTCAGGGAAATTAATTATTTTATTTAACCCTTAATTCTCTTAAATTTTTAGGTTTTGGGGAAAAACTGATGGCACGGGAAACCCGGTTTTTTTGGGATCGCTGGTTTTAAATGGTGGGATAATTGGGACTGCTTGGGGCCCGAAACTTGCCCCTTAATTTCCCCTTTTCCCAAATCTTTTTACAAATACACTGTTGACCCTCCTTATTTACCCTGTAAGTTTGGGAGATCTTTTTAAAATTTTATATTTCATCAAAGGTTTTTTCCATTGATTAGGTCATTTTTTATTATTATTACATTTATTATTATTTTATTTTTATTAAAATTATTATTATTATTATTATTTTTATTATTAAATTTTTTATTAATTTTTAATTTTTATTATTTTTATTAATTTTTATTATTTCCCCCGAAGGGCTCTAAATAACAGATAAAAAGTGGGGGGGGGTTTAAAATTATTTTATTTCCCAATTTTTTCTGAAAAATTTTAAATTTGTTTTTTATGATGGTTTTAGAGTACTGCTGGATACAGAGAAACTGTAACTTTTAAAACATAGGTGAGAAATGTGAGAGGGGAAGTAGAATGATTTTGAAGGAGGGTGGGCAAATTAATTTGTCTGCTCATAATGCCCCCGGCAAGATAGTAGGTCTGCCCACAATCATTATTGTAAAATAAAGGGAAACTCAATTTTTAAACTTGCAGAGAAATAAAAATTGTATTGTATTGTATGGGGGGGTGTGATGATAGGGGGGGTGTGAGGGTGGTGGGAAATGTTTAAAGGGGGGGGTATGTGAAATGGGGGGAAGTTGGGAAAAAGGGGGGGAAGCGAGGTGGCAATGTGGGGATAAAATATGCAGGTTTTGGGGGGGCGAGGGTGGTTGGTTAGAAAGAGAATTTTGAAAAGTGGGGGGGGTTGATTTTTTAAAGAATTTTTTAAAAAATGTTGCGAAGGTGGGGTTTTAAAACACATGGTGCTTTGTTTTTTGTACAAAATGTAAAACCCCATTTTTTAATACGTACGAAAAAAGAAATTTAAATTTGTTTGCTGTTAGTGGGTTTTGGTTTTCTTCAGCCTTGTTAACAAAAAATTTAAATTTTTAAAAAAAGGGCCCCAGAGGTTATATTTCATTTTGAATTAAAAATGAGTTCAATTCCTTTTTCAACTTTAAAAGTATTTTTTTTTTTTAAATTTGTTATAACCGTTTTCTTTAATTTTTTTTTGTTTCCCGTTAAACCCCTTTTATGGGTGTCACATAGATCTGCCTTATTTTTTACCCGGGGCCCCCACATAGATTCCCCGCCTAAATTCTAGCAGTTTAAAATTTGGCGTGGGGCCCCCCTTCCCAAAAAACCCCCCCCCCCCCCCTTCCCCCCCCAAGGACCCCCAAACCCCCCCCCCCCCCCCCCCCCCCCCCCCCCCAACTAGGTTAAAATATGAAAAAAAAAAATTTTTTATGGGGGTAAAAGAGGCAAAAGCCTTTCTTTCCCCGGCCCAATTGAAATAGTTTTAAACCCGTGACAAGAAAAAAATTAAGTTTTAATGGTCAGAGGGGCCCCGTTTTAACCCCCTTGGGTGTTTTTCCCTTAAAAAAATTAAAAAAATAAAACCCTCAAGAGCCCAAAAATTTTTAAAAATTTTTTTTACCCCGGTTAAATTTTTAAACCCTGAAAAGGGCTCAAATTTTTTGGGAAAAAAACTTTTTTGGGAAGAAATTTTATGAAATTAATGGGGAAAACAAATTTTTCGTTTTAAGGGGCCCCCCAAAATTAGGAAAAAAATTTTTTTTTCCTTTTTTTTAATCCACAAAAAACTTTAAAAAGGCCCTTGCCCCCAAAATTAATGACACTTACCCCCTTTTTTTAAGATTTGGTTTAAATGGGGGAAAACATTTTCTTTTACAAAGGGTCCCCCCTTCAACCCCTTGAGGGGGAATTTTTCCGGGGTTTTCCCTTTTTCCCTTCCCTTTCTTTTAATGGGCCCCTGGACCACCTTTGGATAGGCCTCGGGTTGCCCAACCCCAAAAACTTCCTTTAACCTCTTTCTCCCCTTTTTACCCAATTTTTCCCAAAATTTTTGGGCCCCCCCATTTTCCAAAAAACAGGGACCGGAAAATTGTAAATTGAAAAATTTTTTATTATGGTTTTAGTTAAACCCACTGGCAAACAAAAACCCCAATCTTTGAAAAAGGGGACAATTGGGGGTTCCCAAAACGGATTGGGGGTTTTTCCGGGGAAGCCCCAAAAATTTTTTAAAAAATCTTTCTTAAAAAAACCATACCAATTTCTCCCCTTTTTACCAAAAAGGGAAAAGGGAAGAAAACTTTCCCCTTTGGGGGGAAAGGTTCCTTTTAATTTTTAAAAAAAAAAATACTGTAAAAATAAAAAAAATTTTGGTGTTTTTTGGATTTAAAAACCCAAATTTGGGGGGTAAAAATTTTTTTTTAGGGCCCTTTTGGGGGGGTACCATTTTCCGTCTCGGAAAAAAAAAATCGGTATGGAGGTTTTTTAATGGATGCGCCAAAAAATTTTTCCTTTAAAAGTAAATTTTGTTTTTAAAAGCGTGAAAAACAATACGTCCATCCCCAATGGGGGGTCAAACTTTATATCCCAAAATATTTAAACCCAAACAAAAAAGAAAACTGGGGGAAATTGGGGAAAATTTTTTTTTTTGTGTGAAAAAAAAAAAAAATTGCAAAAGGTCCCGGGCATAATAAAAAAAAAAGGTTTTTTTAAAAATTTTTGGTTTTTAAAAACCCAAAAATTTAAAGGGATTTTTTTAATTTTGGTTTTAAAATTCCCAATTTTCCAAATTTTTCCCCTTTTTTTAGAAAAAGGGGGAAACATTTTTACCAAGAAAAGTGGGTTTTTTTTGAATTTTGAAAAATTGGGTTTCATTATGGGACAAAAAAACCTTGGGGAAAAAAAGCTCCCCCAAAATTAAGTGGGAAATTTCGATTTTTTCCAATTTAAAATAACCCAAAAAACCCCCTGGCCAATCACCAAAACAAGCTAAAATTTTTTAACCCATTTTCACTATATTATTTAAAAATTACATTTTTACCCCTAAAGTGGGCAAAAATTAAAATTTCCAAATTTTTTTAAATTTAAAAAAAAAAATTTAAAACAAGGGAGGGAAAAAAAGAGGGCCCCGGAAAAATGACTTTTTAATTTTTTAACAGAATTGTTTTTTTATCCTTGCTTTTTTTTTTGGTTTTTTTCCTTGATTTTGAAATGGCATCTTTTTTAATTGGAAAAAAAAATTGGCCCAACCCAAATTTTGGCCATAAAAATTTTTGGGTAGTTGGGAAATTGGAAAAGGGCATTTTTTTTCTTAACATTCAAAAAAACAAAATTTCCCCATTTTAGTTTTTGGTTTTTTTTAGAAAACCAACTTTGGGGTTTTTTAAATTTTTACCTATCAAAAGTAAGAAAAAAGGAAAAACCAAAAAATTTTAAAAAAGTCCCCAAAGTTAAATTTTTCCCCCGGAATTTTTTCCAAAACCGTTTTGCCGGATTTTTTTTTTCGCAAATTCCCCAACCCCCTTTCCAAATCGACCAAATTTTCCCCTTTTTTTAAGCTAAAATTTTTATCATTGATAAAAAACCCCCCCCCTTTTTTTTTTTTTTTAATTTTCCCCTTTAAAGTTTCAAAAAAAAATTAAATTTGGGGTTTTTAAAATTTTAAAAAAGATGCTATTTAAAATAATAACAAAATGGCAATGCCCGAATTTTTTTGGGTCAAAAAGGGACATTTTTTTGTTAAAAGTCAGTCTTTCCAAACCCCCTCCTTTTTTTTATTATCTTTTTTTAAAATTTTGGAATTTTTTTTTCAAACCCAAAAAAATTGAAAACGTTTTCCCCAATCTGCAAAAAATTTTGGGGAAAAGTTTAAATAAATTCCCCATTATGGCTGCAAAGTGGCTGTTGGGACCCTTTATTGAGGGGTGGCCTTTTTTTTTCTTCCCTTCCCAACCAAAAATTTCCCCCACTTTGTCCCCCAAATTTCAATCCCTTTTTTGTAAAAAATTTTTTAAAAACCCGTTTCTTTGGGGGTTTTCCCCTTTTTCAAATGTACTTTTTCGTTTTTTTAAAAAAAAAAATTTACAAAATTTCACCCCAAATGGATTTTTTAATTCCAAAAAAAACTAGTTTTTTTTTTTCCATTTTCCCCCCTGTTGGCCTGCCAAAAAATTTTTAAATACTGGGGCCCCAAATGGGGGCCCCCAAAAATATTTTACAATTGGTTAAAAACCCCCCAAAGGTAAATGAAAAACCCTTTCCCCGGGGGGGTTAGAAAATTCTTTTTTTGGTTAAAAAAACAATTTTTATGCCCAAGGGTTAAACCCAAAGGTTTTTTAATTGGAACCCATTCCCTACCCCTTTTTTTTATTTTTAAATTTTGGTTTTTAAAAAATAAATTTTTAAACCCCCAAATTTACGGGGAAATAAGGGAACCTTACGTGCTTGGGAATTTTAAGCCCCCCCTTGGCCCCCGGAAAAAACGTGGTTAAAAATTTTTTTCCAAAAAAAGAGGGCCAAAAACATTTTTTTTTTCTTTTTACCTTTTTTCCAAATTTTTTAAGGGGAAAAATCTGTGGGGGTTTTAAAAATTAACCCTTTTGTTTAAAAACTTTTTTCCCTTTTAAAACAAAATTAAATTTAAAAAAATTAATCTTTAAATTTCCAAAAAAATTTCAAAAGTTTCAAGGGGTTTTAAAAATGTTCCTAAGCCCCCGGGGGGTTCAAATTTTTTTTTTAAAAAAATTAAAAACTTTTTTCTAAAAATGCTAATTCACCAAAAAACCAAAGGTTGGGTAATGCCAGGTAACCCATTTTTCTGCTAGTTTAAAAAGGGCGGGAGGGGTCATAAGGAAATACCCCTTTTAAGTTTTCCCCCCATACTGGGGGTTTAACCTTAACCCCCAGTGGGTGTGAGATGAGTATAGGCAAACACGGTACACCTCGGCATAATAAAGGTTAAAAAAGAAAGGAACCTGGATGAATGTTTTATAAGTAAACCACTTTATATATATATATACAGTGGAACCTCAAAAAAACGAACTGCTCCCCAACCCCAAACCCAAATTTTGTAAAATTTTTTTTTTAAGTTTCTTTTAAAAAGTGTATTTTTTAAAGGGTTTTGAAATTGGGCTTTAAACTAAAATTTTCTTTTTTCCTTATGGGGGAAAAAATTCATTCGGTAAAGGCACCGAAAAGACTTCTGGACTGAAGAAAGTTTGATAATTTTAGGTTCCCCTGTATTTTTGTGAACGGTTTTTTGTTTTTTCACTCGTACATGTATTGTAGAAAAAAAAACTAGGATGTGTGGAGGGTTTTTTTGACTGTGTTGGTGTTGAGGGCAAACAACCCATGAGCAACCCACCTACCCTTTCCCTTTTTTGATATTTTTTTTATTGCAAAAGCAAGGGAAAAAATAATACTATTAAAATTTTAAATTTTTGTAAAAATTTATTAAAATGTAATACAGTGGGGAAAACCCCGGGAAAAGAACAGCTTAAATGGAACAATTATGTAAGTGCTTTTGTAAATGTAATTTTTGGGGGGCTGAAACGGTTAAACTAATTTACATTTTTCCTTAGGGGAACCCAAATTCATTTGGGACAGCACTTGAACAGCCTTTGGGAAGAAAAAAGTTGGGATTTCCCGGGGTACCCTGTAATTGTTTTTATTTACAAAAAGCATTCTGGAAAAAACACAGCAGTTAGAGATACAACAGCCCTGGGGGCCCTCACAGCCTTTAAAACCCAAAAAAATATTAACGTGCTTTATGCCCCTTTAAAACTTTTCTCGAGAAATTTTTTTTTTTCATGGTTTTTGGATAGCTTTTCATTTTAATTATGATGGTTATTCTCTGTAAACATTTAAATTTTGTAAAACATCATTTTTTTAGCCGTATGCTATGGGTTTTTTTACTGATATGTATGAACAATTTCTATACATAAATAAAAATGGGTTTAAAATTTTTTGGGTTGCAATGGGGAGGTAGTGTCAAATAAGCAGTGGAAAAAAACAGTTTTACAAAACCTGGAAGATTTTGGGGTAAGGCCCCCATGGCATTGATCAACCCCGGGTGTTATTTCGGGGCCCTTCAATTTCCCAAAATACAAACCCCCGTGATTAGTCTGGGACAGGGGCTTTAAGGGGCATTTAGGGTTTTAAAAAAATTTTTTTAAACCCCGGGGTTGTTGCAAGCCCCCTTTTCCCGAAACTGTCATTCCATGTGAAAATTTTTTTGGGAAAAAAAAAATTTTTTTTTACTTACAAATGATAGAAATTTTTTTTCCTGAGGGTTTAAAAAAAGCCCCAAAAATACAAAATTTTATCGAAAACTTACGGAATTAGCTCCCCCGAAAATTTGCGATCTTTTGGGGATATATACGCATTTAGTGATTTTGGGCCCACTTTGAGCCTTAAATTTTCGGCTAATTCCCCTTTGTTCCGGTCGACCAAATCATAGCATTTCTTAAACTCCATTTTTTCCCATCAATTAAGTACAAGAAACCGCCCCACTTTCGATTTCAATTTCCCAAAGAAATGGGCAGAATTTTGGGAAATTTTGGCCCCAAATTTTACACAAATTAAAAAAAAATGCCCAAATTTTAAAAAAGGGGCCCCGAATTAAAAAGTGCAGACCTTCTTGGGGACTTAAAAAAACCATATCCCTTTTTCTTTGTCACGTCCCAGGCCCCTCTTTTTTTCTCCTTTCTTTTCCCGTTTTTATTTTTTTTTCACAAAAAAAATAGAAGATTTTTGTTTGCAAAAAACTGCATTAAATTTTAAAATGGTCCCAAAATAATATCCGTGGTTAGTGGAAAAAATAAATTTGACTCCCAGTTGTTTTGTATTAGACGGGTTTTGGGGTAAAATTTTTTACTCTTTAACATTGGTTAAAAAACGAAAATTTCCCCCTTTGAGCTCAATTTCAAGGTTTGTTTTCCCTCGTGAAACTAATCAGAATCATCTCTATTTTTTGTAATATGCTTTTCCCTTCTATAAAAGAACCAAAAAAAAATGAAAATACACCTCAAAATGGCGTTTTTAAACCAAAAACACGGGCAGAGTTTTTTTTCATTATGGAAGGGGTGCTTTCAGGGTTTTTTTTTATACAGCACACACGACCACCCAGCCCCCCGGGCTCACATGTGGGCCCACCACTTTCTTCGCTTGATTTGGGAAACCCCTTTGAAAAAAAATGAGTAATATACGTCCGAAACACTGGCTCGTAAGACTTTTATGTACACCGAAACAATCAAAGGGTTTTAAAAGGTTTAGAAAACTATTGGAAATAGTTTTTTGATCCCTTAAGTATGTTATTTTAAAATTTTTGTCCTTTATTTGCATAGTGCATTTTCTCAGGTTAAAATCATTTTTACACATGGAATATTAGAAAGGGATTTATTCCCATTTTTATGCCTATGTGATTGTTGCAGCTCTTTCCCGAAAAGTTGTAGCTCAGCTTTCATTTTTTTTGAGTGTTGTGAGTGTATATGCCAATAGTATTTATGGATCCTTTGTAAAGTGCATTAAATTGGTTCCCGCATTTTTAAAAATTTTGTAATTTCCCCTTTTAAAAAGGAAACAAAAAGTACCAGAGTTAAACGGGGTGCCCCGCATTAAGAAAATGTATTTTCTTTTTTGTTTTCAGGGTCAAAAAATTTTTTGTCTGGCTTCTCACCCTCAAACTTTTTCTTGGCCCCCCCTTAGTTTTTTTTAAACTCTTTCTCAGGTATACGTTTTTAAATTTCTTTTAGTAGATGTCATTTTTATTATTATTTTCATTATAATTATAAACATATTTAAACTGAACCCCCATGGGCCAAAAAATGTGCGCTTTTATTTATTTTACATATTATTGTTTTATTATTATTTTATATTTTTGGGGAAAGCCCTTAAACCTACAAAAAATTATACCGGGATTTTGGGAAAAAAGGCAATTGTTTTTAAACCAAGGAAAAAAGGGAAAAATAACCCCCAATTCCCTTTTCTTTTGGTAATAAAAAATTTTGTATACAAAAACAAAAATCCCGCAAAAAAGCGCAGAGCAAGTTAGATAGGAAAAGGGGTGGAGGCAAAAGTTTTTATGACTTGACATCTGTTAAGTGTTTAGCAAGGTAACATGTAAAGAAGAGGTTAGGGAAAAAGGGGTTTCCAAATTTTGATCCTGGAGGGGGGAGGGAAATGCTTGCACTTGAAGAAAAGGTAAGGATATTTTTAAATTTTGATCAGTAGTTCAGTGCCCCTCGGGGGAAGACGTGATGGGTGAAATGGTGAAAGTTTTTTTTTTTTTTTTTTTGGCCCCCCCTACCTCGGTGGGAGAGGTTAGTTTTTTTTAAAAAAAAACGTGCCAATACCCAAAATATTTTTGTTTGTAATCCAAGGGGGGAAAAACAGCTCCCAAATCCTTGGATTATGGAAAAGAAAAATTGTTTTTTTTGCTGATAAAATTTCTAAGTGTCTTTAAAAAAATTTAAAAATATACCCGGGCTAAGTTTTGGCTTTTGCAGCGAGCGAAAATGAAAAAAATTTTAAAAGGGTTTCCCGTCTCGATTTTGTCCTTCAGTGGGGGAAGATTATATAATGATCAGTAAACTGAATCACAAAATTAATTTTACATGAGCCAAGTTTTTTGATCCAGGTATACATGTTTGCCTTGGAATCATGTAATGATCAGTCTTCTTTTGGAGTTTCATAGGAGGCAAACTGCTTAATCATTGCCTCTGGTCAGTCTCTTTATATTTGGTAGAAATTTAGACATCAGAATACTCTAGGAAATATGTAAATATGCATTGTGTTCTTTAAAGTTTAAATGTAATTTATTTTCTTACAGGCTGGCCTTATTGGTGAGTTGCTCCAAAAGTTCCAGTGGTGTATTCTTGTGGCAATAACTTACCTGGGCTTATCATAGGTCTACACTCCTGGTCACTAGAACAACAATGGCAGAAACCTGAGCTGTATATTTGGACTCATGGAATGGTTTCTTTCTTTATCATTCAGAGAGTAGGTAAGCTAGACTGAATTTTTTTTATAATTAAATCATTATCACAGTATATTTATGGAGAAGTGATAAACCTGTGTGGATCATTCAGTGCTGCACAGCAAGGAAAAGACTGGACAGTAGAGGGAGTGGTTAGAAAGGTTTTTTTTCTTTTTTCCTTTACACATATCAGTTTTTATAGACTAAGATCCGTTACCCTACCTCATCTCATTTCTGAGCCCAGCCCTCTAAGGTATACTTCCACCCCCTGGGATATGACCCACAACAGTCAACTAATCCTCAGGTACCTACATACTGCTAGGTGAACAGGAGCAGCAGGTGTAAGGAAACATGCCCCAGATTTCCACTGATGCCACTGATTGAACCACATACACTCAGTATGTGAGCTAAATGTTCTACCAACTGAAACAGTCATTGAGAGAATCTGAATTAAAGGTGGGACTGCCAGAGAGAAGGGCAAGTAAGAATGTCAGGGCATTGAAGAGAAAGTAAAAAATGAAGGGTGCATACCCTCGGAATGAAGGCGACAAGGAATTAAAAGATGCTGGATATCAACACATCCTGACAATTCTCAAGTTGTGCACAAGAATTGTTACACAAGAGCACTGGTTCTCACAGTCAACCTGACTCTCTCATTGACTTCTTGACAATGACTGATTTACTCCACAAGCTCTGATGATGATACCTTTCGCACTCCCCTCAGCCCTTTCTACCTCAGTCTCTTGCTGCCCTCTACCCTTTCACCATCCACTGCCTGCTGTTCTCCATAACCTATTACTCATCCACTCCCCTTTTGCCACCTGATACCCTCGCTTCCTTCCTGCCCTGCAGCGCTGTATAGCCCTTGTGGCTTAGTGCTTCTTTTTGATTATAATAATAATAATCTCACAGTCAACAGTGATAAAGAGATATTGTACTTAGATTTACATCATTGATGCTAGTGTTGCTTATGTAGATCTATGCCTTCAGCACAGCACTCTCTCGTAGGCTTGTGAGTGTTCAGTTTTGGCCTAGACATAAGAGAATGAGTCTGTGTATGAGTGTGCACAGTATAAAAAAAAATCCTGCCTCATGCAGTGTGTGATGGGAAAAGCAAATATCTGACCTTGTGTTTGGCTTAAAGTTGTGACTGTGAAGTGTTTTTCTAGGGTGGTTTTTATGGTTTTATTGGCTGTTTCTTGGCATCAATCAGCAGAATGAAAGAATACTAGCAAAGTACAGGTAATTTTCGTTAGTTTTAGACCAGAATTATGGTGAACCCTCTCATTAATAGGAGGGATGGGGTACGCAGTATTGCTGATTTTCCAAAACTCCCAAATTATGAAATTTTACATGATCATTCAGTCGTCTTCTAAACCAACAGACTTGGTCCACTGATGCAGAAGACAACCTGACACTTAAGATTATGAGCATTGTAACCTGTAGCACTACTACAGTAAAGTGCTGCTGTGTTATTTATTCTGAGTTAAAGGAGCAGTAAAGCTCTACCATTGAAAATAATGTAGATGGCACTGAGAAGACATAGATGGCTGAGAACACACAGATGCTTAGAAAACATAGATGGCTGAGAAGACATAGATGGCTAAGAAGGCATAGATGACTGAGAAGACAGATGGCTGAGAAGGCATAGATGGTTGAGAAGGCATAGATGGCTGAGAAAGATTAGATGGTTGAAAAGATGTTTAAAGAACAGGTTTAAAGAACTTATCTAGCTTCAGTTGCTCATCACATTGATGCTGGTCCCTTTTGATACATTCTCTAAGAATTTGTAAATATGGATAATGGGTATTCACTTCACTTTCATTGGAGAGGTCAGTGTACTCGATTAGAACTTAAATTGCATCTTGTACAATAGACAGCTTTGGTAACCTCATAGTCTTCTCTTTGTCATCATCACTATCCATTTTTTGTGCCAAGAGACTCCTTTGCAATTTCTGGTAATCAGGATCACCAGCATTTTCTTCTGACCATGGTATCACAATTTCCTCTGTAACTATTTCTCCAACCCTCTGAAGGGTACAAAGAAAATCACTTGCCTCCAACCCCCTCAAAGTCCAACTCAATATCAAGGCTATATAACAGTTTTTTTTTTCCCTGTCATTAGGTAATGTCCTTTTCATTTCCTTCAGTGACACCACAAGGTTGAAGATGGCAGACTTCAAGTTATACCTTTTGATTTTCAACATACTTGGACCTCTGGTGTGTCCTTCCAGTTCTTTATCCACTTCAATCACTGCCAGTGCCTCATCTATGTACCTAGACTGGCACAGCCTCTTGCAGGCTGCATTAATCCAGTGATCCATAGGTTGTATCTGGGAGGTGGTATTAGGGGACAAACATGACCTTAATTTTTATCATCTGTGCTGCTTATATTTTCACCCCCTTGGGTGAACAGGTACAATTCCTATGGTCTGAGCTCAGATGTGAGTAATGGTGATAGTAATGTAACCATTAATATCCAGCAACCACCACCAGACCAAATCTGGGATTGGCAGGAAGATGCATATTTTGTGCTTAATACCAATCAGTTTGATGACACATTGGAATTTAGCCTAACTTTACCCTGGGGAATGAACTTAATTTTTTGAAATGTATTTCAGTGAGCTGCTGATGAAAATTGTAGTGAGGGAAACCAATACATACTTTAAGTATACAATGGTAAACATGTTAGTTTTGCCACAATCATGGCTATACCAGTGGAGGACACAACTTTGGCTGAGATGCATCTTGTCACAATACTACTTATGCCACATTCAATCATACTGGCCAGTTGATTACCTAATTTCTTTCCCATCTTCCAGTGATCTCATCCCCATCAACAGATTTATCTTGCTACTACATATGCTAATAATTCTCAGACACGAGGCCTGACAGGAATAACATGTTACACAAGATCAGAAATGTTTTTGTATTTGAAACAGAAGTTCATTGTGTATTTTTATCCCCTCAAGGAAGGTTCCTTGATGTTGGTGAGGGGCTCTTGATTTAGGGAATTGGATCTGTGCTCCAGTTCCTCGAATTAAGCCTGAATGCCTTCCACATCCTCCCCACAGGCGCTGTATAATCCTCCGGGTTTAGCACTTCCCCCTTGATTATAATAATAATGTGTATTTTTATCCCTTCAGGAACCTTGTCATTGACAAGTCTTTGATCCTTTTAAGAGGTAGACTGTCGTTCAAGCAGTATATACCAAGCAAGAGGGAACACTTTGGTACTGAGCTGTTCATGTTGTGTAATTTTTTTTAAACCGGCTTGGTATTGGATCTTATTTGTGAACAAAAAGCAAAACATTGAAGGATAACGGGAAGCTATTGGGAATCTCAGTGGGGTCTATGTTAATTAACCTCCCTATGGTGTATCGAAATATACCTAGTTGGATGAATCTTACTACAGCCAGCTGGCCCAGTGGTTAACACACTGGCCTGTGAGTTTAGGATTCAAGCCCCACTCATTCTGTGATTCGCTGCAGTCTTGTTAGTATTTAGATTTCATGAGTCATGATGGCAGTTTTGAAGGAACTTGAGTACCCCACAGCCATGCGGTGTGGGATTCTTCTGTCAAAACCTGCATTCATGGTCACACTGGGGCCCATGCTAACTTGTGTAAAAATAAAAAATACATATACATAGTTGGATGAATCATATTAAAACCAGCTGGCCAAGTGGTTAACACACTGGTGATTTCACCCACCCAGCTTTACATCTCTCTTCACTCCTCCACTATACTTGTTTTGCTTGCTCTTTTCTGAGAATTAATAAAAGCCCTTTTGGGGAAGAATTTTTTCTTCAGTAAAGTGCCATAAACCACACAGTATCTTGTTTCCAAATAGTTGATGTGAAAGAATTTGACAGAAGTGGACCTCCGCAATCCTTCCATATACAGGATAGTCACTGATATTACTAGACATTCTTTATTTGTTCATTGCCCGTTTACTTTGTCCCTTTTCTCTTTGCCTACGTTAACTCGCCTTCTCTTCAGTTACCACCTTTCTATGTTCATGTAGCTTCTCACTGTTCCACTCTGTGAGAATTGTTAGGTTCCAGTATCTGTCAGCCATATTCTGTTGGACTGCCCCCACTATCAATGAGCACGCAGTATTTACCTCCAATGTTGTCACCGCTCTACTGCCCTTACCTCTTCAAGGGGGGGCTCCTTGTTGTGGTGAAGAGGCTCTTGGTCTGAGGAATCAGACCTGTCGGTCTCCTTCCTCAGACCGAACCTAATTACCCCCCAATCCCCCCCCTCCCTATCCCATCCTCCGCTTTTTTCTTTCCTCCCCACCCCTCCCTTTTGCCCTTCCTCTTTTTGGCCTTTGGGATTTCTCCCACAGGCGCGCTAGTTCCTAGGTAGGGGAAAGGATACCGGGGTCCATCCCATTCCGTTGAGGGTTTTTGGGATGGGGTATTTTGCCGTGGAATCTGGATCGCCTAAGGATGTCCCGATCCCTCTCCGGTATCCCGGAGTAGCTTTGGGTGTCTTTCGGGCGACGGGTGTGTCTCTGGAAGCCACCTTTCAGATTCTGGGGGTGGTGGCCAAAGGAGGTATGCTTTGTGGCGGATATCCGGCCGCCCTCTCTTTTGTCCACCGAGGTAGCTCGGCAGATGTGAGGTTGCTATCCCGGATTGCTGGTTACTGGGATGAAGGGTAGGGTATGGCACGGGTTTCCCTGCTGCCAAACTGTGCTACTACGGTGCTGAGGTCCTCTTGGGCACGGAGGGAGATTTCTGGCCCTTTCATTCCTCCTGGGAACTCTTCCTCCCCGCTCCCCCCTTTTTTTATTCTTTTTTTTAATTTTATTTTCTTTTCTTCTTTCTTTTTTTTTCTTAAAAACAAAAAGCAAAGGAGTAACCTAACCATGAGAACCAATCCATGAACCCACTACCCCCGGGGCCCCTTCTTGATACCGCACCCCATTCTGACCCTGCCTTGTTTTTAGACCACTCTTCGGACACTCCTGATGCCCTGTACCTCTTGCTGGTGCTGTTTTCCTCACCCTCCCCCTTCAGGTACCGGGGCTTTTGACTGACTCCTTCGATTTGTCTGAACTCTGCTCTCCTTTTACTATGCTTCCCGGCTTCTCCCTCTAGGGTCCGGCAAATTTTCGAATCGCCCCGCCCATTTCACACCGGGCCAACTCCGGGCCCCACTCCTAAACGCCAACGTCAATCTCCTGATGATGCTCCTTCGTTACCTTCCCATTCTAAATCGGAAAAGACCGACACATCATGCACTCCCTCTCCACGCTCAGTTTTCGGACCACACAATGGACTAAATTCTTTACTTTAAGAACCGACTTCTTCTTCTCCCCACCTTTCTGACCATAGTATTGGCAAAGCGCTCCTGCGTCATGTTGTAGAGATATTTCATTTCATGCTCTCAAGAGCGGTACCGCATCGTCAAATGTCCAGAATGCTACCCAAGCTCATGATCTTTCTCTCCTTTCGAATATCGATACTACTCATATCATTATTGAAAAACATCTTTCTCTCAAATTTTTGTAGTGGTACTGTCCCTTCTGCCCCATACCATAGTCCAACAGAATTTCCAAATCATGTGGCAATGACATTCTTGAACAGCTGGAACCCAGGATCTCCCAATCCTCAAAGTAGACACTTACGTCCTTCCTGCCCGTGGGCGGAGACGTTACCCTTGCAATGTGGCTCGTTTAACTTTTGACAGCCGAGAACTCCCGTCCTCTGTATATGTCGCGGGACATCGGTTTTCAAGTTCGAAAGGTGATACCTACACCACAACAGTGTAGAAACTGCTGGCGTTTTGGTCACCCAGCGAAATATTGTAGATCTATGGCCGAATGCCCATCTGTGGGGGCCGACGACCATTCTAAATACATCTTTGCAGTCAACCTTCATCTTGCCTTAATTGTAATTTAAGCTCACCCTTCGTACTCCGCCGTTGCCAGGTCTACTTAAGTGAATGTGAAAATCCGTTGCCTCAAAGAGGCAGAAGGTCTCCCTTATGCTATGGCAGTTACTTTATCCCGCCTCCAAGGAGAACTACCCCGTGTTTCTTATTCTCGGTTTCAAAACATCCCCCCCACTTTTGTGGTCCCATCTTCGCAGCCTACTCTGTTGTTACCCCTCCCATGCCCTCTGGCATCAAATCCTTTTGCGTCCTTGCTCTACGTCCCGACTACAATCAGTCGTTCAAAACATCTTCGCGCCCTTCCCACAACCCCGTATCGACAAGCCCGTACGACACCAATCCCAAACGCCCCTCTCTTCTCAGAAGTCCAAAAAATCCACTTGTTTAAATTTTTTTTTTCCCCTTCCTTCCTTTTTCCCCCTCCACACTTACCTTTCCAGTCTCTGTGCCTAGTCTTCCCCCTTTTCTCTTTTCTTTTAAAAGTGGGGGAGATTCACCCTCCTCCCAACATGCCTTCCACCCCCTTTCCCCTCCAAGTTTTTTTCCCCTCTTCTCTGCCCCCCGGGTTTCTGCCTCTTCTGTACCCCCCCCCCCCCCCACACTTCATCTCCAGTCCTAACACTTTTTCCTCCCCCTCTTTTTTGGGTACAGTCCTTACTGTCCCAATCTTTTATTCACCCCCCCCTTCTATCTCCAATATGGTCTCCCATACATCTTTAAATTTCAAAACACGAACCATTTCAAATATATTGCAAACAAACCTCAAGGGACCGTTTCACTTCCTGTTCCCTTCCCTTTTTCCCCTTCCCCCATCTTCAAAACCCCATTCTTCGCACGCCCCGTTCCTTCGCTGCTTGAACGTCTTCCAATGCCACCACACATTGACTTTCAACCCCCTCTACCCGTAGGTCCTTTCCCTACGGATTCCTGGAAATTTTTTTTTCATCCCCAATCAGGCCTATTTACAGTGGAATACCCCGGGCCCAGGGAATCGGGTGAGCTTCAGATTTTTTTGCCCCCCAGGTTTTCCCGTTGTGCTTGCACAAAACCAAAATTACACCCTGTTTTCCAACCTACTCAGGCATAATTTTTTGTATTCTTCGGACCTTTCTCAGAGGGGACCTTTAATGAAAGGGCCCTTCTTCTACCAATGAATTCCGACTGTCAATTTTGTCCATACCCCGCGCATTACACTGACCCGTTCCACTTGAAAAAAGGGGTTTAAAACAATAGTTCTTTAATCTCTCTCCTCTCGAGCATTTTTATCCCAACTTTGCCTTTCTTTTTTCACCTTACCACCACCCTTCTTTTTCTTGGGTGATTTTAACGCCCACCATTTCCTCTGGGGGGGGTCTCATTGTGACTCACGTGGCATCCAGTTGGGAGGCTTTTCTCGCCTCTCACCCCTCCATTTTTAAATACGGGTACCCCCACCCTTTTTGATTTTCGTACCATACTCTCTCTTGCATCGATCTATCCGTCGCTCTTCCTCCCTGCAAAAATTTCACCGGGTCTGTTCAAAACCGGACTTACTGACAGTGATCAGTTCCAATCATTTTTATTTCTCCTTCCTATTCACCACCTTTCCGTAGCCCCCCTGGCAATTTGATGGGGAAAATTTGGGGATCTTTACTCGCAACTCACTGCTTTTTGTGGGGTTCCTTCTTCATCCCCATTGATGACTCCTACACCCTTCTCGACGTCATTTATTCCGCACTTCTCATTCTAACCCCAAACCCCGTGCAGGATTCTCAGAAGGCGTGCCTTGGGGGTCTCCTGCTTGTGCCGTGCAGTACGTCTGAAACGCCCCGCATGGGGAGGTACCGGACAATAGAACCGCTGGAACTTCTTGATTTAAGTAAAGCGGCGATCGCTCGCCAGTCTCCGTGAAGCAAGCGCACTTGCTGGCAGACTGTTTTCCCCATCACCTCTGCTTCTTCTAGAGTCAGTCTGGAAAAAAGGAGGAAATTGAGGGGAAAATACTCTCCTCCCCAGCCCGTTTCTACGGCGCTGGTGTGAGTACAAACCCCCCTCGAAGTTGCCATTAACTTGGCAAAACACGGGCCGTTTTTTCCCGGGGACCATCTATAAACCCTCGTTTCTTTCCTCAAAGTCTCCCAAAAGGGTTTATACCCTTGGGGACTTTTCTTCTCTCAGAGAAGAACAGTATAAGGGCCTTTTTACATTTTTAAAAAAAAAACTGGAGGCAACGCTCCCGGGCTTCCCGATCATCGCAGCGGGGCCTGACACTTTCATATTTGTATTTACAACATTTACATGGGTCAGCCCTTGTAGCCCCCTTTTACACCTCTTCAGTCTTATTTGGGCAAAAGGATTTTTCCCCCCATCTGTGGCATCTCCCATTGTTTCTCTCTTCCGAAAACCGGGTCTACGGGAATGATGCCTCCCACTTCGTCCCATCGCCTTACTTGAGTTTGCAAAGTGATGGAAGTCTTGTAAATGACTTCAATGTGGTTTTTTAAGACACACAACATCCTCCGCTAGCAAATGGCTTTCGAAAGGGCCGTTTTTCCCATAGACCCCTTACTAGTTTGGGATACTATTTCGAAATCCTTTTGCAAATAATCATCAGTTATTCCCATTTTTTTTTGCCCTTGAGAAGGCATATGACAACTTGGGGGTAAAATTTTTGGCCCAGGCACACTCCTTGGCCCTCCGGGGCAAACAACCACCCTTTTTAAAGAACTTTTTAACTACAGACTTTCCGTTTTTCGAGTCAAAATTTTTTCCCCCCCCGGACTTCCCAAGCTGAAGGTGTCCCTCAGGGAGTGTTCTAAGCACAACACTTTTTTCTCCTTTTCTATAAATGATTTGGGCCTTTTTTCTTCCCCCAAAATTTGGTCATCACCCATGTGATGACTCGCTATTTCTTGTCAGGGGCGCTGACTGTCATCTCATTGCATTTTTTCTCCACAGCGGTCAAACCCCCCTTTTTTACTTGGGGCCACCCCCGCATTTGGGGGTTTAAAATTTTTCCCGACCCCAAAAATCACCAAATTACTTCACTAGAAAGCTCTGTCACTCCCATCACCTTTGTATTCTATGGCTCCCGACCCCGAACTGATACAGTCAGGTTTTTTAGGGCCCTTTTCTTTGACCCTAGGTTATCCTGGAAACCTCACATTACCCCTCTGAAAATAACCTTGTCACAGCCCCTAAACCTTTTTTAAAACCCTTGCTCATCTTTCCTGGGGGGCTGATCGTCGAACTCGCTTCGCCTACATTCAGCCCTCGTTTTATCGAAACTCGATTATGGGACCAGATTTTTCAGCGGCCCTTTTCCTGCTACTCTCCCCTGCCTTAACCCCATCCATCACCAAGGATACGTTTGTGCCTTGGTGCTTTTTTTGCTCTTCCCCCTTTAAAACCCCTATGCAGAAGCAAATTTTTTCCCCCTTGTCTATCCCGTGATGCCCCCTTGCCTTTACTACTAATGTACGCTCTCACGATCTCCACAATTCCTTCCATTTTTAAATGGTCACCATATTAGAACATTCTTTTTTTTTGTTCGCTGCCCCGTTTTTCCCCCCGTCCCTTTTCTCTTCGCCTACATTTACTCTTTTCTTCCCTTCATTCCATCTTTTTAAAGTTCATTAGCATCTACTTTTCCCACCGCCCTGGGAATTCCAGTATTCGGGTCTTTCTTTCTCACTCCCTTTTTCGAAAACTCAAATGCCTACTGGCTTCCCGCTCTCTTTTTCTTTGGTCACTTCTACTCCCATTTTCAGCCACGCTGTGTACACAGATGGGTCTAAGTCTTCAGACGGGGTCGGTTCGCAGCAGGTTTTTTCCGGGCACGTCGTGCGGGGGGATTTACTATCTCGCTAGCATTTTTTCGCCGAATTGTGTGCCATTCTTGCAGCCTTATTCATATCGCATCTATGCCTGGCACATTTTGGTAGCTCAGACTCCCTTAGTGCTCTACAGCTTCACGAAAATTTGATACATCTCACCCCCCCCCAGTTTCTCCAAAACCAACTTTGGGTACGCCGTATCTCTACCAAGCATAAAGATATTATTTTTTTTGGGGTCCCGGCATGTCGACGTCAGGGCAAAGAACACGCAGAACCCGCTGTGCGGGCCCGCTACGACCTAAAACCCTTTTCCTATAGAGTGTTCCCTTTCTGGGGCTATTTTTCTGCAATAACACCCACCTTCACACCCGTTGGGAACAAATTGGTCAACTCTGCTTGGTAACAAACTTTTTCTATTAAACCGAGCATAGGTTACGGCCGTCTTCTTTTATATGCCCAGGTTGGAGACCACTCTCTCCCCCTTCGCATTGGCCACCTCGTCTTACTCATGGGTATCCATGGAAGGGACCCGTTCCCTTTTGTGGCATGTCAAGTTCCCCTAACGATTACCACATTCGTTAGACTGCCCCTCTACAACACAAGCAGAATTTTCCTCCAACGTCGCTTCGTTCACTACTCCTCTTTCCTTCCTTCTGCTGTGGGCCCTCCTTTAAACCTGACTCTCTCATTGACTTCTTGACAACGACGATTTTCTCCCAAACCTGATGATGATACCTTTCGCACCCCCCTCAGCCCCTTTCTGTTCATCCTTGCTGCCCTTTACCCTTTTACATCCACTGCCCACTGTTTATCCGTAACCTATTACTCATCCATCTCCCTTTTGCCCCCTATGCCCCGCTTCCCCCCGCCCTGCAGCGCTGTTAGTCCCTTGTGGCTTACCTTTTTTTTTTGATTATAATAATAAAATAATCTACGCCCTTACTTTACCCTTCCCTTCTTGCTGATGGGCCCTCCTTTAACCCAAACCCCCTCATTGACTTTTGGACAGCAACTGATTTTCTGCACAAACCCTGATGATGATAAGTCTAGCATTCTTCACAGCCGTTTCTACCTCAATCTCTTGCTACCCTCTATCGCTGCACTATCCACTGTTCCGCTGCACTCCGTGCCCTAATAATTATCCCTCTCTTGCTACCTAATACCTCTGCATCCTTCTCTGCCCTGCTGCACTGTATGACCCTTGTAGGTTTAGTGCTTCTTTTTGATTATAATAATTGATAGAAGTGGTTTTATGCTGATTTCACCTTCCCCCCCCCCCCATCAAAATGTGTATATTACGTATTTGTCCAACTATTTAACTAATTAATACTGTATTTATAACTGTAATTTATCCTTATCTTTCAGTTGGTGGCCTCCATTATTATCTTTACAAGCGCACCATTCTACAATTATCAGACAAAAGGTTTTACTCCCAGTTACCAGATGGAAGCTACAAATAACAAAAGTATTTGGTTTGCTAGTTACATTTCTTACTCATGGCAAGCAGTCTTATTAGTTATTGCTCCTTTTCTTAGTCTTACTTTCTCACCATTTTCTTTAGCTTACTGTAAGTATACTGATTAATATTCTTAGCATTTTTATAACTGCATGGAAAGACATTATATAATATTTATATACTTTTCCTTAATACTTAAAACTACAGTATGTAATAAAAGGCATACATTACATGCAAAAGCCTTGTTATGGACACTTAACATGTGCAATATGAGCAAATAAGTAATACCTGTAGAATAAAAAAAAAAACTTTATTAGAGCATATAATATTACAAAAGGCCTCTTCAAGGGGGGCTCCTTGGCGTGGTGAAGAGGCTCTTGGTCTGAGGAATTAGACCTGTCGGTCTACTTCCTCAGACCGAACCTAATTACCCTCCAATCCCCCGTTCCCTATCCCATCCTCCCCTTTTTCCTTTCCTCCTCCTCCTCCCCACCCCTCCCTTTTGCCCTTCCTTTTTGGCCTTTTTTTTTTTTTTCCCCCCCACAGGCACGCTAGTTCCTAGGTAGGGGAAAGAGTACCGGGGTCCATCCCATTCCGTTGAGGTTCTTGGTGGTGGCGTAGTTTGCAGTGGAATCTGGATTGCCTGGGGATGTTCTGATCCCTCTCCGGTATCCCGGAGGGTGGCTTTGGGTGTCTCTCGGGCGACGGGTGTATCTCTGGAAGCCACCTTTCGGATTCCGGGGGTGGTGGCCGAAGGAGGTATGCTTTGTGGCGGTTTTTCCGGGCCGCCCTCTCTTTTGCCCCACCGAGGTACCCTCGGCAGATGTGAGGTGCTATCCCGGATTGCCGGTTTACTGGCATGACGGGTAGGGTAGGGGCACGGGTTCCATGCGGGCATCTGCGCTACTTGCGGTGCTGAGGTCCTCTTGGGCGCGGAGGGAGATTTCTGGCCCTTTCATTCCTCCTAGGAACTATCCCTTCCCAGTCCCCCCTTTTTTTTATTCTTTTTTTTTTATTTTTATTTTCTTTTCTTCTTTATTTCTTTTTTTTTTCTTAAAAACAAAAAGAATGAAGTAACCTAACCATGGCAGCCCTAGTCCATGAACCTGCTACCCCCCCGGGCCCCTTCTTGATACCACACCCCGTTCTGACCCCGCCTCGTCTTTGGACCACTCTTCGGACACTCCTATGCCTCTGTACCTCTTGCCGGTGCTGTTTCCTCCCCCAAACTTCAGGTACTGAGGCCTCGACTGACTCCTTCGATTTATCTGACCTTCGCTCTCCTCTGACTATGCTTCTGGCCCCTCCCTCTACGGGGGCGGCAATTTTTCAAATCCCCGGGCCCGTTCCACGTCGGACCAACTCTGGCCCACCCTAAACGCCAACGACAATTACCTGCTGATGATACTTCTCCACCTTCTCGTTCTTCTTAGAAAAGATCGACACGTCCTTCACTACCTTTCCACCTCAGTTTCAGACTGCACAATGCACTAAATTCTTTATTTTAAACGACCGACTTCCTCTACTGCCTATCTTTCTGACCACAGTATTGGCAAGGCACTCCTACGCCATGTTGGTAAAGATATTTCTTTTCCCTGCTCTTAAGACGGTACCGCATCGTCACTGTACAGAATGCTACCCCCGGCTCATGAGCTTTCTTGTCTTTCCCATATCGATACTGTTCCTGTAACTATTTAAAAGCATCATTCCTCAATTTTTGTATGGTACCGTCATTCTGCCCCATACCATAGTTCAACAAAATTTCCAGACATGTGGCACTGACATTCTTGAACAGCTGGAACTCCAAGATCTCCCAATCCTCAAGGTAGACCCCTTACGTTCTTCCTGCCCGCGGGCGGAGACGATACCCTAGCAATGTGGCTCGTTTAACTTTTGACAGCCGTGAACTCCCCATCCCCCAGTTTATGTAGCAGGACATCGTTACAAGTTCGAAAGGTGATCCCTACACTGCAACAGTGTAGAAATTGCTGGCGATTTGGCCATCCAGCGAAATATTGCAGATCTATCGCCGAATGCCCAGTCTGTGGTGCCGATGACCATTCTAATACGTCTTGCAATCGACCTCCCTCTTGCCTTAATTGTCATGAGGCTCACCCTTTATACTCTCGCCGTTGTCAGGTCTACTTAAACGAGCGGGAAATCCATTACCTCAAAGAGGCAGAAGGTCTCCCTTATTCCATGGCAGTTTTTTCATCTCCGCCTCCAAGGGAGACTACCTCGTGTTTCTTATTCCCGTGTTCAAAACGTCCCCCCACTTCTGGTATCCCACTTCTGCACCCACCTCTGTGGGTTTCCTCTCCCATAGTCACTCCTGTAGCTAATTCTTTTGCTGTCCTCGGCTCAGACGTCCCTACTTCAACGTCTCCCGTCTGATCTTGCTTCTTCGTGTTCTCTCTCACAAGCCTCAGTAGCGACGAGATCTCGTATGACACCTCCTCCCAATCATCCCTCTACTTCTCAAAAGTCAAAAAAAGGTCCGTTTAAAACCTACCCATCTTTCCCCCTCCTCATTTTCCCTTCCCTGTCTCTGTACCTGGTTCTCCCCCTCTCACTGGCTCGTTACAAGTGTAGAGGTTTTACCCTCCTCCTCGTACTGTACTTTCCTCCCCTGTTCCCTCCCAAGTTTCTTCCTCTTCTGCCACCTCCCAGGTTTCTGCCTCTTCTGTCCCCTTTCCCTGCTTCTCCACCCTTTTGCCCCCCCCCCCCCCTACCTTGGTACAGTCCATTACAGTTCCAATCTTTACTCATCCTTCCCCTACCATTTCCAATATTGTCTCCCATACGAACTCTCTGAATTCCGAAACACTTGAACAATCTCTTGAATATTGCAAGACCAAACCACAATGGACACTGATCCACCCTCCGCTCCTTCTCTCTCCTCTACTCCCACTGCGCAACTCCTTTTCTTCACAGCCGCACCGTTCCTTCGCTGCTTGAAAACGTTTTTTCCCACTGCCTCTGCATTGAACTTTCTAACCCCCTCAGTCCGTAGAAACCCTTACCTGCGGTTTTCAGGTATCTTTATCATTGCCAATAAAGGCCTATTTAACAGTGGAATATACGGGGCCCTTTCAGGGTAATCGGGGTGAGCTTCAGATGTTACTCTCCCAGTTTTTCCCGTTGGTTTTGCTTACGGGAACCAAAATTACACTCTGCTGTTATCTCTCCCATCCCCAGACTATAATTTATTGAAATCCTTCAGATCCTTTCCTGATGGGGACCTTTAATGAAAGTGCCCTTCTTCTACGCACTGATATTCTGTACCATCAGCTATTTTTCGTACTTCGTTTGGCATTACACAGCAGCCCGTATCCACTTGCATAGGTGGTATACGCTCTGTTCTTTATATCTCTCTCCTTCTCGGGCATTATCTATTCCGGATATGCCTTGTTGTTTCGTCATTACCCACCACCGATTCTGTTACTTGGTGATTTTAAATGCCCACCATTTTCTCTGGGGGGGTCTCACTGTGATTCCCGTGGCATTCAGTTAGAGGCTTTTCTTGCCACCCCACCCCCTCCATGTTTTAAATACAGTACTCACAAACCCATTTTGATCCTCGGACTCACACTCTCTCTTGCATCGATCTCCAGTCTGCTTCTCTCCTCCGCCGCATTAGACTTCACTTGGTCTGTTCTTCCGGACTTACATGACAGCGATCATTTTCCCAATCATTCTTACTTCACCCTTCATATTCACCACCTCTTTCGCAGCCCACGCTGGCAATTTGATCAGGCAAATTGGAACCTTTACTCACACCTAACTGTTTTTAGAGAGGTTCCTTCTTCGTCCTCCATCGATGAGCTTTTACAACCTCTTCTCCGTCCTCCGTTTTAAACCGCAGCTTCTCATTCATACCCCAAACCTTCGGGCAGGCATTCTCAGAAATACGTGCCTTGGTAGTCTCCTGCTTGTGCTCGTGCAGTAACGTTTGAAACGCGCTGCATGGGGCAGGTACCGGTACAATAGAACCACAGAGAGACTTCTTGATTTTAAGCAGAAGCGTGCAATCGCTCGCCGTGTCATCCGTGACGCTAAACGCACTTGCTGGAGATTACGTCTCCACCATCACCTCTGCTTCCTCTATGAGTGCAGTCTGGAAAAAAGTACGAAACTGAGTGGTAATATTCTCCTGACCCGGCTCCTGTTCTGCAGGTTGCCGGTGTTGATATAGCAAACCCACTAGATGTTGCCAGTGAAATTGGCAATCATCTGGTCTGTATTTCTCAGGGAGTCCATCTATGCCCCTCATTTCTTTCCTCAAAGTCTGCCAGAGAGTTAGCACCCTTGGACTTTTCTTCTCTCAGAGAAGAACAGTATAATGTGCCTTTTACACTTCAAGAACTGGAGGCAACGCTCTCAGCTTGCCGATCATCGGCAGCTGGGCCTGATGGTATTCATATTCGTATGCTACAACATTTACATCAGTCAGCCCTTGCAGTCCTATTACAGCTTTACAATCTTATTTGGTCACAAGGATTTTCTTCCACAGGTGTGGAAATCCGCCATTGTTCTCTCCTTTCCGCAAACCAGGCACTACGGGACATGAAACCTCCCACTATCGTCCCATTGCTCTTACCAGTGCAGTTTGCAAAGTGATGGAACGCCTAGTAAATAGACGTTTAGTGTGGTATTTAGAGACACACAACAGTCTCTCCACTCGTCAATATGGCTTTCGTAAGGGACGTTCTACCATAGACCCCTTACTACGCTTGGATACGTATGTTCGTAATGCCTTTGCGAATAACCACTCAGTTATTGCCATATTTTTGACCTTGAGAAGGCATATGACACAACTTGGAGGTATAATATTTTAGCCCAAAGCCCACTCCTTAGGCCTTCGAGGCAATCTACCATCCTTCCTTAAGAACTTTTTAACTGACGGGCATTTCCGTGTTCGGGTTAATAATGTGCTCTCCCCGGACTTTATCCAAGCTGAAGGTGTCCCCCAGGGATGTGTTCTGAGCACAACACTTTTTCTCCTTGCTATTAATGATTTGGCTTCTAGTCTTCCATCAAATATTTGGTCATCACTCTATGTTGATGACTTCGCTATTGCCTGTGCAGGCGCTGACTGTCACCTCCTTACAGTTTCTCTCCAACATGCAGTCGACCGTGTTTCCAATTGGGCCACCACACGTGGGTTTAAATTTTCCAGCACTAAAACCCACCAAATTACTTTCACTAGACACTCTGTCATCTCCGATCATCCTTTGTACCTCTATGGCTCCCGTATCCCTGAACGTGATACAGTCAAGTTTCTGGGCCTCCTCTTTGATCATAGGTTATCCTGGAAACCTCACATTACCTCTCTGAAGGCAACTTGTCACAGCCGGCTGAACCTTCTTAAAACCCTTGCTCATCTTTCATGGGAGCTGATCGTCGAACCCTCCTTCGCCTACATTCCACCCTTATCTTATCGAAACTTGATTATGGTGACCAGATCTATTCAGCGGCATCTCCTGCTACTCTCTCTAGCCTTAACCCCATTCATCACCAAGGATTACGTTTATGCCTTGGTGCTTTTCGCTCTTCCCCTGTCGAGAGCCTCTATGCAGAAGCGAACGTTCCATCCTTATCCGATCGCCGTGATGCCCATTGCCTTCGCTACTATGTACGCTCTCATGATCTCCGCAATCCTTCCATTTATAGAATGGTCACTGATATTAGTAGACATTCTTTATTTGTTTTGCCGCCCCTGTTTACTCCGTCCCTTCTCTCTTCGCCTTCATTCGCTCTTGTCTTCTCTTCAATTACCACCTTTCTATGTACATGTAGCATCTCACTTTTCCCTACCCCCCTGGGAAGTTCCAGCTGTTCGAGTCTGTTCTTTTTCTCTCCTTGCTCGAAAGCCCAACTGTCTATGGCCGCTTCCCGCCTCTCTTTTTCTTGACCACTTTCACTCTCATTCTCATGCCATTGCTGTGTACACAGATGGCTCTAAGTCTTCTGACGGTGTAGGATTCGCAGCAGTGTTTCAGGACAGCGTCGTACAAGGGCATTTACTATCTTCGGCTAGTATTTTTACTGCTGAATTGTATGCCATCCTTACAGCACTTATCTGTATTGCATCTATGCCTGTGTCATCATTTGTGGTTGTCTCAGACTCCCTTAGTGCTTTACAGGCTATACAGAAATTTGATACACCTCGCCCCTTAGTCCTCCGTATCCAACTTTGGCTACGCCGCATCTTTACCAAGCATAAAGATATTGTTTTTGTTGGGTCCCTGGTCATGTTGACGTACAGGGCAATGAACAGGCAGACACTGCTGCGCGGTCAGCAGTACATGACCTACCAGTTTCATGTAGAGGTATTCCATTTACGGACTATTTTGCTGAAATTTATCTTCCAACTTCACACCCGTTGGCAACAACGTTGGTCTACTATGCTCGGCAACAAACTTCAATCTATTAAACCAAGTATGGGTTTTACTGGCCGTCTTCTTATCACCAGTGTCGAGGTTGGGATACTACTCTCTCCCGTCTTCGCATTGGCCATACTCGTCTTACTCATGGATATCTCATGGAGAGGAGCCCTGCTCCTCTCTGTGAGAATTGCCAAGTTCCATTATCAGTCAGCCACATTCTGTTGGACTGCCCACTTTATCAACGAGCACGCAGAATTTAACCTCCGTCGTCGTCTTCGCTCTGCTGCTCTCTCTTTACCTTCCCTTCTCGCTGATGGACCCACCTTTCATCCAGACTCTCTCATTGACTTTTTGACAACAGCTGACTTACTTCACAAATTCTGATACCTTCAGCCCTTTTTACTTAACCCTTTGAGGGTTTTCGTCGTACTAGTACGTCTTACGCGTAGGGGTTTTTGACGTACTAGTACTCATAAATTCTAGCGACCTCAAATCTAGTGGGAGAAAGCTGGTAGGCCTTCATATGAAAGAATGGGTCTATAAATCAGCGACTTTGCAGTGTATTTTCGTATGGTATTTATTGTTGTATTCTAGTTTTCTTGGTCTCATTTTATAGAATGGAAGACATATTACTGAATTGAGATGATTTTGACTGGTTTTACAATGAAAGGTGCCTTGAAATTGAGCTCAAGTAGCTAAATGTTCGATTTTTACCAAACTTCAAAAGTAAACAAATCGTGCCAAGCGTGCAATACACGTCAACTGGTGAGTCTAATATTCTTTCACAAGTGCACCAATAATATTTATACCATTTTTTACACTAATGCAGTAGTCTGCATACAGTAAATCTTATATTTTTTGTGAGAATAAAAATTCAAAGTGGAAAGCAAAAGAATATAAGAGGGGCCTTGAGACGTGACTAATGACTAGAGGAAATGTCATTTTAGTGCCAGGAATGTCTTTCTTGTTTATTCTGGACCCTATTCCGAAATTGGCATCTTTTGAAATTTGTGTGAAATTGGCAAAATTGCTAAATTCTGACCACTGTACTGGATAGTTGAATTTATAAATGGGTGGTTTCTTGCACCATTCGATAGAAAAAATGGAGATCAGCGAAATATTCATGTTTTTTGTCGACTAGTACAGTGAAATTGGCCGAAAATGGGGCTCAAAGTGGGCAAAATCGCCGATCCGTAAACATCGCCGAGACCGCAAAACTTTGCGAGAGCATAATTCCGTAAGTTTTCTATCAAATTTCAACTTTTGGTGTCGTTATGATCGGGAAAAATTCTCTATCTTTCATAAAGAAAAATAATTTTTTTTTTTTTAAATTTGGCCGACCCTGGAACGAGTTTCGGAGAGGCCTGTCGACCCTCAAAGGGTTAATCTCTTGCTCCCCCCTCTACCCCCGTACTATCCCCTGCCCCGCTGTTTTCTGTAACCTACTGATCATCCCGCCTCCCTTCTGCCATCCAATACCCTCGCTTCCTTCCCTACCCTGCAGCGCTGTATAGCCCTTGTGGCTTAGCGCTTCTTTTTGATTATTTAAAAATAATATTACAAAAGGATTTTTAAAAGTACATTTAAACAAAATTTGCTCTCGGTTGTTTAATTTCTTGCACAAATTTGGGAGACGCTTAAGACATCAGGTACATGGTTGTGCTGGTGTAGTCTGTATGACTACCAGCAATGGATTGTATATTTAAATAGTCATTCCATATAGATCTTTCACTCAATGCCTAATTCATCTTGACTCAATGCTTCAAACATACACGATAAAGATATGTACAACTAAACCTTATAAATGGGTATAACTTCTTATAATGCACATATGATACTGACATTGCTGCAAAACATATTCCCAACAAACCATAAGAATAAATTAATGCAAGGAGTTGCATAATCTTCAGAATGACTACTGGACCATTGATGAATTACATGTTACTGGAGTATTGGGTTTGAGAAGTATTAGTGCTTATAAATGAATTATTTACAAATGTTTTATGTATAAAAATTACAAAATTGTCAATGCTAGCTACAACTAACCAATTTCCCTGAATAACTGACCAGAGCAAAATGCTGGTACAGAATTTCAGTTCCTGGTCAAGTGAGTGCTGCAATATGAAGCCAACTGCACTTGTTATATTACCATGGCTCTATTACACCTGACATGTTACATTAATCTAAAACCATTGTAATATTCAAATAAAGTAATGCAAGTCCAGTAGCCAATGAACAGACTTTAGATACTTCCAACTAGGTTTATCAGTTCTATAATTCAAGTATTACAGCTACAAATTGCTTTCCCCATGATAATTATAACTATAAATGCTCAAGTGCTTTGGATTAAACTAAAATGCAAATTTAACTAAGATTCATTAAACAACTATAAGAAATATAATAGCTTTAATAAGATTTAAAAAAAAAAATGCTACAGTACCAAATAAAACAAATGTTAAAGTATTGTAAAGACACAGTACTTGATAAAGATCTTAAGAGATTGACATGTCCTAATAGAAGTTTTTATCTGCAAAATGCATCTTTCACTATTGCCAGCAGCACAACATTTAGTTCCATTAAAAGTATTCTTGAATCTTAAAGTTTCCAAGAAAATTGAAGAGCTGTGGTTAACAAACATTACCTTGGCACTTCTTGCTCAGAGATGCCAATGAGGGGGCTCCTGATTCAAGGAAATGAACTTATCTTCCCATAACCCCAACAGGTTTAGCACTCCCAATTATAACTATCTTTGCATAATGCAAGAATTTATTCTGCATAAATGATTTAAAATGAAATATTAATTTGACTATTCTTATTTACAAAGTGATGTAATATAGTTAAAATCATTACATGTGGTTTTGACTTAATTCCTGATAATGATTCTACTAAACTTGAAACAAAACTGATCATATTTGTTTAAAAAATTGGTCATGATTTGTATTACAAAATCAAGGCAAGGTCTGTACTGCTTCTTTAACAAAATATGATTTATCATTATTAAGTCAAAAACCTCTTAATATCGCTTAAAGTAAAAAGAGACCCTCACTGTCACAAAAGATGACAAGAAAGGAGTCAAAGCTGAAAGGCAACAACCATAAAACAAGCCAGATTACATTGACATCTCCCATTTTATATGTAAACAAACAAAGGTTTTTAGCTGGACAGTATTAACCATAAAAATTGGTTGTATTTTCTCCCCTATAAAAAGAAATTATTTCAGTGAAACATTATTGTGAGGTGGCTTGAATAGCACTGAGCACTTCAGGTTTTAAGTTACAATTGTTTAAGCTTTCTGCCATAAAATTAGCTGTACAATTATAGAAGAGTAAAACCCTTGATATAATGAACTTTTAAAATTATTAGGCAAAATCCACTAGCTCAACTGTACTTTTAGCTTCTTATTGTTTATTGCAGTATAAGTTGGGTGTACAATACTATATTGTGTATATTATACTTTAATTTTTTACCATTATTCAGATTAATGGACACTAGAACAATTCCCTATTAGTCCATTATTTCAAGGGTTTACTATATATGAAATACATTTTTTCAGAGACATTATGTATGCCCAACAAGCCTGATCCAATTGTGGTACAACATTTAGCTTTTATCAGAGTATGAAAGTTATTAATAAAAATAAATATATACATACTTTATATCAATTTATAACTACATGATAAATATAATTCAACTTGAAATGCCATTCTCCTATTTTTAACCAAAAACATTGAGCTATTTGTTACACATCTCCCATCATGCTATGCATGAAATTAACAGTTGCAAATGTTCACAGCAATTTGTAAGAAAAGATAACAAATGCATGTACAATTTCCACCATTCGTTTTATTTTAACAACAAATGAGATTCTACACAGACACTGTACATTACACACACCTACATGACTGGAGTCAAAAGAGAGTGTTGAAATATGCCTGCAGAAATCCATAAATTTGGTTTGAAGAAATGCAATTGATGTCCCAGTGTTATAAGGTGAATTTAGGAAACTTAAGACTTAAAAAAAAAAATAAGAAGGGGAGGGGAGTGATATTTAACATAGAAAATATAAAAGATGATTACAATAGTTTCTTAAGGAATTACCAATTTGCCCAGGTGGAACAGCAATAGTGGAAAAAAGTACAATATTTCAGGACAAATTGTACATGATTTTACTCCATATAATTAAGAATACAAGTGGCCTTATTTTGTAACATAATCCCCATACTCAACAGATCTATAGGTATAACTAACATTAATCTGAAATGATAAAAGTTTAATGTCATGTCTGCAAAAAATTGTCAATGGTTTAAATACAAACTCATTGCAAGTTAGTTAGTTTTCAAGTATGTGGGAGGGAGGGGCAGGGAGAGAAAGAGTGAATGTGAGTGTGTGCATGTGTGTGTGTGTGTATGTGAGAGATAGCGAGAGACAGAGACCTATTTGTACCCTGCCTCTTCGCTGGTCGCTATTAGGTCCATTCCCTGTTCCAAGAGCTTTATCGTACCTCTGCTTAAACCTATGTATGGATCTTGCCTCTACTACATCACTCCAGTGAAAGTGTTTCTTTTTTGGGTCACCACCCTGCCTCAGAGGAAGACGGTCAATGGGGTTAAAAATATATATATACAGTGGACCCCCGCATAACGATATTAATCCGTTCATGAGAGCTCATTGTTATGCGAATGAATTTTCCCCATAAGAAATAATGGAAATCAAATTAATCCATGCAAGACACCCAATATATGAAAAAAAAATTTTTTACCACATGAAATATACATTTTCCTACACAAAGAGAAGGATACATGCACAATAGTAGAGTAGTACATGCACAGTATATATTGTGCATGTACTACTCTACTAAATGAAGAATAAATGACACCTTTATTGAAGATGCAGCAATGACTGATGAGACAGTGTGTCCTGGGAGTGCCTTTTCCCTCCTGAGTACTGAAGGTCCTGTTTGGCATTTTCTTCCAGAACAGGCCTTATCACACTGTGTAAAGCCACTACGATTCTTAAATCTCTCAAACCAACCTTTGCTGGCTTTAAATTCACCAATATGAGCACTAGTTCCAGGCGTTTTTCCCTGTTCACCTGGGTGTTAGTCGACTGGTGTGGGTTGCATCCTGGGAGACAAGATTAAGGACCCCAATGGAAATAAGTTAGAGAGTCTCGATGATGCACTGACTTTTTGGGTTATCCTGGGTGGATAACCCTCCGGGGTTAATCGTTTCTCGGTAATTGTTTCACGTTAAGCCACACCAACAACACACTCTCCACATCTTCGAGTAATACAGCTGATGGTGGTGCAGCAACAACAACAGCTGTGGTGCAGCTGACCATGGTGCAGCAGCAGCTGTGGTGTCAGCAACAGCTGACCATGGTGCAGCTGTGGTGCAGCAGCAGCTGACTGTGGTACGATAGTATTTATCACCCTTTTTACCACAGGTTGGCACTAGAAGCTTTCTTTGGGCCCATGGTGGCTTATTTAGCAGTTACAAGCACTATAAATAATGGAATAATACAAAATGTATCGAATGTATGCATGCAACCGGCCACCCTGGCTTGTAAACAATGACGGCAAGGCAGGCGCTCAGGCTGGACAGACAGGTTCGGGACGAGTCATGTTCAGAAACAGCTGATGGTGCAACAGCAGCTGACTGTGGTGCAGCAGCAGCTGACTGATCCAGCAACAGCTGACTGGTCCAGCAATAGCTGACTGGTCCAGCAACAGCTGACTGGTCCAGCAACAGCTGACTGGTCCAGCAACAGCTGACTGGTCCAGCAACAGCTGACTGATCCAGCAACAGTGACTTCCAGAACAATTGACTGATCCAGCAACAGCTGACTGGTCCGGGCAACAACTGACTGATCCAGCAACAGCTGACTGATCCAGCAACAGCTGATCGTGGTGCAGCAGCAGCTAACTGATCCAGCAACAGCTGACTGGTCCAGCAAACAGCTGATCGTGGTGCAGCAGCAGCTGACTGATCCAGCAACAGCTGACGTCCAGCAACAGCTGATCGTGGTGCAGCAGCAGCTGACTGATTCAGCAACAGCTGACTGGTCCAACAACAGCTGATCATGGTGCAGAAGCAGCTGACTGGTTCAGCAACAGCTGATCGAGGTGCAACAGCAGCTGACTGATCCAGCAACAGCTGACTGTGGTATGATAGTATTTCTCACCCTTTTTACCACTGGGTTAGCACTAGAGGCTTTCTTGGGGCCCATGGTCACTTATTTTGCAGATGAAATCACCAAAAACACTGTAATAATACAAAATGTTCCGATTGTATGCTTGGATGTTACCGTGGAGGCTGGCTTGTAAACAATGCCACCGGCGGAACATGTGAAGCTGGCTCAGGCCGCACATAGAAGCGACTCGGACGAATAGCATTGAGCGAGTTTTTTTAGCGGTATGCGAGGCAAAATTTTAGTGATAAAATGTATTGGTATGCGGATTTAACGTTATGTGATGCTAACGGTATGCGGGGGTCCACTGTATATATATGTATATATATATATGTGCATATATATATACATATATATATATTTATATACACACACACACACACACCACACACACACACACACAACACACACACACACACACACACACACACACACACACACACACACACGAGACATGGTGCTCGATGTAACAAAGAATATTATTATTTCTGTGTATAAATAGTTTAACAGACTGTGATAGGAATCAAATCAAACAAAATAGTTACATATACTGTACCAAGAAATTATAAATCACAGAATGGGTGGAGGCTTGAACCCTAAAACTAACAGGTCAGTGAGTCAAGGAAATTACAATCTGTTGTACTGTACAAGACTATGTAGTCTGGAATTTAGTTACATGAATACAACAAGATTTTAGATAAGAGTGGTTTCAATGGGTTAAAATTTAATATTTTTTTAAGTTAAACCAACACAATACTTAAGAAAAAATAAAGCAATGATTATTACCCCTGTACTGTTACACACACAAAATGGGAAACTCACACTCCGAGCTATCAAATCTAACTTCAGTGACTACTGAAGTAATGTTTCTCACCTGACTCCGATCATTCTAGCACCAAAACACCAGCTTGGCAGTGGTCCTTCATATCTTATGGGAGGTTTTATATAATTTTTCGGTTTTAATAAAATTTAGTTTTCATTTTAAACAAATTTTAACATATATATGTTTTCAAATTTAAAATAAATACTTCAAAATTTGCAGATTATCGCTGAAATACTAACGAACTTAAAATAACTTTCACTTCCATGATATTTCCATATTTTGCTATCTCTTCAAAAACCATGAGATTTTATAAGCATATATAGATCTGAAACTTAAAAATTCAATACTGTATAGACAATCTATGAAGTGAAACAATACAGATACAAAAAAGTGGAATTTGAAACATAAAATACTTTTATACAACTTTAGCCATATTACATAATATAAAAATCTACAAGTTTTCAAGTTTTATAAGGTTTCAACTTACAATAAATTATCAATCAGTGACAATCTGAAAGCAACTAAGAAAAATAAAGAGAAAATAGCTAAGTATAAAAAATATAAATAATATATCTCTGCTCTGCCTCCCGCATAGCCTCTAAGTATTGGCAATTCTTCCACATACACACCTTATCATTACTTGAGCTAACATACCAAACCTCATGGCTATGTGCTTTGTCATCTTATTAATACCAAAGTCAGATAGATTCTTAAACATTACATTTAATGTAAGTTTTCTTTACTTCACCAGTTCTGAATTAATGTACAGTGTTGATGAACTAGCACTGCATATATTAGATAGTATTTTGCAATAAGATGACCAAATATAACCACAGGAGGGGCATAACATGTATGAACACACTGAATCATTAGCAGACAAAAACCACAATTGAGTAATTTGTCAACCAATACATTAGTCACCCTGTATAGCACAATCATCTGCAGTGGGATAACACTTTCTACTGTGCCCTTAACCTCCAAACAGCACTTTACATATGCATTACTCTCCATCAATACATGTATACGTCGTACTTATCACTAACACACTGTAATACTGAGCTCTCATGACTGAACTGCCTTGCCTATACAACCAAAACCTTAAAAGTCACTTACACAATTGAGCAATACATACTAATGCAAGTGCCATTAAAATGCTTGTGATTAACAATTTCAAAATGAGCTAGCTGCAACAGTAAATTCATAGGAGGATAAATGAATCCATATTACTATAACCACTTCCATTTTACATAACAAACACCCCCTATCTGAAGGGTCAGTTTTATATAAAAATATTTTTCAAACTTGCAACATCGCAAAAAATAAATTTTTTTTTTTTTCCTTTCCAATCTGTTATTAAAATTACAACAATCATACTAATAAGTGTATTTTATGACATAAGGCCATGTGCCTCATTTTGCAGGGTTTTTTTTTTTTTTTCACTAATGCTGCTGCTAAGGGAGGTGTGCAAAAATCCTCGTAGATATTTTTACATTTTACAGTTAACCAAAACGGGGAAAGTTTATCTGGATATTTAGTAAACTGTAAAAGCCGGCAAGCAGGGTAAAAGGGGATACTACAACCCCAAAATTTTTTGGAATGACTGTAGAAAGTGTCCCAAATTTTTTGTATCTGGGTTTTTTTTCATTACCACTGATCAAGAGGTGCTTAAAAACTTTGGGCAACTCGTAAAAAAAAATCAAATTATAAACGCAGATAGCCCAAGTGCCTTTGTTAATAAAGGGGTCGTCAAACATCCAAAATCTCAAAAAAAATGCTTTCATCTCTACACCAGGATGCCATCATAAAACTGAAATTCTTAATGCACCAAACCATGTGTCATACTTGTATACCCCCAGCTGATTTTTGGATATTTAACCGATGGTTTTTTCCTAACAAAAATTTTCTTCAAAAAAAAAAAAATCACTAAAAAATCATTTTCCCTTTTGCTTCTTTGTGCATATAATCTGAAAAAAAAAAATTAAAACATCCCTGCTATTTGAAAAACTAAAAATTGCATGTTATAAATTCTTAAATTTAAAAGAGCAAAAAAAATTAGCTTTAAAAATATATAAAATATAACAATAACTACACCACTCCAAATTATCAAAATATAACTCAAAATTAAATGATGAAAATCTTATAACAGACCTTACTAACACTCTTTTAAAATTTTGGATAGGGGAAAGGGTTTTTATACAGCTAAGCTTAAAACCTTTATATGGTACAAGACTACATTTTTTTTTTTTAAGACCACATCCCCCACCAGGAAAAAGCCCAAAAAAAAAAGCAAAAACATTCTTCTTTTTTTTTTATTAACACTCATCGTTCGCACCCAAAGGGAGGGTGGCCCCAAAAAAAAAAAAGCTTTCACCCTCACTCACTTTATCATTGTCTTGCCAGAGGCATCCACACCACACATAAAACGCAACATTAACACCTCTCCTCAGAATGCCAGCATGTACTTTTTCCTCTCCAGGAATCAAGTCCGGCCGCCATTTCGTGAATCCCCTTTATAAATGTTACCTTTTTTCACCCAATAATACGCCAAGTCCTAAAAACCCTTTGTCTCCATTTTCTCCATTTAAAAAACCTCAAGCAGCTTCTGGAAGTCCAAGTCCAAGGGGGTTTTCCTTTACCCCCTCCCCCCCCCCCCAACCTTTTCCCAGGGTGACCCCTACCCCCCTTCCCCCCACTACAGATTTTTACCCTCGAAGTCTTTATTTCTTTCCTTTTCGCATGTCCAAACCATCTCAATAACCTCGGCTCTCTGGATAATATTTTTTTTAACCCCCACCCCTCCTAAACTCCAAACTACGGGTTCTCTCTTTAAAACTCACACCACACATGCCCTCAAACAGACTTCCCCCTGCCCCCCCCTCTCCTTGTTGCAACATTTACAACCCTGCCTCATCCCATGCAAAGATTGGGATAACTATACCTCATATATTTCCCCCCTTTGCTTTTTTGGGAAATTTTTTTTGTCTCTAAAAAGACTCCCATGCACACTCCCTTTTTCCCCCGTTTAATTCTATGATTTTACCTCATCCTTCATAAACCCATCTACTGACACATCCACTCCCAAATACTGAAACATTCACCTCCTCCATCCTCCCTCCAATCTGATACCAATCTCTGTTACCCCAAATTTTTTTTACATCCTTATTCTTTCCTATATTCACTTTAATTTCCTCTTTACAACCCTACCAAACCATCAACCAACCTTTGCAACTTCTCTTCAGAATCCCCCAAAAGCAATTCATCATTTTTCAATTGCTGTCTGTCACTTTTTGACATCACTTCAAATGCCTTTCAAACTGCAATACAGGGGGCCCTGCTTATACAGCAGTTTGGGGTTTTGGGGACTGCTTTAAAAAAAATTCGCTGAAAAATGAAACACCTTTTTTCCCCCTTTTAATTGCATATAAAAGCTTGATAATATGTTTTCACTACCATATATTAATGAGCAATAGAGCTAGGCCTAAAAAATGGTCCTTAGCTTATAGTGAGCATGAATATATTTTTTGTAGAAATTCTGAATAAATGAAGATTTGGTATGCTGAAAACCACCGTATTAGCGAAACACTGCACAGCGAAGCGCTGTAAAGTGGGACCCTCCTGTATACAAAATTTGTGTCTTTTTATTCCTAGACATTTATTCACATACAGTTGTTGAGTTAAGGCTCAGTAGAAAGGCTAAATTGGTATATTCAAATACATAACAACCATTCACATTATAACGGAGAATTTTTGGTATCAATTTCTATCCAATACAAGCAAGTTCAGCTTAAAATTTTGGGAACTTGCAGGAGGGTGGCTGGTGTGATGTGGAATTTGGGTTAGCAAAGTTGCAGTTAAACCCCAAATGAAAGACAACAACTGTAATGCCCTCCACTACTCAGTGTCTGTGAACATGGAAGTTGTCTCATTCAGGTGTGCAGCACCTACGCTTGTGTTTATTTTTAAATCGTCTCCGATGACACAGTAGAAACAGATGTGATGGCAATTTCATGTCAGTTGGTCAAAAGTTAAGAGGCAAGAACAAGAGCTAGAGCTCCCCTACCTTTCCTCCCCCAAAGTCAAATTATTTTTTATTTTTATTATCACACTGGCCGATTCCCACCAAGGCAGGGTGGCCTGAAAAAGAAAGACTTTCATCATCTTTCACTCCATCACTGTCTTGCCAGAAAGGGGCTTTACACTACAGTTTTTTAAACCGCAACATTAACAAACCCCCCTTCAGAGTGCAGGCACTGTACTTCCCATCTCCAGGACCCCAAGTCCGGCCTGCCGGTTTCCCCGAACCCCTTCATAAATGTTACTTTGCTCACACTCCAACAGCAAAGTCAAGTATTAAATACAATTTGTCTCCATTCACCCTATCAAACACGCTCGCGCATGCCTCTGGAAGTCCAAGCCCCTCGCACACAAAACCTCCTTTACCCCCTCCCTCCAACCTTTCCTTGCCGACCCATACCCCGCCTTCCTTCCACTACAGACTGATACACTCCGCACCTCCTCCTAACTTCCAAACTACGAATTCTCTGCATTATATTACACCACACATTGCCCTCAGACAAGACATCTCCACTGCCTCCAGCCTTCTCCTCGCTGCAACATTCATCACCCATGCTTCAAAACCCATATAAGAGCATTGGTAAAACTATACTCTCATACATTCCCCTCTTTGCCTCCAAGGACAAAGTTCTTTGTCTCCACAGACTCCTAAATGCACCACTCACCCTTTTCCCCTCATCAATTCTATGATTCACCTCATCTTTCATAGACCCATCCACTCCCAAATATCTGAATACATTCACCTCCTCCCCATACTCTCTCCCTCCAATCTGATATCCAATCTTTCATCACCTAATTTTTTTTGTTATCCTCATAACCTTACTCTTTCCTGTATTCACTTTTAATTTTCTTCTTTTGCAAACCCTACCAAATTCATCCACCAATCTCTGCAACTTCTCTTCAGAATCTCCCAAGAGCACAGTGTCATCAGCAAAGAGCAACTGTGACAACTCCCACTTTATGTGTGATTCTTATCTTTAACTCCACGCCTCTTGCCAAGACCCTCGCATTTACTTCTCTTACAACCCCATCTATAATATATTAAACAACCACGGTGACATCACACATCCTTGTCTAAGGCCTACTTTTACTGGGAAAAATTTCCCTCTTTCCTACATACTCTAACTTGAGCCTCACTATCCTCGTAAAAAATTCTTCACTGCTTTCAGTAACCTACCTCCTACTCCATACACCTGCACATCTGCCACATTGCCCCCCTATTCACCCTGTCATACGCCTTTTCCAAATCCATAAATGCCACAAAGACCTCTTTAGCCTTATCTAAATACTGTTCACTTATATGTTTCACTGTAAACACCTGGTCCACACACCCCCTACCTTTCCTAAAGCCTCCTTGTTCATCTGCTATCCTATTCTCAGTCTTACTCTTAATTCTTTCAATAATAACTCTGCCATACACTTTACCAGGTATACTCAACAGACTTATCCCCCTATAATTTTTGCACTCTCTTTTGTCCCTTTGCCTTTACAAAAAAGGAACTATGCATGCTCTCTCCCAAACCCCTAGGTACCTTACCCTCTTCCATATATTTATTAAATATTGCACCAACCACTCCAAAACTATATCCCCACCTGCTTTTAAACATTTCTATCTTTATCCCATCAACCCCGGCTGCCTTACCCCCTTTCATTTTACCTACTGCCTCACGAACTTCCCCACACTAAACAACTGGCTCTTCCTCACCCCTACAAGATGTTATTCCTCTTTGCCCTATACACAAATCATAGCTTCCCTATCTTCATCAACTTAACAGTTTCCTCAAAATATTCCCTCCATCTTCCCAATACCTCTAACCTCCATTTAATAACTCTTCTCTCCATTTTTAACTGACAAATCCATTTGTTCTCTAAGGCTTCCTTAACTTGTTAATCTCACTCCAAAACTTTTTCTTATTTTTAACAAAATTTGGTTGATAACATCTCACCCACTCTCTCATTTGCTCTCTTTTTACATTGCTTCACCACTCTCTTAACCCCCCTCTTTTTTTCCATATACTCTCTCCCTCCTGCATCACTTCTAAATTTGTAAAAAAATTCTCATATGCCAACTTTTTTCCCTTACTACTCTCTTTACCATCATCATTCCACCAATCTCTCCTCTTCCCTCCCACACCCATTTTCCTGTAACCACAAACTTCTGCTGAAACACTCTAATACTACATTTTTAAACCTACCCCATACCTCTTCGACCCCATTGCCTATGCTCTCATTAGCCCATCCATCCTCCAATAGCTGTTTTATATCATACCCTAACTGCCTCCTCTTTTTGTTTTTTAAACCTTCACCTCTCTCTTCCTGATGCTTCTATCTCCTTGTATCCCATCTACCTTTTACTCTCAGTGTAGCTACAACTAGAAAGTGATCTGATATAAACTGTGGCCCCTCTATAAACAAAGTTACACCCTGAAGTCTACTCAACAGTCTTTTATCTACCAATACATTAAACCAACAAACTACTGTCATTTTTGCCCTAACATATCTTGTATACTTATTTATCCTCTTTCTTAAAATATGTATTACCCATAACTAAACCCCTTTCTATACAAAGTTCAATCAAAGGGCTCCCATTATCATTTACACCTGGCACCCCAAACTTACCTACCACACCCTCTCTAAAAGTTTCTCCTACTTTACATTCAGGTCCCCTACCACAATTACTCTCTCACTTGGTTCAAAGGCTCCTAACATTCACTTAACATCTCCCAAAATCTCTCTCTCTCCTCTACATTCCTCTCTTCTCCAGGTGCATACACGCTTATTATGACCCCCTTTTCGCATCCAACCTTTACTTTAATACACATAATTCTTGAATTTACACATTCATATTCTCTTTTCTCCTTCCATAACTGATCCTTCAACATTACTGCTAACCCCTTCCTTAACAAAATAAATGAGAAAAAGCACATATGTGAGAGTTGCAGTTACATAATGTTTTAAGATTCTTTACTGTATGTAGTACTACAATGACACCCCTCAGTGCAGAGTTTATTCAACCTTTAAAGTTTATAGCAAATGTGCCAGTTTCCTGAAAGAACTGACTACATTACTCCACCAATTCTAACACTAATTTTGGATCCATGCAAATATAAATTTTTCATTTTTAAATTAACATCGGCAAATATTTAATACACTATTTAGATTTTAATCAAGTTTATATCATAATGTGTCATGGACAGCACTTAGACAAGAAATTCTAGATAAAAATTTGGGTTTTGGGCAAATTTGTTGACCCTTAAACTGCCAAAGGATCTAAAATAAATATGCCCTCAGATTTTTTTTTTTTTAAAAGTCTTCTTGATTGTAAAAGTGCAACATGATGAGACTGAGTAAAATGATAGTAGTATTCACAGCGATATGAAAGTCTGAAGGTGACCTATATATTGTTTATGTTATCTTAAGGTATGTCACATTATTTAATAAGTAATACTAAGGAAATAGCATTTTCTGACTCCCACAATGCTCCCACACCAATTTTTATATATCATGCACACCTATGGCACAGACCTGTTTTCTGTGATGGAGACCTAACCAGGCCGATCAGGACCATTTTGGAGCTGCTAGTGTGTGAACAAGATAATATTTTGTGAAGGGATTCAAGGAAAACCAGATATCCAGACTCTGGTCATAGAGATGAGAAGTACAATGCCTGCACTCTAAAGGAGAGTTTTGGGATATTTGCTGTTTAGAGGGACACCTGAACTGTCGTATATGTGCACTTCTGGCAAGACAGTAATAGTGTGAATGATGGTGAAAGTTTCTTTTTTGGGTCACCCTTCCTTGGTGGGAGATGGCCAGCATGTTTAAAAATAAAAGAAAAAGTCAACTGTAGTTTCCTAGGTAGACATATACAACGTCACCAGGAGCTTAACCCTTAAAACTGTCCAAACATAGATCTATGTTCACTCATGTAGCACTCCGAATGTAGATCTACGTTTTCTTTTACGTACATGCTTTCAAATGTAAAAAAAAAATAGATCTACATTTGGAGCGCTACGCAAGTGAATGTAGAATCTACATTTGGACAGTTTAAGGGGGTTAAAGGTTAATAATGAACCTATTTGGGGTAAATCTTCAGTGCTAGCTTCTTAAAGACTTGTTTTTAAAAAGTTACTACATATATCATTAACATATGATATTAAAGATATTAGGCTAAGGTTCTTCAGACTGCTTCAATTAAACTATGATGTATAATATCTAACTAAGATGAGATTTCCATGGACACATTCTTACCTTAAAATCTAACAAAGATTAGATTTTCATGAATACATTCTTACCTTAAATCAAACAACTGTACATCCCAACTCGAACATTCTCTATTTTTATTTTATTTTTTTTGTGATTTATACATTTCATTCAACCCTACATCATTCAACCTCCATTTAAGTATGTTAATTAAAGAGGAACCACAGGCTGCTTAAGGAAACCTATTACGTACTGTATTTGCTATTTTGTCTTATCTTGGGTACATCCTAACTAGGTTAAACAGTATAGAAAAACAGAAGTAAAAATATTAATGCATCACATCTTATGACATGACGAACTTGCAGCTCTGAAGCTTAAGTGATGCAGTTTGCAAAAAAAAAAATTATAGCACCAAGATATGTATTATGTTATAATACATATAAAAATAAAATATTAATTTTTTCACTGGTATTGAACTATTCTTTATTATACACACAGGGTCAATAAAATTTTATGTTTTAGTATGATAGCAGGCTCTTGTCCTGACACATCTCCAGAAGTGTCCAACATGCTTCTGCTCTTTTTAAACATACATTTAAGTTACATTTACTGATTTCATAATAATATATGTTGTACAGATGTTCCTCACTTTATGCAGAAGATGGATTCCAAACTGTATTAAGTTCAATCAGTCCATCAAAAATTAATTCTGTATTAGACTCTTAAATACACTTTGCACAAAAAAGAACTGATCACACACAGCAAATGTATATCAAATACAGAATTATCAAAAGAAATGGGAAATCACATAATAGCAAAATCTGCATAAAGCAAAGGAGACATTTATATATAGCACCAATGGTATCAGTGTCACTGGTCTGCTAATTTTAGCACTAGCTTGCCATCGGTTCAAATACTGTCTGTTCCGTGAGGTGTCACGGTTGACTGGAATACTATTATACAACAATACCCGTGTTCTCTTGCTGCAATATCACATCTTCACTCCATTAACTACTAGTTTACTACTGGACAGTCTTCCTTGTGAGCCACTGCAAAACCCATGATAATTGCTCGATAGAAATTACCTAATAAAGTGCTTCATTTGAACATACTATGATTTATGCAAAGTAATGACTCATCCTTTGTTTTCCACAAAGCCTTATAAATACACTCTTCCCAGTGTGATGGTTACAATTTATGTTTAACATTACAAATCACTTACATAATTTGATACAAGCACATTAGCAGCAAAGCTCACTACTAAGAAAAATGTGCATTTATTAAGGAAACTGCAAAGCTGAAGGTTTTTAAAATACTGGGATTTTTTTTAAAAGGGGAAAAAAAATCCACAAGGGGCGGGGAAATTTTAACACCCCCATATTTAAAAAGGTCTTTGCAAAAATAGCTATATTGGAATACAAAACGTCTGCCAAATGTAAAAGCTTTTATCTTAGGAAACTATATTCAATCATACGAAATGAAAATTTTTACAGTGTCAGTGCTGAAGATTTACGAAACATAGCATCTTCCAATTTGGGGAACGGAAAAATTTGGCCTCGATGTGAGAGAATGGGTCTGAAAAGGGGTTTGGTACTAAAAAAAAAAACCCTGTCCCAACAGTCGATGCACACAGCCACTTTTGACCCTGCTTTTAAAAAAATACCAACTTTGGGGCATTTTTTAGTATTTTTCATGTTTTTTTGGGCGCTTTTTATATCAATAGACAGAGAGGAAGAAATAATGAAAATGGAGAAATTTTGAACATTTTCATGGAATACCTTGAAATAAGCATGGTGATTTTTTAAAAAATTTTTTCCCAGGGAAAGGGGGGTATGGGGGTCCCCTTAATCCCCCCCCCCCCAATTTTTTTATAACTTTTTGAGGCGCTTTAACACTGGAAAAGACTTAACCATGCCAAAGGGTTTCCCTGGTTACAATTATTTTAAAACCTAGGGGAAAAAAAGCTGACTTTTGTGATGATGGATTTAAACAGGAGGGGGAATGTTATGTAAAAGCACCTGGGAAAATAAATTTAAAGGCAGAAAAAAAGTGCTTTAGTACTGGGAAACCTACATTAAATTGGAAATTTTTCAAAAAATAGGGTAAAATTGGCCCAAAATTTCAAATTCTGAATGCTGAAAAAGGGGATTCTGAAGGGTTAAATGGGGAGGTTCTAGTGATCAAGGGGTAGTGCAGAAGGCATACTAGCAAAACAGCAAGAAATGGGTCAAAATAGCCTAAAGGGGGCAAAATTCCTGATGTATAAAGTGCCCCAACCCTCCAGTTTCATACCCTCATAATTCCGTAAGTATTTCAAAAATTTTTTCATTTTTGGGGTTTCTTTCAACAAACTGGCCGTATCCCAAAGAGGCAAGGTGATCCAAACAGAAAAATGAATGTTTCTCTTTTTAAATTTAGTAATGTATTCAGAAGAAGTTACTAGCCCCTTGCTCCCGAAAGTTTAGTTGCCTCTTACGACATGAAAGGTTTACGGAGGAAGAATTCTTTTCCACTTCCCATGGAGATTTTTTTTTTCAACAAGTAGCTGTCTCTCACCGACGCAGGGTGACCCAAAAAGAATAAAATCTCCAAAAAAAAAATACTCTCATCATCATTCAACACTCTCACCTCACCCAATACAACAGTTTAGAAGCATATAACAGTATCCCTCAATAATCGTCCGGCCTGAAAGTCGTCCATTTCGGATATAGTCCCATTTTTTTCGTCTAAACATTGGCTCGAAAATGGTCCGTTAACTCGCTAATCGTCCTGCTTTCTGGACGCGTGCTCACGCTCTGAGCCGCCGGGCCTGCCTTCCCAGCCAGTGTGCCATTTTTTACCAGTGAGTGACGGTCCCCTAACTTGCTCCTACGAAAAAATTTTCATAATTTTCCATTGATTTTAGTGCTTGTAAGTGCTAAATAAGCTACCATGGCTCCAAAGAAAGCTTCTAGTGCCAGCCCTTTGGTAAAGAATGTGAGAAACCGTATAATTTATGAAAAAGTTTGTAGAAAAATACAAAGCGGTAGTGGTAGAGTGGAAGCAGTTGTGATAGTGGTTGATGGGGGTAGTGAGGGCGGTAGAAGGTATAGTGATGGTGGTAACAGTTGTAATAGGGGTAAGAAGGCAGTATGATGGTGGATAGAGGGTGCCTTCTTTAGTGAGTCAGCGATTCTATCAACTCCTCCAATGTTTTTGGAGTTATATAGGGCAAACAGAAAACACCACCGCCTCAGCTGCTGCTTCACCATTATGGACGGCTTACTCTCAGTGGCCCTTATATACCCAACAACAACACAACACCTCTCGTGACATACGTAATGACATATTTTATTCATTCTAGAGTATATTCCATGTTTCTATGTTATTAATATTGTTTATTATGTCACATTAGTTGAATTGTGATAGATAAATAACTGTAGAGTTGATATTACTGTCATATTCTCCAACAATAAACTTACCATCCCTCCCCCAAAACAAACAAGTCTCAATAAGAACATAAGAAAGGAGAACGCTGCAGTAGGCCTGCTGGCCCATACTAGGCTGGTCCTTCACAAAATCCAAAACCCCCTAACACAACAAAATGCTACCCAAGCAATAACTCAGTGCAAGTCCGACTCAAATCCCAACCCCTCTCACTCATGTTTATCCAACCTAAATTTGAAACTACTAAATTTTTAGCTTCAATCACCCTACTTTGGCAGCCGTTCCACTCATCAACTACCCCTATTTCCAAGTTCATTTATAACATTTTATTAGTGCTTTACTTTATTTGGCATTCTTTTCTGCATGTAAATCCATATTTAATGCCCAGGGAATTGACCCCTTAATGACCTAGAGTCCTTTTGGGGGGGATTCCCCTTCAAACAATACCCTCTCTCCTCCTCCCTGTCTTCCATTCATCAACAACAGCCTTCAATAAAGTAACTGTCATGTTGAATGTTTTATTCTTTTGTGCATGTAAATCTATCTTTTAGGTAAAACAAAAAAATTGTTGTTGATATTTCTGGGTGCTGGAACGAATTAATTGTATTTACATTATTTCTTACGGGGAAAATTGATTCGAAAATCGTCTATTCAATAATAGTCCCCTTCCAGGAACGGATTAAGGACGATAATTGAGGACCACTGTATAACAACCCTCCAAATTGCCAATATCCCAAACCCCTCCTTTAACCCTTAAACTGTCCAAGCAGATCTATGTTCACATGCATAGTGCTCCATTTATATTTTCAAATATAAAAAAAAAAAAAAAAGTAGATCAAAATTTTTTTTTACACGTTTTCAAATGTAAAAAAAGAAAAGATGATCTACTTTTTTTACATACTTTTTAAATGTTGAAAAAACGTAGATCTACGTTTGGGCAGTTTAAGAGTTAAAGTGCAGACACTGTACTTCCCATTTCTAGTACTCAAGTTCGGCTATATAAAAATAACCGGTTTCCCTTAATCCCTTCACTAAATATTACCCTGCTCACACTCCAACAGCTTGTTAGGTCCCAAAAACCATTCGTCTCCATTCACTCCTATCTAATACACTCACACATGCTTGCTGGAAGTCCAACCCCCTCACCCACAAAACCTCCTTTACCCCCCCTCCCCTCCAACCTTTCGAGGACGACCCCTTACCCCGCCTTCCTTTCCCTACATATTTATACGCTCTCCATGTCATTCTACTTTGATCCATTCTCTCTAAGTGACCAAACCACCTCAAAAACCCTCTTCAGCTCTCTGACTAATACTTTTAGTAACTCTACACCTCCTATTCCACACTCCGAATTCTCTGCATAATATTTATACCACACATTGCCCTTAGATAGGACATCTCCACTGCCTCCAGCTGCTTCCTCGCTGCAGCATTGCAACCCAAGCTTTACACCATACAAGAGTGTTGGTACCACTAACTTTTGTACATTCCCTTCTTTGCCTCCATGGATAACGTTTTTTGTCTCCACAGATACCTCAACACAACCATTCGCCTTTTTTTCCTTCATCAATTCCATGGGTAATCTCATCCTTCATAAACCCCATCTGCTGACCCATCAACTCCCAAACACTGAAAACATTCACTTCTTCCATACTCCTCTCCAATGTGATATCCAATTTTTCTTTATCTAAATCATTTGATACCCTCATCACCTTACACTTATCCATGTTCACTTTCAACTTTTTACCTTTATACACCCTCCCAAACTTGTCCACTAACCTTTGCAACATTTTTTTTAGGGAAACTCCCATAAGCACAGTATCATTAGCCAAAGTAACTGTGTCCACTTTCCCCTTTTGTATTTGATTCCCCATAATTTAATCCCAACCCCTTTTCCACAACACCCTAGCAATTTACTTCTTTTACAAACATTGTGACATTTATACATCCCTGTCTAAGACCTACTTTTACCCTAACCTGAGCTCATAAAACTCTTCACAGCATTTAGTAACTTACTACCTATTCTATATACTGCACTTGCAACATCTGCCACATTGCCCCCTATCCACTCCATCAATGCCTTTTCAAATCCATAAATGAAAATGAAACTTCCTACCTTTATCTAAAATACTGTTCACATACATGCTTCAATGTAAACACTCGATCTACACATCCCCTACCCACTCAAAAAGCCTCCTTGCTCAACTGCAACCCTACTCTGTTTTACCTCTAATTCTTTCAATAATAACCTTACCGTACACTTTTCCTGGCATACTCAGTAAACTTATTCCCTATAATTTTTACAATCTTTTTTGCCCCCCTTTCCCTTTTATAAAAAGGAACTAAAACATGCCTCTGCCAGTCCCTAGGTCCCTTTCCCCCCTCTTTCATACTTTTATTAAACAAAAATACCAACCACTCCAACACTATATCCCCCCCCCCCCCCAATTTTAACATTTGTCATGATCCCATCAGTTCCAGCTGCTTTACCCCTTTCATTCTACATAATGCTCACGCACCTCCCCCCACACTCACATCTTGTTCTTCTTCACTCCTGAAAGATGTTTTACCTCCCTGGCCAGTGCATGAAATTACCACCTCCCTATTTTTCATCGACATTTTAAAAGTTCCTCAAAATATTCCCACCATCTACCCCAAAACCTCCAGCTCCCATCCAAATAACTCTCCTACTCTGTTTTTAATTGACAAATCCATTCTTTTTTTAGGCTTTCTTAACTTTTTTATTATTATTATTATTATTATCACACTGGCCGATTCCCACCAAGGCAGGGTTTGGCCCAAAAAGAAAAACTTCACCAAACATTCACTCCATCCCCTGTCTTGCCAGAAGGGTGCTTTACACTACAGTTTTTCAACTGCAACATTAACACCCCACTCCAAAATTTTTTCTTATTTTCTGCAAAAATTTTTTTGACAGTGCCTCTCCCACTATCATTTCTCTCCTTTTGCACTCTCTCACCACTCTCTTCACCTTTCTTTTACTCTCCATATACTCTGCTCTTCTTATAACACTTCTGCTTTGTAAAAACTAAAATATATGTGAAGAATTTAAGCTATGTTTGACAAGTCCTCAAACCATCTCACCCCGCATCATAATAGGGTGCGTTATGTCATATGTGAGGCAATATCTCATTTTTCTTTTTAGTATTATTTATTATAATCAAAAAAAAAAGCGCTAAGCTACAAGGCTATACAGCGCTGCAGGGTTTGGGAAGGAAGCAAGGGAATTGGATGGCAGAAGGGAGGGGGGATGATCAGCAGGTTACCCGAAAACAGCGGGCAGGGGATATACGGGGTAGAAGTAGCAAGAGATTTAAGTAGAAAGGGCTTTAAGGTATCAGAATTTGTGAAGTCAGTCAGTCCCTTTGTTTAAAAAGTCAATGAGGAGTCCGGATGAAAGGTGGGTCCATCAGCG
>NC_069416.1:47490406-47497797 GCF_026875155.1 Cherax quadricarinatus | reverse complement strand
TTTACTTTGTCATACTGGGGGGACGAAATGTTTGAAGGATAATAACTTTTAAGGTGATTATTACAGAGGTCGTCAACGACAACGAAATAAAGGGAGGTGAGGTTTCTAGGTACCATGATGGTAATACTGGAGAAAGTGGTAAAAATGAATGAGAGAGGTTGGAACCCAGGGGTGAGGTTGATATCCTTGGGGTAAAATTTTATTACAAATTAAACTATGAAGAATCACATGGTTAATCTGGCCAACAAGGCGGCCGGGAAGCTAGCAACACTTAGACGTATCTCCTATCTGTTCGACAGTAGAGGCTGCAACACACTGTACGAGGCACTAGTACACTCACACCTTGAGTATGCTCCACTTTCTTGAATTGTCTGCTCCTCTCTCATCCATTTCTTGACAGAATGGAGAATAGAGCAAGACGACTCATCTCTCGTCTGGACCCAGCCTGGACAGAGCTGTCACTACTGCAGAGCCTTCAACACCGGAGGGATATGGGTGACCTTACTGTTATGTGCAAGACCAATATTGTCAGGTATCACACTTGCCTCCACTTCGCGGACAGCGAGAAGGCAGCTTTTACACAAGAGGTCGGCAACAGCACTTACACCCTGGCTGTACCCTTCTCAAGAACATCACTTCATCTGAGATTATTTATTCCTAGAATGACTCGAGTGTAATATGTTTGTACAGCATAACATCGATGAGATAAAGTTACTTGACCAACAGCTTGGCTCACAGATGGCTCCAACTTTATCCCTTTCCCTAGTTGTCTCATAACAATAAAAAGGTTTTCAAATGAGCTGAAGTAGGTAATAACTTAGCCTGTAAATGTAAATATAGGTAGTAACTCTTAACCTAACCTGTAAAACTATTGTGCAAATAAGTGAGAGAAAGAGAGAAAGAGAAAGAAAGAGAGAGAGAGAGAGAGAGAGAGAGAGAGAGAGAGAGAGAGAGAGAGAGAGAGAGAGAGAGAGAGAGATAGATCCATACTCTTTCTAGATGAGTATTCGTTGCGGATTAAGATACTTTTAAACGAAAATTATACAGAACCCCGCCAATATGGGCCTAGTACACTACCACTCCCACCATGATCTCAAAACAAGCAGAGGGTTTACCATAGGTTTCTTCCTCCAAGCACTTCGAATTTCAAGAATACATTGAGGAGGTATTCGCCGACCCAATGCTTTCAACACACATCGTCCACTCTGCAAACAGAAAGCTGTCTTCATTCACAGCACAGCCAAAGAAGATTCCAACATCGATAGACGACTGATCCTCACACTGGGCAGACTGCCATCACCATCACCCCGAGTCTCAGAAAAGCCAAACATGGAGGTAGCCGTCCTTACTACCAAAGAGATTATCAGTAACCCTAGACCCAGAATAATTTTCACAGCAGGCAGGTGTATACAGCATACCGTGTAGTGGAGACCGGCAGAGACCTCCAGACACGCCTTCAGGAACATAAATATACCTGCAGAAGGAATAAAACCTACAACGCATGCATTAGTCCCATCGGAACCTTCGTTCTCATATGGCCTAAAGAGTACAGCTGTTACACCACAAAAATTAGAGCTAGACCCAGAATTCTGGAAGCAGCAGTGATCATGGAGCAAAACAGTGTTATACACATGTTGGCTGCAGCTGCTGTCTACAATGTCCAACTCATATGATAAACATCTGTCACCTCAGCACCATCCCTTACTGTCACCTGTACCTGACCTCACCTGTACTTGACCTCACATTTTCATGACTTCACAAGTGACTTGTCCATCTTCGAGCCTGACCTCTTGGTGTTCGCTTCCCTTATAAGGCGGTGACTAGTTAATGGTCCAAGTCGGAGCGAACGTCGTCATAATTTCCAGTCTCCTAAATTCGCGTTGTGTAGGGCGATGTATTTGCCTGTGCTTTCATATTCCGTAAAGTCCAATCTTGAGCGAAACGTATTAAGATGATTCTCTACTACCAGCGTCTTTATTTCCAAGTTTCCAAGAACAAAAGTGTGTTATCACCACAGAGCAAGTGCAGTTTTATGTAGATAAGTGCCACATTCTGGGAGCTGACAAGATCAAATTCAGACCTCATAAAGAATACAGATTGCGTGATAAATCTCTAAAACGTCTCCGTGTCGGGAATTTCATCTGATGAATTTGCAAAATACGCAAAAAACAGCGCAAAAATGAGGTGACACTTGCAAGGCGACTCAGGGGGAGATGGTGTGGCTGAGCCAGCACTTGGCAAACTTGCAAGACTCGTCTAGGGAATTCGGAGCGTGTCCCGCCGCTACCGACAAATCTCTGGTAATATTCCTACGATGAGGAGGGGGCTTACGCCATCTTGCTTCTGTCACTCTCTATCGTTGTATAAAATGATTAGAAAATCGGACAAGTTGATGAATGAGATATCAGCTGTGTGCGCATTTGGGTATCTTGATTCTGGGTGTTTTTTTCTGGCGAAACGTTTCCAGAATTAAGAACCCAAATATTGTACAAGTGCTTTGTTGTCAACTTGTTGGATTTTCTAAGCCATTTATACAATTCTGTCAAGAATTAGCAACATCTGGGATCTGGATGCATCAGTGAATTCTAACTAACATTTAGGACTTGGACTTACTTCCTTAGTGAGTGGGATTTCTCACTGGTGACGACCGCACTAACACTTTGTCACCTCATCATGTCTTCACTATGTAAGCCATTCACTCCACGCTTATGCTGTAATTTTATCAAGACTGATGAACTGAAACATCACTCCAGGCTGAGGGACTGATTACCTCAAACTACTTCTCATCTTTCACTTTTCTGTATTGGACTGAAGAAGCCATGGCTGGCGGAAACTTCCCAGAATGATACCTAAAGGTTGCAAATAATAGGCAACATTCGTGCCAACGTTCCCCACTCACCGCCTTAACCAAAAACACCTTGTGCGCGAGTGTGTGTAAGTGTGCGAGGGTGTGTGTAGTGCAGCGACGTGTGAGTGGAGTGTGTGTGCAGTGGCAACCTGTGTGCCAAGTGCGTGTGCGAGTGAAGAGGATGTGTGCGAGTATGTGTGCAAGTGTCGTGTGCAAGCGCGTGTTGCGATAGTGTGTGTGTAATCACCGAGTTGTATTTGTGGAGGTTCGAGACGCAGTTTCCTGGCCCTGCCTTCTTGACTACTTTGATCAGCATCATAATTTCTGACTTTGGATTGCTTAGAGCTGGTGTGTGTGTGTGTGTGTGTGTGTGTGTGTGTGTGTGTGTGTGTGTGTGTGTGTGCTGTGCTGGTGAGTGTGTATGTGTGAGTGTGTGTGTGTGTGTGTTTGTGTGTGTGTATATACACTTGTTGAGGTTGTAGGGTCGGTACCCTTAGCTCCTGGTCCCGCCTCTTCACTGGTCGCTTACTAGGTCACTCCCATGATCCGTGCGGTTTGTCATATCTGTGTTGTCATCACTAATTGTGGATGGCAGGGGTCTAAGACACAGATCATGGCACCGCCTCTTCACTGATAGCTACTAGGTCCTCTTATGCCTCCAGAGCTTTGTTATACCTCGTCTTAAAGCTATGTATGGTTCCTGCCTCACTACTTCACTTGTTAGGCTATTCCATTCCTGACGCTCTATGACTGAAGAATGAAATATTCCTAACATCCCTATGGGGTTCAGTGTTAGGCCCGTTGTTGTTCACAATTTACATAAACGAAATAGATGAGGGAATAAATGGCGACATAAGCAAATTTGCTGATGACACAAATAGCGTCCAATTCAATTCCTAATGAGGACAATAGAGCACTCCAGGGATGATTTGAATAAGACTGAATGCAATGGTCGAGAAGTGGCCGTTGCAGTTTAATATTGGACAAATGAAAAGTTATAAATGTTGGACAGTAAATAACCATGCGACCTTATAAACTAAATAATGTAGATCGTAATATTACTGATTGCGAAAGGATTTAGAGTTATTGGTTAGCAAATATCTAAAACCAAGCAACAGTGCATTAGGTGTTCGCTAACAAAGCTAACATGGAATTCTTGGCTTCATATCTAGTAGTATAAATAATAGGAGGTCCTTAAGGTTGTCTTCAACTTATAATATTCCTTGGTTAGGCACCCTCATTTGTCTTTGCTGCTCAGTTTTGGTAACCAGTATTACAGAAAGGATATTAAATGCTCTGGAAAACGTCAGAGGAGGGATGACAAGATGATCCATGTATCAGATATCTTCCCTATGAGGATAGACTGGAGGGCCCTGAATTTGCACTCTCTCGAAAGGCGTAAGAATTAGGGGGGGATATGATCGAGGATGTTAAATGGAAAAATAGATTAAATAAAGCGGGATGTAAATAGCGTGCTGAATATTTCCAGCCAAGACAGGACTCGCAGCATGGTTTCAGTTGGAAAAATTCAGATTCAGGAAGGTTATAGGGAAAGCACTGGTTTGGGTAATCGAGGTTGTGGATGAGTGAACAACTCCCGTGTTACAGTTATTCAGGCTAAAACGTTGTGTAGTTTTAAAAATAGGTTGATAAATCCCATGGAGTGGGTGTGGGTGGGTGTAAGTTGGGACCTGACTACACTTGTGATGCTGGGTTGGTGCAGTGCTCATCCTTGAGTGGGAGTTGTCCAGACTGGGTGGGTCTTGGGCTAATACGGGAAGGGATGTCTTTGGTTACTATCGGGGAGGGGGGGGCATGGACTGCTCCGCATGGGTCAGTAGGCTGTTGCAGTGTTCCTTCTTTCTTATGTTCTTATCGACTCATCTGAGTCTCAGCTTCCAATTGTGACCCCATGTTTGTGTCCCCTCTCTGTAACAACCTGGTCTCTGTCTACCTTATTCTATTCCATGCCAGTATTTTGTATGTCGTTATCCCGTCTCCCTTGACCTGCCTGTCCTTCAATGTCGTCAGTCAGATTTCCTTCAACCTTTATTCGTTAGGACATAGCCCTGAGCTCGGAACTTGCCTTGTTGCAAAAACCTTTGCATTTTCTCTAATTTCTTGACGAGAGTTTCGCCAGGAGTGAGTTCCAAATTGGAGCTGCATACTCAGTTAGAACTGATGTACACAGTTGTACAGTGTTTGAACGATTCCTTACTAACGTATCGGACGCTATCTCAGGTTTGCCAGGCGGGCCTGTTATGCTGCAGCAGGTATCTGGATGATGTGTTCCTCCGGAGATATGCTCGGTGTTAGGTCCCCCAAGATCTTTTCTCCTTGAGTGAGGTTTCAGGTACTTGGCCACCTGGTATATCTCTTTCTGCGTGCCTTCTTCGCCCTTCCCCGATTCTTCTATGACTTTGCTCTTGCAGGGTTGAATTCAAGAAGCAGTGCCTGGACCAAATGTCCACCTGTCCAGGTCTCTTTGAAGTCTGCCTGGTCTCATCTGATTTAATTCTCCTCATAACTTCACATCATCTGCGAAAACAGGGACACCTCTGTGTCTATTCCCTTCATCATGTCATTCACATATACAAGAAAATAGCACTTGTCTAGTACGACCCCTGTGGGACCCCGTCTCGTCCACAGTGCCCACGGTGCCCTACTCGTGATACCTATCCCGTACATGACTCGTGTTGCCTTCCCTGTAGATATTCTCTGATCCATTGCAGTGTCCTCCTGTTATACGTGCCTGATCCTCTAGTTTCTGCATTAGTCTATTGTGAGGAAAAACTGTGTCGAAGGCCTTCTTGCAGTCCAAGAAAATGTTGTGTGTGTGTGTGTGTGTGTGTGCTGTGTGTACTCCCTAGTTGTACTATTGATCTAGTTGATCAGAATCTCTGCGCCCCCGGGTCGATCGAGCTCCTGGCCCGCCTCATCACTGATCGCTCCTAAGGTCAAGCTTCCCTGAGCCGTGAGATTTATCATACCACTGCTTAAAGCTATGTATTGGATCCTGCCCTCATACTCAGCTTCCACAAACTATTCCACTTACTGACTACTCTGTGGCTGAAGAAATACTTCCTACAATCCCTTTGAGATTCATCTGCGTACTTCAACTGACATACTGTGTCCCCTTTGTTACTGTGTCCAATCTCTGGAACTATCCTGTTATTTGGTCCACCTTGTTCAATTCCCTTCTCAGTCTTTTGTTTGTCGTTATTCACCGTCCCCCTATCTTCCTGCCTCCCCCAGGTGTCGTCAGGTTGATTTCCCTTAACCTTCTCCTCGCAGGACATACATCTTAGCTATGGACTAGTATTGTTGCGATACCCTTTGCACTTTCTCTTGTTTCTTTACGTGCTTGGATAGGTGTGGGTTACAACTGGATGCCGCATACTCAATATGGGCCTAACGTAACACGGTGTGTACGGGTCATGAATGACTCTTTTTAAGATGTCGGGAATGCTGTTTGAGTGTTTGCTAGGCGCCAATTGCTGCAGCAGTTATTTGGTTGATGTGCGCTTCAGAAGATGTGACTCGGTGTTTTAACTACCCCAAAGATCTTTTTCCTTGAGTGAGGTTTGTAGTCTCTGGCCCCCTTGTCTGTACTCCGGCTGCGGTCTTCTGTGCCCTTTCCCCCATCTTCATGACTTTGCACTTGGTGGGATTGAAACTCCAGGAGCCAATTGTTGGACCAGAGGTCGGAAGCCTGTCCCAGATCCTTTGTATTTCGCTGGTCTTCGATCTAGTGAATTTTCTCATTCAACTTTCCGTATCTGCAAACAGGGACACCTCAGAGTCTATTCCCTTCACGTAATGTCGTTCACAAATACCAGAAACAAGCACTGGTCCTAGGATGACCCTGTGGACCCTGCTGGTCACAGGTGCCCACTCCTGACACCTCGCCACGTATCATAGACTCGCTAGCTGTCTTCCTGACAGTATCTCCTTGATCCATAGTAGTGCTTCATGTTCTTCCCTGCTTGAGTTCCTCATCGTTTTTTGCACCATCTCTTGTGTGGAACTGTGTCAAACGCCATCTTGCAGATCCTAGTCTATGCAAAATCCACCCACCCCCTCTCTCTCTTTTCTTTACTGACTGCTCACCATGTCATGAACTCCAGTAGGTTTGTGACACAGGATTTCCGTCCCTGAAACCATGTGGCTGTGTGATGAGAATCGTTCCTTTCTATGGTGTTCCACCACTCTTATCCTGATGATTATTTTGCATACTTTATTGTCAGTGACACTGGTCTTTAGTTTAATGTTCATGTTGTCTCCTTTGGTAAAAGATATGGGACTACATTTGCTGTCTTCCATGCTCAGGCAATCTCCCTGTTTCGAATAGAGTATTGCATATTGTTGTTAGGGTACACATAGCGCCTACTGCTCCCTCTCTCAATACCCATGGGGATAGATGTTATCTGGCCCCATTGGGCCTTTGAGGTATATAGCTCACTCAAAGAAGCCTCCTTACACTTCTTCCCTCGGTTGTCGCTGCACTGTGTACTGCACATGGTTGGTGTGACCCCACTCTCCG
>NC_069416.1:47470406-47485406 GCF_026875155.1 Cherax quadricarinatus | reverse complement strand
GGTGCTTCACCACCCAACATCACACTGCTGAGTGCTTCACCACCCACATCACAATGATGGTGCTTCACCAACCCACTTCACACTGTGGTGCTTCACCACCCACATAACACTGCTGGTGCTTCACCCCACCACAAATCACACTGCTGGTGCTTCTCCACCCACAATTCATGATGGTGCTTATCCACCCACATCACACTGCTGGTGCTTAAACACACCCACATCACACTGTGGTGCTTCACCCACATCACACTGCTGGTGCTTCACCACCACATCACACTGCGGTGCTTCCATCACCCACCATCAACACTGCCGGGTGCTTCACCATCCCACATCACACTGCGGGTTGCTTCACCACTCATACACATCACATGCCGGTGCTTCACCACCCACATCCAACTGCCCGGTTGCGCTTCACCTCCCCACTTCACTCATGCCGGCGGTTGCTCTTTCACCACCAACATCACACTGCCGGTGCTTCACCATCCACATCACATGTGGTTGCTTCACCACCCTCATCACACTGCTGGTGCGTTTCACCTTCCACATCTAATGCTGTGCTTCTCCACCCACATCACACTGATGGTGCCTTACAACTACACATCACAATGCTGGTGCTCTCACCTCCCACATCTCACTGCTGCTGCCCTTCACCACCCACTCACACTGCTGCTTGCTTCAACCACCCCACATCACACTGCTGCTGCTTCACCAAACCCACCATCACACTGATTGCTGCTTCACACACACCCACTTAACCACCTGCTGCTGCTTCACCACCCACATCACACTGCTGCTGCTTATCCAACACATCACACTGCTGGTGCTTCACCACCAATCACACCTGATCGGTGCGACTACACCTCCCAACAATCACAATTGCTGGCTGCTTCACCACCCACATCACACACTGCTGGTGCTTCACAACCCACATCACACTGCTGGTGCATTCAACCACCCACTCACACTGGATGGTGCTTCACCACCCACATTCACACTGCTGGTGCGTCACCACCCACATCACACTGCTGGTGCTTCACAACATAAAATCACACGCTGGTGGCTTAACTCCTCACATCACATGCTGGTGCTTCACCACCAACATCACAATGATGGTGCTTCACCACCCACATCAACACTGTGGTGCTTCACCACCCAATCAACACTGTGGTTCTTCACCACCCCACATCACACCTCTGGTGCTTCACCACCCACATCACATGCTGGTGCTTCACCACCCAACATTCACACTGCTGGTGCTTCACCACCCACATCACACTGCTGGTGCTTCACCACCCACATCACACTGATGGTGCTCAACCACCTACATCACATCTGCTGGTGCTTCACCCCCATCCATCACATGCTGGTGCTTCACCACCCCACAATCACACTGCTGGTGCTTAACACCACATCACAATGCTGGTGCTTCACGCCCACATCACACTGCTGGATGCTTCACCACCAACATCACACTGCTGGTGCTTCACCCCCACATTCACACTGCTGGTGCTTCACCACCCCACATCACCAACTGCTGGTGCTTCACCATCCACATCACACTTGCTGGTGCTCACCCACCACATATCACACTGCTGGTGCTTCACCACCCACATCTCACCTGCTGGTGCTTCACCACCCACTTCCACACTGCTGGTTGCTTCACCACCCACATAACACTGCTGGTGCTTCACCACCCACATCAAATGATGGTGCTTCACCACCCACATCACACTTGATGGTGCTGCACCACCCACATTCACAACTGCTGGTGCTTCACCAACCCACATCAAACTGCTGGTGCTTCACCACCCACATCAACACTGCTGGTGCTTCACCACCACCACCATCTTACTGCTGGTGCTTCACATCCACATCACAATGCTGGTGGCTTCACCACCCACATCACACACTGCTGGTGCTTACCACCCCACTTCTCACTCTGGTTGACTTACCATCCCACATCCACACTGCTGGTGCTTACCACCACCACATCACACTTGGCTGGGGCTTCACACCCACATCAAATCTGCTTGGTGGCTCACCATCCACATCACAATGGCTGCGGTGCTTCACCACCCAAATCACAATGATGGTGCTTCACCACCCACATCACACTGATGGTGCTTCACCAACCACTTCACACTGCTGGTGCTTCACCAATCAACATCACACTGTTGGTGCTTCACACCCACATCTCACTGATGGTGCTTCACAACCCACCTTCTCTCACACATCATACCTCGGCACTTTACTCACTCATACAGCTGGCATTCACACCACATCTCTCATCCTTGGCTACATTCTTTCCTCTATTCTACTGTTCCAAAATTTTCTCCTTCACGTTTCTACTTTCCTGTACCTTCTCTTTTCTTCCTCTTCCTCTTTCTTAGAAGGGTTGGTTGGTTTATTAAATGATTGCTGTGTTGGGATAGTTTTTGAGAAACTGAAGCATGTTCTATGACTGCCTGAGGGGTTAAGAAGTTAAACATTGAAGCATGGTTTCTATGCTGCCTGAGGGGAAGATGTTAACTCTGAAGCATGTTCGATGCTGCCTGGACGGGGTAAGAAGATAACTTTGATAGCATCGTTCTATGCTCGCATGGTGGGGGAGAGAAAGATGATAAATTTGAGGATGTTCTATTGCTGCCTGAGGGTATAGATGATAACATTTGATAGCATGTTCTATGCTGACTGTGGGGATAGTAAGTAAACTTGCGATGCATGTGATATGCTGACCTGCTGAGGAAGAAGATAACTTGAAGCATGTTCTATTGCTGCCTGAGGGGGAGAAGAAGATAACATGATGACTTGTTCTATGACTGCCTTGAGGGGAAAGAAGATAACATTGAAGAATGTTCTATGCTGCCTGAGGAGGGAAGAAGAGATTACATTGATGCATTATACCCTTCTTGCAGCTGAGGGGAAGAGACTATCCATTTGAAGATGTATCCTATGCTGCACTGAGGGGGAAAGCGAAGAGGATATCATTGAAGCATATTCTATGCTGCCTGAGGGGATTAGATGATATATTGAAGCCACTGTTCTATGCTGCCTGAGGGGTAGAAGAAGGTAACATTGAAGCATATTCTATGCTGCCTGAGGGAAGAAGTTAACACTGTGAAGGCATGTTCTATGATGCCTGTCGGGGGAAGAAGATAAACCATAAAATTTTTTGGAAAAATATAAAAGCCCCATGTTCTAAGCTGCTTGAAGGGAAGAAGTTAACTCTGAAGCACGTTCTATGCGTGCTGAGGGTGAGAAGTTAACATTGAAGCATATTATACGCTGCCTGAGGGTTGGAGAAGTTAACATTGAAGCAGGTTTCTATGCTGCCAGAGGGTGAGAAGTAAACATGTGAAGCTTGTTCTATGCTGCATGAGGGTGACGAAGTAATCATTGAAGCATGTTCTATGCTGCCTGAGGGTGAGAGTTACATTGGATGCATGTTCTTTGCTGCCATGAGGCGGAGAAAACAGAACCGTCCCCATTCGATGTTAAACTGATGGCTGTTCTTTGCTGCTCTGAGGGTGAGATAGTTAAAATTGAAGCATGTTCTATGCTGCCTGAGGGTGAGATGTTACACTGAAGCCTGTTCTATGCTGCCTAGGGTGAGAAGTTATCATCTGAGCATGTGCTAGCTGCCTGAGGTGAGAAGTTAAACATTGAAGCAGTTCAATGCTGCCTGAGGGTGAGAAGTTAACATGAAGCATGTTATATGCTGCCTGAGGGTGAGAAGTTACATTGAAGATGTTCTTTGCTGCCTTGAGGGTGAGAAGTTACATTGATGCATGTTCTATGTGCCTGAGGGTGAGAGTTAAATTGAAGGCATGTTCTATGATGCATGAGGGTGAGAGTTAACACTGAAGCATGTTCTGCACGCCTGAGGGTGAGAAGTAACATTGAAGCATGTTCTATGCTGCCTGAGGGGGAAGCATAAAAGTTAAACATTGAAGGCATGTTCTATGCTGCCTGAGGGTGAAAAAGTTTACATTGAAGCATGTTCTATGCTGTGTTAAGGTAAAGACAATCACTTATGCAAACTGTTAGGTATACTTAATTTTTCGAAACGTGTCGACTACACAGTAGGCTTCTTCAGTCGAGTACAGAAAAAGTTGATAGAAGCAGAAGATACTTGAAAGACGATGTAATCAGTCCATCACCCTCTGAAAGTTTTGTAGGTGGTCAAGTCCTCAGTTGGAGAAGAGCATTGTCCGTGGTCTGAAACAATTGAAGTTGAAGTGATTGGACTGATTACATCGTCTTCAAGAACTCTTCTGCTTCTATCACTTTTCTGTACTCGACTGAAGAAGCTATGTGTAGGCGAAACGTTTCGAAATAAAGATACCTAACTGGTGCATATGATGTCATTACCTACCAATCTGTCGGTATTTTTTACCATTTTATTGTTCATGTTTCTATGCTGCCCTGAGAGTGAGAGTTAACATTGATGCATATTCTACGCTGCCTGAGGGCGAGGGTAGTTAAAATTTTGCACGCCCATGTTCTTACTGCTCGCCGAGGGTGTGAAGTTAACATTGAGACCATGTCGTTCTATGCTGCCCTGGGGTGAGAAGCTAACATTGACAGCATGTTCTATATGCTGCTGTAGGGTGAGAGTTAACACTTGAAGCATGTTTTATGATGCCTGAGGGTGTATGACAGGAGAAGCTAACATTGTAAGTATATTCTACGCTGCCTGTGGGTGAGAAGTTAACATTGAAGCAAGTTTCTATACTGCCTGAGGGGAAGAAGTAACATTGAAGCATGTTTTTGCTGCCTGAGGGGAAGAAGTTAAACACTGAAGCATGTTCTATGCTGCCTGAGGGAGAAGTTAACATTGAAGCATATGTTCTATGCTTGCCTGTGGGGAGAAGTTACATTGAAGCATTTCTATGCTGACTGAGGGGGAAGAAGTTAACATTGAAGCATGTTCTATTGCTGCATGAGGGGTGAAGAAGCTACATTGAAGCATATTCTACGCTTGCCTTAGGGTTAGAGTTAAGTTAACATTGAAGCATGTTCTAGCTGCCTGAGGGGAAGATGTTACATTGAAGCATGTTCTATGCGCTCGAGGGGAAAGAAGGTAACTATGAAGCCATGTTCTATGCTGACTGAGGTTAGAAGGATACACTAATACATTTACCATCTAACATAGGAATTCAATCAGGAAACCTCTCAAATATGGGCATAATTACACACTGCTGAAATATTTAATGAATTATAGGTTAAACTTGCGATTTTGGCTTAAATAGCAACGGTCTTCTTGCCGAATAAGACAAGCTAAAATCTATGTATGCAATAATTTCGCAAAAATCATTCTGAACCTAACGAAAAAAATATATTCCATTGTGTTTGTTTATTAAATTATTGTAAACTTACCTAAAATATATTTAGTTGGATTATGCTAAATTAAATTGCGCTTCTTATAATAAGGTTCGGTAAGTTTTCTATTTTTTTGGTACAAAATTATTAATTTTTTACCTTAACATAAGTGAAAAATATATCTTTAAACGTACAAGAGGAAAATTTTTATAGTATTTATTTTACGAAGTTCTTGCTACTGACAATTTTACCTATTCGGCACGATTTATATATATAATATATATATATATATATAAATATATATATTTATATATTTATATATATATATATTATATATATATATTATATATATATAGTATATATACACATATATGCACACACACATGATCCTAGAGCCGGCCTGGAGCCTGGGTTGTCTTCTGGTTGCCTGGACAACAGGCAGGTAGTACTTGCGCGGTCCACTGGCCCACACACCCTTCGCAGTCTAATTTAACCTTACACTTGGCGGAGGATATTGATCCAATTTCTTTTTGAAAAACTCGTCAACAATTGTCTCCAGCAATTTTCTGATATCTGCTGGTTAGCAGGTTGAAGAAAGCGAGGCCCAACGGATGCTGAAACAGTGTTTCTTTTTGTGTCTAACAGCGTCTTTACTTTCCAAGGTTCCAAGAACAATAAGTGTGTTATCACCACAGAGGCAGTGCAGGTTTTATGTAGATAAGTGCCACATTTGGGAGCTGACAAGATCAAATTCAGACCTCATAAAGAATACTGATTGCGTGATAAATCTCTAAAACGTCTCCGTGTCGGGAATTTCATCTGATGAATTTGCAAAATACGCAAAAAACAGCGCAAAAATGAGGTGACACTTGCAAGGCGACTCAGGGGGAGATGGTGTGGCTGAGCCAGCACTTGGCAAACTTGCAAGACTCGTCTAGGGAATTCGGAGCGTGTCCCGCCGCTACCGACAAATCTCTGGTAATATTCCTACGATGAGGAGGGGGCTTACGCCATCTTGCTTCTGTCACTCTCTATCGTTGTATAAAATGATTAGAAAATCGGACAAGTTGATGAATGAGATATCAGCTGTGTGCGCATTTGGGTATCTTGATTCTGGGTGTTTTTTTCTGGCGAAACGTTTCCAGAATTAAGAACCCAAATATTGTACAAGTGCTTTGTTGTCAACTTGTTGGATTTTCTAAGCCATTTATACAATTCTGTCAAGAATTAGCAACATCTGGGATCTGGATGCATCAGTGAATTCTAACTAACATTTAGGACTTGGACTTACTTCCTTAGTGAGTGGGATTTCTCACTGGTGACGACCGCACTAACACTTTGTCACCTCATCATGTCTTCACTATGTAAGCCATTCACTCCACGCTTATGCTGTAATTTTATCAAGACTGATGAACTGAAACATCACTCCAGGCTGAGGGACTGATTACCTCAAACTACTTCTCATCTTTCACTTTTCTGTATTGGACTGAAGAAGCCATGGCTGGCGGAAACTTCCCAGAATGATACCTAAAGGTTGCAAATAATAGGCAACATTCGTGCCAACGTTCCCCACTCACCGCCTTAACCAAAAACACCTTGTGCGCGAGTGTGTGTAAGTGTGCGAGGGTGTGTGTAGTGCAGCGACGTGTGAGTGGAGTGTGTGTGCAGTGGCAACCTGTGTGCCAAGTGCGTGTGCGAGTGAAGAGGATGTGTGCGAGTATGTGTGCAAGTGTCGTGTGCAAGCGCGTGTTGCGATAGTGTGTGTGTAATCACCGAGTTGTATTTGTGGAGGTTCGAGACGCAGTTTCCTGGCCCTGCCTTCTTGACTACTTTGATCAGCATCATAATTTCTGACTTTGGATTGCTTAGAGCTGGTGTGTGTGTGTGTGTGTGTGTGTGTGTGTGTGTGTGTGTGTGTGTGTGTGTGTGCTGTGCTGGTGAGTGTGTATGTGTGAGTGTGTGTGTGTGTGTGTTTGTGTGTGTGTATATACACTTGTTGAGGTTGTAGGGTCGGTACCCTTAGCTCCTGGTCCCGCCTCTTCACTGGTCGCTTACTAGGTCACTCCCATGATCCGTGCGGTTTGTCATATCTGTGTTGTCATCACTAATTGTGGATGGCAGGGGTCTAAGACACAGATCATGGCACCGCCTCTTCACTGATAGCTACTAGGTCCTCTTATGCCTCCAGAGCTTTGTTATACCTCGTCTTAAAGCTATGTATGGTTCCTGCCTCACTACTTCACTTGTTAGGCTATTCCATTCCTGACGCTCTATGACTGAAGAATGAAATATTCCTAACATCCCTATGGGGTTCAGTGTTAGGCCCGTTGTTGTTCACAATTTACATAAACGAAATAGATGAGGGAATAAATGGCGACATAAGCAAATTTGCTGATGACACAAATAGCGTCCAATTCAATTCCTAATGAGGACAATAGAGCACTCCAGGGATGATTTGAATAAGACTGAATGCAATGGTCGAGAAGTGGCCGTTGCAGTTTAATATTGGACAAATGAAAAGTTATAAATGTTGGACAGTAAATAACCATGCGACCTTATAAACTAAATAATGTAGATCGTAATATTACTGATTGCGAAAGGATTTAGAGTTATTGGTTAGCAAATATCTAAAACCAAGCAACAGTGCATTAGGTGTTCGCTAACAAAGCTAACATGGAATTCTTGGCTTCATATCTAGTAGTATAAATAATAGGAGGTCCTTAAGGTTGTCTTCAACTTATAATATTCCTTGGTTAGGCACCCTCATTTGTCTTTGCTGCTCAGTTTTGGTAACCAGTATTACAGAAAGGATATTAAATGCTCTGGAAAACGTCAGAGGAGGGATGACAAGATGATCCATGTATCAGATATCTTCCCTATGAGGATAGACTGGAGGGCCCTGAATTTGCACTCTCTCGAAAGGCGTAAGAATTAGGGGGGGATCTGCCCACCCGCAAACAGCCCCCCCTCTGAGCATTCCCCTGCCCACCTCGTAACGCCCCCCTTGACGCACTTCACCTGACCCCTCCAAACAGCCCACCTCTGACGCACTTACCTGACCACCTCCTAACAGCCCACCTCTGACGCACTTCACCTGACCACCTCGCTAACAGCCCCACCTCTGACGCACTTCACCTGACCACCTCGCTAACAGCACCACCTCTGACGCACTTCACCTGACCACCTCGCTAACAGCCCCCCTCTGACGCACTTCACCTGACCACCTCGCTAACAGCCCCACCTCTGACGCACTTCACCTGACCACCTCGCTAACAGCCCCACCTCTGACGCACTTCACCTGACCACCTCGCTAACAGCTCCACCTCTGACGCAGACTCCCTCTTTGACTGCAACTGATTTATTATATTAACTTTGATAATATTCCCCCTCCAGCACTACCACTGCTAACTCTGCCTCTTCCACACTAACCCTCACTGCTCTTTGATCTTCGTATACTTCTTTTTCAACACATCCTACCCTGCAGCACTGTCTGACCCTTGATGGTTTAGCGCTTAGTTTTGATAATAAATAATAATAATCTTGATGATTTCTACACTTGTTCCGGCAAGTGTCGGAAACGTTCTCTTATGCCACCTTTGATATACCTTTAATGAGTCTCAAGAGTATCTACTCCCGGAGCCCGGCCACGGGCCAGGCCACGGGCCAGGCCACGATAAATATATTGTTGTAAATCAACATAATGCATAAATATTTATTCACGAAAACTTGGCATCATCACTTGAAGTAGTGAAGGCAAACTCAATACGCAGCTTCAAGTGTAATTATGATAAACTCCAAGAAGCAAGAAATCAATGACGGTGACCATATTAGTATACAAGGCGGGGCCAGGAGCTGAGTCTCGGCAGAGAAGCACACACTGCTGAGTATTTAACTTAATGACACAAACATGATATTTAGTTTAATCCTGCCAAACTTACCTACAGTCAGCCTACGTTTACTTACAATTACTGAAGATCAAATATATTTTTTTTCCTGGCGTACACAAATTAATTATTACATATATATTTCAACACTGAATTTACACTCTTGCCTAAAAGGCAAGACTTATTACTTTATCACTTGGGTAACACAGCATATATACACCGAGAGCTGCAAATTTCTCTCAGGATATATTATATATATATATATATATATATATATTAAAATTAAATAATATTATATATATATATATATTATACACACACACACACACACGCCACAGGGGGTTGGAAATCTTTAGCTCAAGTACTTTCTCACTTCTCAGTGCATCATCAGGAGCTATGCAGTTTTGCAATGTTGCAACTGAAGGAGTGAGGAGCAGTTTTTTTCTCAGAATAGCGCAGAGTGGGCCTGTCGCCTCCTACTGGTTCTCTTAGAATGTGGCCAGCTGTCGGCGTCACTCCCACCACTGCCACCATTCCCATATGGGATAAAAGGGTTTTGAGAAGTCAAGAATTTTGAAATTAGAAGGTATAATAGTCCTCCCTAAGCTTTTTCTAACCGTTTAGAACAGGTCCTGCGACTAGAAAAAATACGTTTCTCAGGGGATATTATATATATTGATTGGTATTATTCTGTGTAACCTATTTAATTAATAAAATAAAGGAAATGAATGTGCTCTTTGTCCGTTTAAATGTCTTGTTCCCGAATGTTCTCAGGGGTACTGAGACGTATCCTTTATATTGTCTACTATTCTTCTCAATATCGATTATTATGCCTTACTTGGGATTGATGTGTTCAGTCCATCAATCTTGTACAATGTACAGCATAGGTATGTATGTATAATGTTCGCCAAGACCGTAGTCCTGGCACGGGTCTCAATCTTGCGATGACCCGTCTCTGGCTCCCGAGGAAGAAAGGTTTCTACAATGATGCGACATATGCTGTTCAAGCACTCTTCTGGTCAGTTCAACTGGTGCATCCTAACTATGGACACTAGCGAGGAGGAGGATATGTCGTTATCACAGGTAACAGCTTGTCTGGTTCGTTGACTCCATGGTACACTAGTGTGGCCGCAGTCATCTCTGGGTCCTCTTCGGGAGGGAATATCACTCCTAGTTGCCTGCGGAGTGTCTCAGTAACTTCGTACTCCAGAAGATAGTGTGTTAGGGGCCGCTGGACAACGTGCTGACAGTACTGGCACATGTCCTCCTCAGCCTTGTCTACCATCATCTTGGCTGTGGGAAAACCCAAACGAAGCCGATGGATGGCGGTACACTGCGCTCTGGACCAGCTTCTATTATGGAGGGGGTTCTCCCTGAGTCGCTGCTCGGTACCAACTGTTGAAAATGGGGTTTCACCTAAGACCTCCCCCATAAGTTTCATGGCTCTGGCAGCCACCAGGTTGGTCTGTCGTGGGCTGATTGGGACAGTAATCCCAACATGTGGATAGTCTGTTGCTCCCTTTGGGCTGCATCATCTGCCGCCTCATTTCCCCGGATGCCGGCATGGCTGGGGATCCATTTTCAATGTCGATCTTTTACCATGAACTTCTAAGGCTGTCATTATGCTCAGGATCGATGTGATGAGGTGAACATTGTCCTGTGGTTGAGGAGGGAGAGGGCATTGATTGCAGAGGTTAATCAACATGAAAGACAGTCGGAGTCGATGTCGTAGGGCATGTGACAATGCCTGCTGATTCGCCACCAGCTCAGCTTAAAGGGATGTGCAGTGGTCAGGGAGTCGCCAGCCTTGTGTGTGACCATTGTGGTACAGTCCAGCTGCTGCTCTCTTCCTGTCAGGGTCGACAGAACCATCTGTGAAATACACTGCACATGTGCCTCCCTCTGCCAGTGCCATGCTTGTCTCAGCATGATTGCTGAGGGTGTCCTTGACTGCAGAGACGCTTAGAGAGGGGTAGCTGTATGATGCAAACATCGGCCGGATCGGGGCGCCAGGAGGTGGTGGATGGTCCCCAGCAACGGGAAAGGGGTCAAACTCTTCTCAAGGAGTAGTTGTATAGGCAGCACTTCGCCCAGCAGCACAAAACGAACGAATCCAGTAGTAGACCGTGAAGAGTGTGGATTTGTGCCTTGGTTGTCAATATCCGTCTCCTTAGGGGGGTACCTTGCTGCCTGTACAAAATCGTGGCCACTTTACAGGCGTTTATGTATCTTACTCTGTCACCCAAAGGGAAGGAAGCCGGGCCTCAGATCTGAGACATACTGTGTTGGTCCAGATGGGGGCCCCAAGCATAGTTCTTATCGCCTGATTTTGTACGACCTCCACCCTTTGCCTGCTCTGCGGGAAGAGATGAGCTAACGCCGGTGCACCGTAGTCAATGAGCGAGCGTAATGCTTGTATATAGTACAAGCGAAGTACCCCTTTGCTTGCCCTGCACGGTGCCTCGTCATGGCTCTCATGGCGTCGAGTCTGAGTAGAGCACGTGACCTGACATACTCGGCCTGTTTCTGGAAAGGTCAGCTTTTTATCAACGTAGATTCCCAAATACAGGTAGGGGCCTGTCCACTCAAGTTCTATATCCTGAATACGTAAAACTATTTTACATGATCTGGTCCCTTGAACATCATTGCAAAAGATTTCTCGGCCGAGATCTTTAGGCCTAGTTTCCTTGCAAGACTGCGTAATTGGTCCAAAGCTCTCTGAGCCTGTCGTTCTAATTGCCTTTCCCCTTCACTTACGAGTGCAAGATTTATCAGCATAGCTGAGGAGCTGTGTACCACTATGAAAGGGAAGGCTCACAAGTTCCTGCATAAGGATGTTAAACAGGGTAGGACTGAGCACACCTCCTTGTGGCGTACCGTTTTCCAGGATTTAAAGGAAGAGTAGTGTCCCTGAAAGCTGACACAGGCCTGCCTGCCCCTAAGGTAGGACTCTATCCAGGCCAGGAGGCGTCCTTTGATTCCCTTCCGAGCTAGTATTGCCAGAATTTTCTGTGGGGCTGGCTGCTCAAATGCCTTTTCAAGGTCGAGGTAGACGACGATACTAGTTTTTTTGTTACTATCAGCAATCTGGCTTAGTAGAGTGGTTATGCACTCTGCTGTACCCACTCCTTTGGTGAAGCCAAATATTGATGATGAGAGGGGCCAAGTTTCCATAGGAGGCGGTTTAACCCCCTCCTCTCAGCAGTCTTGGCTAAGCAGCTGGTCAGCGATATGGGTCTCATACTGCCTGGGTCCTTGGGCTTTTGGGAAATTTATACGATGGTAGCTTTCTTCCAAGCTGCTGGGAGTGTCCTGGCCCTCCACGACTTGTTAATGACGTCTAGTATGGCCTCCCATCCACTCTGCCCAGCCCGTGCAATCATGGTGTATGTAACACCATCGATGCCTGGGGCAGTGTCACCCGTGTTCTTAATGGCACGTCGGAGTTCCAAGTCCGTGAGGTCTTCATCAGTCAACATCTTCCGACTCACATGCAGCTTGTATCGTTAGCTGGCGCTGTGGCAGAAGATCCATCTGTATATTCCGGATGTCCTGTGGGAGCTGAGCGGAGGCTCCCCTGGAAGTGAAAAACTACACTAGTTTCTCAGCTTCCTGGGATGGGTTCGGGTGTGCTGGTGGCCTCGGCTTGCTCTTGCCAGTTGCTATGTTGAGCTTGCCCCATATCTCAGATAAGGTGGTGTGATGCCCGAATGTTGAGCACCACTCCAGTCATTTCTCAGTTTTTACTCTGAGAGAGACTCTGCGGGGTCATAGTGATACCATCCACTGGTCGAAGTAGGTCTTCGTCCAAAGGTTGAACAAGTGTTGAAGAATTCTTTGTAACAAGGTCCCATGATGCTGCAGTGTCTGACAGTTGTGATGAATGGTGTCTCAATCTTCAACTTGTCGGTTTTTCAAACCATTCATCACAACTGTCAGACACTGCAGCATCATGGGATCTTGTTACAAAGAATTCTTCAACACTTGTTCAACCTTTGGACGAAGACCTACTTCGACTAGTGGATGGTACCACTATGACCCCGCCTCCGCCTGCTTCACCTCACCTCACTACAGTATATAAGCCACGTCTACGGCCCTATGCTGTACATTCTACAAGATTGATGGACTGAACACATCGACTCCAGGCTGAGGGACTGATTACCTCATACTCTTACTTGGGATTGTTCTATACCATTACAATAATATTTCTATGATCCAGATTTCTACGTCTAATATCCTTTAACCCACTACCTATGTAATCAGGTAAACTGTCAATATATGGTGCAATCACAGCTAAACGCTATCTCGTAGAGTGTATTGTACACAACCTTAAGCAACAATGCTACACAAAATCATAGTTATGCCAGGTGGTTGCATGATGGATTGGTGACGCTCGACCTGTTGTCTACGCACCAAAACAATGCTACAGTTGATGTATGGTTATATAACGCGTTTAGGTGTGACTGCACCATACATTGACAAGATTACCTGATTACATAGGTAGTGGGTGAAAGGATATTAGAAGTAGAAATCTGGATCATAGAAATATTATTGTAATGGTATAGAACAATCCCAAGTAAGAATAATAATCGATATTGAGAAGAATAAACGGTTAGAAAAAGCTTAGGGAGGACTATTATACCTTCCAATTTCAAAATTATTGACTTCTCAAAACTCTCTTACCTCATATGGGGATGATGAGGGATGGTGGCAGTGGTGGGAGTGACGCCGACAGCTGGTCACATTCTAAGAGAACCAGGAGGAGGCGACAGGCCCACTCTGCGCTATTCCGAGAAAAAAAATTCCCCTCACTTCTTCATTTGCAACCTTGCAACATTGCATAGCTCCTGATGACGCAGTGAAAAGTGCGAAAGTACTTGAGCTAAAGATTCCACCCCCCCTGTGACTTGTCTTGCATAGTTAAGATCGCCTTTCTGCAATTGTTTGCATATATATATATATATCTTATAACTATATATATATATATATATATATATATATATATATATATATATATATATATTATATCGTGCCGAATGGGCAGAACTTGCGATCTTGGCTTAAATAGCAACCCCTCATCTTGCTATATAGGACAAGTGAAAGTTTGTGTATGCAATAATTTCACCAAATCATTCTGACCCAACGAAAAAAATATATTTCACTGTGTTTGTTTAGTATTTAAAATTTTTGTAAACAAATCTAAAAAAATATTTTGCTGGGTTAGGCTAAAATAAAAATTACGCTTGTTTTTAAATAAGGTTAGGTTAAGTTTTCTAAGTTCCTTTTCGGTGCAAAATTATAAATTTTTGCATCAACATTAATGAAAAAAATATATCTTTAAACGTATAAGATAAAATTTTAGAAAGGACTTAATTTTAAATGAATTCTTGCTAATTGACCAGTTTTACATATTCGGCACACATATATATATACCTGGAGGTTATTCCGGGGGTCAAAAGCCCTCAGCGGCTCGGGCCATGACCAGGCCTCCCGATGGATCAGGGCCTGATCAACAGGCTGTTACTGCTGGCCGCACGCAGTCCAACGTACGAGCCACAGCCCGGCTGATCAGGCACCGACTTTAGGTATCTGTCCAGCTTTTCTTGAAGGCAAACCAGGATTTTATTGGTAATTCCCCTAAAGCTTGATGGGAGGCTGTTGAACATCTTGGCCCCGGACATATGGTGTGTTATTAAAATAAAAATATTATATATTTATATAAATATATATATTTTTTTATATTATATTAAAATCAAAACAACCCAAATCTGAAAAATAGAAAATTCCCAAACGC
>NC_069416.1:47448720-47469906 GCF_026875155.1 Cherax quadricarinatus | reverse complement strand
AGGGTCACCATTTACATTTACCCCTGGCACCCCAAATTTACCTACTACTCCTGCTGTGATGAATGGTTTGAAAAACCGACAAGTTGAAGATTGAGACACTTATGCAGCATATGGGAATCTTTATTCAGGAAACGTTTCGCCACACAGTGGCTTCATCAGTCCAATACAAAGAGGAAGGCGTAAGGAGAGGAGGAGAATGAGGTAATCAGTCCCTCAACCTGGAGTCGATGTGTTCAGTCCATCCTGCTTCACCTCACCTCACTACAGTATATAAGCCACGTCTACGGCCCTATGCAGTACATTCTACAAGATTGATGGACTGAACACATCGACTCCAGGTTGAGGGACTGATTACCTCATTCTCCTCCTCTCCTTACACCTTCCTCTTTGTATTGGACTGATGAAGCCACTGTGTGGCGAAACGTTTCCTGAATAAAGATTCCCATATGCTGCATAAGTGTCTCAATCTTCAACTTGTCGGTTTTTCAAACCATTCATCACAACTGTCAGACACTGCAGCATCATGGCATCTTGTTACAAAGAACTCTTCAACACTTGTTCAACCTTTGGACGAAGACCTACTTCGACTAGTGGATGGTACCACTATGACCCCGCCTCTGCCTGCTTCACCTCACCTCACTACAGTATATAAGCCACGTCTACGGCCCTATGCAGTACATTCTACAAGATTGATGGACTGAACACATCGACTCCAGGTTGAGGGACTGATTACCTCATTCTCCTCCTCTCCTTACGCCTTCCTCTTTGTATTGGACTGATGAAGCCACTGTGTGGCGAAACGTTTCCTGAATAAAGATTCCCATATGCTGCATAAGTGTCTCAATCTTCAACTTGTCGGTTTTTCAAACCATTATCACAACTGTCAGACACTGCAGCATCATGGGATCTTGTTACAAAGATTCTTCAACACTTGTTCAACCTTTGGACGAAGACCTACTTCGACTAGTGGATGGTACCACTATGACCCCGCCTCCGCCTGCTTCACCTCACCTCAGTACAGTATATAAGCCACGTCTACGGCCCTATGCAGTACATTCTACAAGATTGATGGACTGAACACATCGACTCCAGGTTGAGGGACTGATTACCTCATTTTCTCCTCTCCTTACGCCTTCCTCTTTGTATTGACTGATGAAGCCACTGTGTGGCGAAGTTTCCCTGAATAAAGATTCCCATATGCTGCATAAGTGTCTCAATCTTCAACTTGTCGGTTTTTCAAACCATTCATCACAACTGTCAGACACTGCAGCATCATGGGATCTTGTTACAAAGAATTCTTCAACACTTGTTCAACCTTGGACGAAGACCTACTTCGCTAGTGGATGGTACCACTTTTGACCCCGCCTCCGCCTGCTTCACCTCACCTCAGTACAGTATTAAGCCAGGGTCTACGGCCCTATGCAGTACATTCTACAAGATTGATGGACTGAACACATGGGACTCAGGTTGAGGGACTGATTACCTCATTTTCCTCCTCTCCTTACGTTTTCCCTCTTTGTATTGGACTAAATTGAAGCCATGTGTGGCGAAACGTTTCCTGAATAAAGATTCCCATATGCTGCATAAGTGTCTCAATCTTAAAACTTGTGGGTTTTTTTCAAACATTCATCACAACTGTCAGACACTGCAGCATCATGGGATCTTGTTACAAAGAATTCTCAACACTTGTTCAACCTTTGGACGAAGACCTACTTCGACTAGTGGATGGTACCACTATGACCCTGCCTCCGCCTGCTTCACCTCACCTCATACAGTATATAAGCCACGTCTACGGCCCTATGCAGTACATTCTACAAGATTGATGGACTGACACATCGACTCCAGGTGAGGGACTGATTACCTCATTCTCCTCCTCTCCTTACGCCTTCCTCTTTGTATTGGATGATGAAGCCACTGTTGTGGCGAAACGTTTCCTGAATAAAGATTCCCATATGCTGCATAAGTGTCTCAATCTTCTACTACTCCCTCCGTAACATTTTTACCCACTTTAGCATTGAAATCCCCAACCACCATTTACTCTCACACTTGATTCAAAACTCCCCACGCATTCACTCAAACATTTCCAAAATCTCTCTCTCTCTACACTTCTCTCTTCTCCAGGTGCATACACGCTTATTATAACCCACTTTTCACATCCAATCTTTATTTTACTCCACATATCCTTGAATTAATACATTTATAGTCCCTCTTTTCCTGCCATAGCTTATCCTTCAACATTATTGCTACTCCTTCTTTAGCTCTAACTCTATTTGAAACCCCTGACCTAATCCCATTTATTCTCTCCACTGAAACTCTCCACCCCCTTCACCTTTGTTTCACTTAAAGCAGGACATCCAGCTTCTTCTCATTCATAACATCCACAATCATCTCTTTCTTATCATCTGCACAACATCCACGCACATTCAGACTTCCCACTGACAATTTTCTTCTTCTTATTCTTTTTAGTAATCTTTACAGGAAAGAGGTTACTAGCCCATTGTTCCCGGCATTTTAGTTGACTTTTACAACACACATGGCTTACGGAGGAAAGATTCTTATTCCACTTCCCCATGGATATAAAAGGAAAAGTAATAAGACCAAGAACTATTAAAGATAAATCAAAGAAAACTCAGACATATGTCATTTTTGTAACACACCAGCTGTCTCCTACCAAGGCAGGGTGACCAAAACAAAGAACACTTTCGCAAAACTTCACTCTATCACTGTCTTATCTGAGGCATGCTGATACTACATGTCAGATGCCTCTCCAAAACTGCAAATACTTCCCCCCTTTCCCTTCAGAGTGCAAGTACTGTACTTCCACCCAGGACTCAAGTCCAGCTAACCAGTTCATGAATCTCTTCACAAAATGTTATCTTGCTCACACCCCAACAGTTCATCAAGTCCCAAAGACATTTTTCCTCCATTCACTCCTACCTAAAAAGGTCACTACGCCTGGCTGTCCAAGGCTCTCACACACAAAACCCCCTTTCCCCTATCCCTCAAATTTTTCCCCAGGAAAACCCCTACCTCCCCTTCCCTCAACTCCCAAAATTCATCCCCTCCAAGTCATCCTATTTTGCTCCAACCTTCTAAATGTCCAAACCACCTCAAAAAAACCTTAAAACATTCTGGATAATGTTTTTTAATAACACAACATCTCTTAATCCCCAAGCAAAGAATTCTCTGCATAATATTTAACCACACGTCAACTATTCCTTAGATAGCTGTCTAATAAAAAGTGAGGTGAAGGCCAGAGTCATGAGACTTGAGCTGCTGCATAAGCGGGGTCGCATGCTGGCATGTGACACAGGTATGGATGACTGTGGAAGTACGAGTTAATCTCTGCCCCCAAGCCACAAGTTGTGTGCTCGTAACTACAAATCACAGTGCTTTATTATTAGAGAAAGTCCAATGATAAGAGTTACAAAGTGGCTTCCACCTTAAAAAGTATGAGTTACAAGAAAGGCTTGCCACACTAAAAAAGTGCCTGTGCTGGCTGTAGGAGAATGAAAGACATGATAAATAAATTTTAATTTGAATACAAAAGGATACACCCTTAAATTTTCTGCGGTAGGACAAAGAGAACAAAATTGTGAAATGAGAAAAAAAAGATTTAGAGCAAGCAATGGAAGGTATAAAAGGAAAACGTGCTAAGTGTTTTAACCAGTGAAAACAAATAAACAGTGTTAAGTGCTTTAACCAGTGAAAACAAATTTCACTTTGAGATCAAACAGTGAATAAAAAGAGACACAGAACACATTTTTTGCTGCTGTAACTACTTAGGTAATGATACAGTACACGTATTGAATCTGAAGTAACATTTTAGTAACACTTATTTCAAATTTCAAATTACTGTTGCTACTAATATTTGGGAATACTTTACTTTGTTAGATGTTACTAAAAAACTGAATAAATACCCTTCTTTTTCCTAAAAAGTGTTTGTATCGTAGATGTCATCAAAATATTACAGGAATTTCAGATACCACCTGGTACTCTCTTAGACGATCCTCCAGGGTTGCAATCTGAGCTTGTAAGTTTTTCATCAATGCTGTGCTGGCGCACTTTTAGCTTTGTTATCGGCAAGTTCCTCTGTTGAATACAACCAAAGAATCATGTCAAAAAACTTTTTGTATACCAGTTTCTTAACATGTGATAATAAACACCCATCAAAACCCGGAGATAAAGAGACAAAAAACGAGTTTCCTCATGCAACAGCAATGAAGTTTAAGTAAAAACTACTCATAAAAAGTATTCTCCATTTGTTAAGGCCATAATGTTGTGATACTTATAAAGTTTTAAGCCCAGAGTACAAATTAAAGCCAGAATAAAAATAATACTCATGCAGGTGATACATTAACAGAGACCAGATTTTAAATTACAGTTGTACCTACATTCTTTTGGTTCAAAAAACAAATTCTTCCGTTTGTGGGATCCAATAACCCCAAGACCCAAAAACACAAACTGGCCTCTCTTCTTCTTTTCAACACATCAGCCCTAAACCACCGCGCAGGGGGGGCCCAAAGAAAAAAAAAAAGTCGCTCCTTTTAAATCTAGTTATATATACAGGAAAAGAGGTTTTCTAGCCCCTTTTCTCCCAACATTTTAGCCACCTCTTACGAGACGCATGACTTACGGAGGAAGAATTCTAATTCACATCCCCATGGAGATAAGATGAAATAAACCAAACAAAAAACTAGTATGGAAAATAGAAGAAAACACAGAGGGGTGTGTATATATATGCTTGTACATGCAAGTGTAGGTGACCTAAGTGTAAGTAGAGGTAGCAAGACTTACCTGAAATTTGCACGTCTATGGAAACAGAAAAAAGACACCAGCAATCCTACCATAATGTAAAACGATTACAGGCTTCCATTTTCCACTCACTTGGCAGGACAGTGGTACCTCCCTGGGCTGTTGCTGTCTACCAACCTACTACCTATAAACTGGCCTCTCATTCACACAAATATAGCCTTTCAGTGCAGCAAAAGATATGCCAGTGAGTACTCTGCTTTCTTACCAGTCTTATAATCTAAATGGCAATCAGTGTCATGCAGTCATTAATACCTCACAGCAACAAGTGCCTGGATGTTATTCACTTGACATGCTCTGCAGTTCACGTGTTCCTGAACCTGAAGGTTACTTGATAATTTCAAGGGGTTAGCATTATGACCAAGTCCCAGACCATGTCTCCTGGTTGACAGCCTGATCAACCTGGACATTGGTGATAGCCACATGCAGTCTAATGTACACACCACAACCCAGCTGCTCAAGAACTTTCAAAAAGAACAACTTCCTGGTAAAGCATTAAGGAAACCTAGCGACCCACTCGTAATTCCCCCTAAATATGAAGGAGGGGTATTAAAAAATTTTGTTTCTCTTAAACTTACTGAGTCACCTCAGTGTAATCAATGCACACCTACTTTTTACCTGGGGTATTTTGCACCATCTATCAAGCCTCTTGCATTCATAGGGAGTGATTTTAATGTGCAGATACACAACAATCTCTCCAGGATTTACCCAATTTTAATTTGATTTAATTTTCAAAAATGTAATAAAAAAAGAGCTAAATGAAAAGGGGTCATACAGTGTGTGGGGCAAAAAATAGTGGGGGCTAAAAAACAGTAGGTGGGAGGGGATAGATGAGGGGAAAAGAAAATAGGTGGAAAGGATGCAAAGGGTAGTGTAAAAGTTTGTATAAAAGCAGTTGCTGACAAAAAGTAAAAAGGTTTTAAGTAAAAGGCGGGCTGTTGCAAAAAGGGAAAGATAAGGAAAGAGTTTTTAGGGCGGGGGAAACGTTGGAGGAAAATCCTACGAGTCGTGGTAAAAATGGGCAATCTACAAGAAACGAAGAAACCGAAAAAGGCCCCAAAACAAACCTCAAAAAGAGGAATAAGGGTTTTTTGATCCATAAGATCCCCAGGGTTTTAAGGGGAAGTTGGCCAATGTGGGATGGGGAGAGTCCTCTCCTGAGTACGGCAATGGGGGTAGAAGATGGCCAAAAACCCCTAAAAGCGGTTTTTTAGGAGAAAGTGTTATGGTGCATGCCCCGACCACCGTTGTTGCCAAGGGGTGGTCGGGCCAGAAGAAAAGGACAGGAGAGAGACTGGAAAAAAATACTGAACGGAATACCTTATAGGAAACCCGGAAAAGCTCATGTCGTTGCCCGACGCAGCATTTGTCTTTAAAATGCCCTGAAAATTAAAATGTGTCCAAGGGCCCAAGAAAATGACGTTTTTGGTTTTTTCCTCCCACATGGCCAACCATAGTTAAATTTTATGAAAAAACAAATGGTGAGGGGAATTTCAAATTGTAAATAGCTTGTAAGGCATGAGGGAATCTGAAATGATCACAATGTCGGAGACATATTGTAATACAGAAAAGTGTTATAAGGATGGCAAAAAATGGGGGGCCCAGTACAATGCTACCCGGAAGGGGGTCTAAAAATGCCCCTCAACAACCGTCAGAGAACACTGCAGAAAACCCAACACCATCTAGATTTAGCCCCTCTGTTAAACAGTAACAGCATGAGCACGCTATCGGAAGTGTCAAGAAAAAAGAACGAGAAGCAGCCGAGGTTGAGAACTTTGGGCAGGGCGTGGGGGGAAAAAAGGACAAACTGTCGGAACCTCCCAAGGGGTAAGGGAAAAAGGCAGATGCTAAATGAACATACAAGGGAGGCAAGTGGGAGAAGACGTATAGGAGTGAGACAAAAGAAAAACGGTGGGGAGTAAGCAGGGGCATCAAAAAAATTAATGGGCTTTTATTTTGTCGGAGACCAACATATGGTATGGAAAAACATGAGGTCTGAGAGGGACAAATATCGGAGGCAATGAGCATCACGACAATCAGCTAGGGAAAGGGGACATTCACTTAGCAAGAGTTTAACAGGGGATGCAAAAAAAGGCACCAAGGTAAAAACCCAAAGAACTTGATGATAAAGGGGATTAACTTAGAGGGAGAAGCTGCAGAAGACTTGGTCCCCATAACCAGCTTGGAAAAATTATTGGGTGGAATGAAAAACAAGGAGAACCCGGAAATCTTCACTCTAGAATAATGCGAAAAATTTTCAGGAGATTCAGCCGCCCATGGCAAGCGCTTCAAAGGGGAAAAATGTGCATTTTCCCACGTAACTGGTGTTTTGAAAAAAAGGCCAAGAGACTTGACGTATCAAATTCTGGAATAAAAAGACCCTTTTGTAAAATAAAGGAAATATATGAAACAAGAGGCGTCTGTGAAGGAATAAAGGGGTTTTTGTACTAGAAAATTTAAATCCATGTGAAGGGGGCTAGGGGAAAAACCCAGTCAATAAACCCCTGAGGGGAGGCGACCGGTGCAGTCGGCTTCCTGAGCTATGCGAAGTATTCTCTTTAAGTGTGACCAAACATGCGCTGGAAGAATAAAAAGTAGGGCATTATAGCCAAAGGAAAAAGGGAGTGCTAAGGACAAACTTTGTGGAACCCCCGGCTTGAACAAAATCGAGGAAAGCGAGGCGCCCCAAACCCCGACACAAAATGTTGTCAGATAAAAAAGCAAATAAGGAAAAGTTGGGAGATTACCTTTGGGGGCCTAAAGAGTGGGCTTGGGCCCCAAAATTTTTAAAACCTCCAGTGGTTTTCATAGCTTTCTCAAGATAAAAGCCAAAAACTTTGGATGGGTGTTTGTTACCAGGCATTTCGCACTACATATGTAAGTGGAGAAAAAAGGGCAAAGTAGAGTGGCACTTGCAAAAGCCATATTGGTGAGGAGAAAGACTATTGAGAGTCTCCAAATACCATTTCAGATTTCCATTCATCAATTGTCCCATCACCTTGCAAACTACACTGCTCAGAGAGGTATCAAGTGGAGTGAGAGGTATGAAGCCCTGAGGTGCCTGGTTTGCGAAACAGTAAGACAATGGCAGATTTCCATTGTTGAGGGAGAACCCTTCACATCCAAATAGGATTGAAAAGATGCAAAAGGACTGTATGGGCAGTAGAATGCAGGTGTTTGAGCATACTGATATGAAAATATCAGGCCCAGTGCCCATAATGGCAAGGGAAATGTTTTGACTCTAGCTCTGGAGGTGAAAGGTACTTTTTAGGTTCCATTCCATTGGGGAGAGAAACCCAAAGGGCAACCACTCCTTGGTAGACTTGGATGCAAGAAATGAGGGATAAAGGTGAAGCCCTTGGGAGACACGACAAAAAGGTTCTCAAGTTCCCTGGCAAAATTCAAAGGTTTTTGCAAAAACTAAAACCGCAACCCGCAAAACGGGAGGGGTCCCGAGTGTACTTTCCACACAACTTCCCCCCCGTCTTCCAAACTGCAACTAGGGGAAGACAAGGTAAGGTGGCAGTAGTCTTGCCCCAAGTGTGTTTGTGTCATGATGACGCGACAAGCAACCATCCCTTTGGGAGACTTGGAGCAAGAAAAGAGGGGTAAAGGTGAAAAACCCCCGGGAGACAAGCAAAAAGGTTAAAAACCGGAAGCAATTGGGTCCAATTTTAACGATAATGGCCCCCCACACCGTTTCAAAGCATTGCACGGGCACACGCAGGGCCCCCAAGGCACGCTGTCTGAGAATGCTTGCCCCGAGGTTTGGGGAGCAGAATGTGACACCGCATCGAAACTAGGTCGAAAATGGGATAATTCACCAATAGACACGAAAAATGGTCCCCAAAAAGTGGTAAAATTAGAATAAGTCCCAATTTGCTCGTGCAAACTGCCAAACGGGGCTAAAGGGGAGTGGGAATACGTAGTACAAGTAAGAAGAATAGGAAAGTGTCCTGTCATGTTTTAAATTGGGAGAATAGACCAAATATAATCAAGTGCAATGAAAGGAAAGATAGAAAAAAATTTAAAGCAAAAAGACTGGTGTGGAGTTTCAAAGGGTAGGAGCATTGTATTTAAAAAAATGAAAGAATGAGAAGTGAGAAGAGTCTCCAACTGATACCAGAGAGTAAAAGTGGGACCCTCCTACAGATGGGGTGGTTTGAAATCATTTAACAAAAGAAGGGCAAATGGGATTGAAGAGATAAAAAAAACTATTGGATACAGTGCTGGGAGGGGGAAGTGGGGGGGAGCAAACTGTATCCATCTGGTAAGTAATACGAGTGCAGTATAATGCGCAGAGAAAGAAAAAAAAATAAAAAAAAAAGGGACAATACCGTGACGGAACATACAAATAAAACCGATATAAAAAAAGAGAAGCTTACGCGACGTTTTGGTCGATTGGACATTGACAAAGTCGCACTAACCGGGTGGAGCGAACAGCTATATATAGGCAGGAAAGAGATGGTGGGAGTGGGGGGTAGAGTGTAGTGTAGACAAAAGTTGTTTAAAACCCTCGTAAGCTTTCTTTTTATGGGGGTTATTTGTGTAATGAACAAAAAAATTTTTGATACCAACGCGCCAAGAAGCCCCTTTCCCTAAATGATTCATCAGGAAAAGGGGTCAGAGAATGAAAAGCACTAGCCCCAAAAAAAGGGGAAAAAACAGCTGAACGAATTTGGGGCTCTTGTAACCCGAAACATATTGGGGAAAAATTGGGAGAGCAACACTTGGAGTTTCTCCCCAATTACCCCTGAGGCCACGAATATTCCATTGTAAATAAGACATTATTTACGAAGACAGGTATGCCAACAAGTAGAAGCAATAAAATCTATGGGCTATTAGGGTCAGTGAAGTCAACATGTGGGGGCAATGGTAAGCAGGTAAGCAAGGAGGAATCAGAATGCTGGGAAGGTAAAGATTGTTGCAAGGGTCATGAAAAAGAAGGGATAGAAGGAGGGATAGAAAGAGATAGCATCAAGTGTCTCAGTAGAGAAGGAAGATGCCAATACCATGATTTCAGAGACAGATGAGGTAGAGCAAGTAGAGATCGGGGAGACTATGGAGGGAACCAAAGAGGTCTGAGAGGGGCGGGAGTATGACCCTGGAGAGATGTGCTGGCGGGGGGCGTAAGAGTCCTGCAGTGGAACAGGAGAGGAAGGAGGTTGGAAGGTAACTAGGGAAGAAGACTGGGGGGAAACAGGAGAAGAGGGGACTACACAAGTGAAGGGGTGAACCTCCACCTCCATGTGAGAGTTAGAAAGGGGGTCGAGAACCAGGCACAAAGGTAGAAGATAGATTCAACTTCACAGGTGATGCGCGCGAAGAAGGTGTAGGCTCGCGAGGTCTCTCAGAATGAGAAACTAGTGAGCGAGATGAAGTAGAAGTAGAAAGAGGTATGGAGGTAGGAATTTCAGAAAGTAAAACTGCAAAAGAATTAGAAATGGAGGTGACCCTGGAAGACATGGTAGCAGAGGAGCTGGTAGGCGGGAGGACCATCAAGGTTGGAGGTCTCCGAGCTACTCGAGAATAAAGAACACGAGTGAGATTTCCCTGAAGGCAGAGCTGAGAGAGAGAGCCATAGTGTAAGGCCTTCATTCTCTAAGATAATGTATTTCTTGTTTATTATGATAGACTTGACAATGCCATGAAAATGAAGGATGAGATTCACTGCAACTGAGACAAGAAGGGGGAAGACTGCAAGATGTATTGGCATGATCTATGGCACTGGGCACTCTGCTGCAGATCTGCAGTATTTAGAGGGGTGTCTGGAGCGCCAGCACTTCCAACACTGTTATTAAGTAGGGACTACTTTACGGACTTCAAGGTGATGCCCCGCAATATAAATAGAGGATGGGAGTTCACGACAGTCGAAGGTTAAGCGGGCGATGTTACTGGGAAAGCGCCTCCGCCTGAGAGCAGGCAGAACATATGTATCCACTTTGAGAACAGGAAGGTCCTGAAGAGCTAATTGCTCTAAAACATCATCGCCACAAGACAGAAAATCACTGTGTACAATAGTATGTGGTAAAACCACCGCACCACTGCAAGAATTGAGAGTAGTGTGCTTATGAACTGTGACTGGAATGTTATCTATCCAACCGCCTCCTCGCTGTAGCATTTACAACCCAAGCTTCACACCCATATAAGAGTGTTGGTACCACTATACTTTCATACATTCCCTTCTTTGCCTCCAGAGATAACATTTTTTGTCTCCACACATACCTCAATGCACCACTCACCTTATTTCCTTCATCAATTCTATGATTAACCTCATCCTTCATAAATCCATCCACTGACACGTCAACTCCCAAATACAGTGGACCCCCGCATAACGATCACCTCCGAATGCGACAAATTATGTAAGTGTATTTATATAAGTGAGTCTGTACGTGTATGTTTAGGGGTCTGAAATGGACTAATCTACTTCACAATATTCCTTATGGGAACAAATTCGGTCAGTACTGGCACCTGAACATACTTCTGAAGTGAAAAAATATCGTTAACCGGGGGTCCACTGTATCTGAAAACATTCACGTCTTCCATACTCCTCCTCTCCAATTTGATATCCAATTTTTCTTTATCTAAATCATATGATACCCTCATCACCTTACTCTCTATGTTCATTTTCAACTTTCTACCTTTACACACACTCCCAAATTTGTCCACTAACCTTTGCAATTTTTCTTTAGAATCTCCCATAAGCACAGTATCATCAGCAAAAAGTAACTGTCACTTCCCATTTTGTATTTGATTCCCCATAATTTAATCCCACCCCTCTCCTGAACACCCTAGTATTTACTTCTTTTACAACCCCATCTATAAATATATTAAACAACCATGGTGACATTACACATCCCTGTCTAAGACCTACTTTTACTGGGAAGTGGTCTCACTCTCTTCTACACACCCTAACCTGAGCCTCACTGTCCTCATAAAAACTCTTTACAGCATTTTACAGCATTTAGTAACTTACCACCTATTCCATATACAGTGGACCCTCGACCAATGATATTAATCCGTTCCCGAGAGCTCATCGTTCATCGAAATTATCGCTAGTTGAGTTAATTTTCCCCATAAGAAATAATGGAAATCAAATTAATCCTTTCCCGACACCCCAAAGTATTGAAAAAAAAAATTTTACCACATGAAATAGTAATTTTAATACACACAAACTGAAGAAGACATGTACAATTACACGACACTTACCTTTATTGAAGATCTGGTGATGATTGATGGGATGGGAGGAGGGGAGAGTGTGGATGGTGTTAGTGTTTAGAAGGGGAATCCCTTTCCATTAGGACTTGAGGTGTCAAGTCCTTTTCCGGGGTTACTTCCCTTCTTCTTTTAATGCCACTAGGACAAGCTTGAGAGTCACTGGACCTCTGTCGCACAACATATCTGTCCATAGAGGCCTGTACCTCCCATTCCTTTATGACATTCCTTAAGTGTTTCACAACATTGTCAGTGTAATAGTCAAAGGCATGGCTTGCAATAGCTGTGTGAGGGTGATTTTCATCAAAAAAGGTTTCCACTTTAAGCCACATTGCACACATTTCCTTAATCTTTGAAGTAGGCAACTTCAATTTCTCTTTCCCCTCCTCCAGAGCAGTTTCCTCAGGTCTGACCTCTTGCTGTTGAAGATGATCTTGCAGCTCATCAGTGGTTAGTTCTTCATTGTCCTCCTCCACCAACTCTTCCACATCCTCCCCACTAACCTTCAACCCCAAGGACTTCCCCAATGCCACAATTGATTCCACAACTGGCATAGGCTTCTCAGGGTTAGCCTCAAATCCTTCAAAATCCCTTTTGTCTACACATTCTGGCCACAGTTCCTTCCAAGCAGAGTTCAAGGTCCTCTTAGTCACTCCTCCCAAGCCTTACCTATAATGTTTACACAACTGAGGATGCTAAAGTGATCTCTCCAAAACTCTCTTAGAGTCAATTGAGTTTCTGAGGTCACTACAAAGCACCTTTCAAACATAGCTTTTGTGTAGAGTTTTTTGAAGTTGGCAATGCCCTGCTGGTCCATGGGCTGCAGGAGAGGAGTGGTATTAGGAGGCAAAAACTTGACCTTGATGAAGCTCATATCCCCAGAAAGTCGCTCTGCCAAGTCTGAAGGATGACCAGGAGTATTGTCTAATACCAGGAGGCACTTAAGGTCCAATTTATTTTCCGGGAGGTAATTTTTCACAGTGGGGGCAAATGCATGGTGTAACCAGTCATAGAAAAAGTCCCTAGTGACCTATGCCTTACTGTTTGCCCTCCACAGCACACACAAATTAGCCTTGAGGACATTGTTTTTCCTGAACACTCTGGGAGTTTCAGAGTGATACACCAATAAAGGCTTCACTTTGCAATCACCACTAGCATTAGCACACATCAACAGAGTAAGCCTGTCTTTCATAGGCTTATGTCCTGGGATTTGCCTTTTCCTCCTGAGTAATGTAGGTCCTGCTTGACATTTCTTCCAAACAGGCCTGTTTCGTCACAATTAAACACTTGTTTCAAGTTTCAGTCCTTCAGCTCTATGTACTCCTTGAATTCCTGCACATTTTTTTCAGCTGTTTTTTTGGTCCGAACTGGCAGCCTCACCATGCCTTATCACACTATGTATGCACTACGATTCTTAAATCTTTCAAACCAACCTTTGCTGGCCTTAAATTCACTCACATCACCACTAGTTGCAGGCATTTTTCTAATTAAATCGTCATGCAACTTCCTAGCCTTTTCACATATGATCGCTTGAGAGTTGTTATCTCCTGCTATCTGTTTTTCGTTTATCCACACCAATAACAGTCTCTCAACATCTTCTATCACTTGTGATCTCAGTTTTGAAAACATAGTTGCACCTTTGGCAAGAACAGCTTCCTTGATTGCCGTTTTCTTGGCCACAATAGTAGCGATGGTTGATTGGGGTTTTGTGTACAACCTGGCCAGCTCGGAGACATGCACTCCACTTTCATACTTAGCAATGATCTCTTTCTTCATATCCATACTAATTCTCACCCTTTTTGCTGTAGGGTTGGCTTTAGAAGCTTTCTTGGGGCCCATGGTGACTTATTTTGCAGGTGCAATCACTAAAAACGCTGTGATAATATGAAATATTCCGATTGTATGTTTGGATGCGACCGCGGTGGCTGGCTGGCTTGTAAACACTGGCATCCACGGGACAAGTGAGGCGTGCTCAGGCCACATGTGGACGCGTCTCAAATGGAACGAATCGCGTTGGTCAAGTTTTTTAGCGCTAGTCGAGGCAAAATTTTTGCGTTAAAATGCATCGCTAGCCGGATTTAACATTATACGATGCCATCGTTGGTCGAGGGTCCTCTGTACTTGCAACATCTGCCACATTGCTCCCCTATCCACTCTATCACAGGCCTTTTCTAAATCCATAAATGCAATAAAAACTTCCCTACCTTTATCTAAATACTGTTTGCACATTTCTCAATGTAAACACTTGATCTACACATCCCCTACCCACTCTAAAACCTCCTTACTCATCCACAGTTCTACATTCTGTCTTACCTCTAATTCTTTCAATTATAACCCTACCATACATTTTTCCTGGTATACTCAGTAAACTTATTCCTCTATAATTTTTATGATCTCTCTTGTCTCCCTTCCCTTTATATAGGGGGACTATACATGCTCTCCGGCAATCTCTAGGTACCTTCCCCTCCTTCATACATTTATTAAACAAAAATACCAACCACTCCAACACTATATCCCCCCCCCCCTGCGTTTAACATTTCTGTCATGATCCCATCAGTTCCAGCTGCTTTACCCCCTTTCATTCTATGTAATGCCTCACGCACCTCCCCCACACTCACATCCTGCTCCTCTTCACTCCTAAAAGATGGTGTACCTCCCAGGCCAGTGCATGAAATTACCGCCTCCCTTTCTTCGTCGACATTTAAAAGTTCCTCAAAATATTCTCGCCATCTACCCAATACCTCCATCTCCACATTTACTAACTCCCCTACTCTGTTTTTAACTGACAAATCCATTCATTCCCTAGGATTTCTTAACTTGTTTAAACTCACTCCAAATTTTTTTCTTATTTTCATTAAAATTTCTTGACAGTACCTCTCCCACTCTATCATCTGCTCTCCTTTTGCACTCTCTCACCACTCTCTTCACTTTTCTTTTACTCTCCATATACTCTATTCTTCTTATAACACTTCTGCTTTGAAAAAGCCTCTCATAAGCTACCTTTTTCTCTTTCATCATTCCACTAATCACTCCTCTTTCCTCCTGCACTCACCCTCCTATAACCACAAACTTCTGCCCCACATTCTGATACTGAATTTTTAAAACCATTCCAACCCTCTTCAACCCCACTACTCATACTTGCACCAACCCACCTTTCTGCCAATAGTTGCTTATATATCACCCAAACTTCCTCCTCCCTTAGTTTATACACTTTCACCTCCCTCTTCTTGTTGCCATTTTCCTCTTGTCCCATCTACCTCTTACTCTAACTGTAGCTACAACTAGATAATGATCCGATACATCAGTTGCCCCTCTATAAACGTGTACATCCTGGAACCTACCCATCAACCTTTTATCCACCAATACATAATCTAACAAACTACTTTCATTACATGCTTTATCATACCTTGTATATTTATTTATCCTCTTTTTCATAAAATATGTATTACTTATTGCCAGCAGCAACAGCCTGGTTGATCAGGCGCTGATCCACCAGGAGGCCTCGTCACAGACCGGGCCGCGGGGGCGTTGACCCCCGAAACTCTCTCCAGGTAAACTCCAGGTAAACCTCTTTCTACACATAGCTCAATTAAAGGCTCCCCATTTTCATTACCCCTGGCACCCCAAATTTATCTACTAATCCCTCCACAACATTTTTATCCACTTTAGCATTGAAATCCCCAACCACAAGTACTCTCGCACTTGGTTCAAAACTCCCCACACATTCACTCATCATTTCCCAAAGTCTCTCTCTCTCCTCTACACTTCTCTCTTCTCCAGGTGCATATATGCTTACTATAACCCACTTTTCACATCCAACCTTTATTTTACTCCACATAATCCTTGAATTAGTACATTTATAGTCCTCCTTTTCCTGCCATAGATTATCCTTCAACATTATTGCTACTCCTTTAGCTCTAACTCTATTTGAAACCCCCTCACCTAATCCCATTTATTCCTCTCCACTGAAACTCTCCGACCCCCTTCAGCTTTGTTTTACTTAAAGCCAGGACATCCAGCTTCTTCTCATTCATAACATCCACAATCATCTCTTTCTTATCATTCGCACAACATCCAGGCACAGACATCCCACTTTGACAATTTTCTTCTTATTCTTTTTAGTAATTACAGGAAAAGGGGTTACTAGCCCATTGTTCCCGGCATTTTAGTTGACTTTTACAACATGCATGGCTTACAGAGGTAAGATTCTTATTCCACTTCCCCATGGATATAAAAAGAAAAATAATAAGAACAAGAACTATTAAGATAAAATCAAAGAAAGCTCAGATGAGTGTGTATAAATAAACATGTACATGTATGTGTAGTGTGACCTAAGTGTAAGTAGAAGTAGCAAGACGTACCTGTAATCTTGCATATTTATGAGACAGACAAAAGACACCAGCAATCCTACCATCATGTAAAACAATTAGAGGCTTTCGTTTTACACTCACTTGGCAGGACGGTAGTACCTCCCTGGGTGGTTGCTGTCTACCAACCTACTACTAAATATGCTTCCTAAAATATGCCAACCACATTGTGAACTTGCAAGGAAATAAAGGAATTTGAATTTGAAGTAATATGGGAAAGATCATGAGCTTATTCTGAACTGTAATGACGCACATACCTCTTCGAAGAGCATGAATGGATATTTTGGCCAACATATCATAAAAGAGCTTTACCAATACTATGGTCATAAAGATAATCAGTTGAGATGCCGGTTGTATGGAAAAGAATCTAGTCCACTGTGTACTTGTAAACATGGTGCGCAAAGGGAGTGGGTGTCGAGAAGGTCGTATTTGGGTAGACATCAAAGAACTGTCATCAGAAGATGGTCTGGAACGTTTAGGAGTAGTACTGCGGGCGGTCCAACCTGAGGGAGGTGGGCGATCCAAAAACCGTTGCACCGTATTCGGGGAAGTCGGATGCATTGTTAAAGGCGTGCAAGAGGCAGAGGCATTAACAGAAATGGGTGGCACCTCAGCACCTGGAGCAAGTGATGAAGCGACACCAACAGAAGGTACAGGGGTATGAGAAGAGTCTAGAGAATGGTCCAATAACGAAGCCGGGTCAGAACAGGATGTGGGAACAGAAAGGGGCCTGGGAGGAAGAGGGTTATCACAGAACTCCATGATAGTGGCGATTCTTTCTTGTTAAAGAAAAAAAGAAGGAAAGAAAAAAAAGGGAAAAGAAAAAGGACAGTCACAAAAGGGTTGGAAGGGCAAAAGTTCTTCCCCTGGGGCCCCCCCCAGGATGGGACAAACCCCACACACCTCCCCTCCCTAGAAACCAAAAGCCAGGGGAAGGACCTTAGGACTACAAACGGGAGGGAAAAAGGGGGGGGGTTGGGAGGGGGAAAAAGGGGGGAATAAAAAGAAGAGGGGGGTGGAGGGGGATGGGATAGGAAGGGGGTTTGGGGGATTTTTAGGTTCATCGAGAAAGGAAAAAAAGGGGTTTAACCCTTAGCCCAAGAGCCTCTTTACGCATAAGGACCCCCTTTTGAAGAGGTTAATTTTCTCAAATACATTTCAAGGAAAAACTGGGAAAATTCATTTCAAAAATTTAAGCAAGGAAATTTTCCGGGGCGGAAAGGTTCCTGTATGGGTAAGATATAAACGCTATTGGAGGATAGTGGGTAATGAAGCATAGGAAAGGGGGGTCGAAAGGTATGGGGTAGGTTTAAAAAAGTAGTTTAGGTGTTCAGCAGAAGTTTGGGGTTCAGGAAAGTGGGTGCAGGGGGGAAGGGAGGATTGGTGAAGATGATGTAAAGAGGTAGTAAGGGAGAAAAATTTTGCAAATGAGAAGTTTTTCAAAGTAGAATGATGAAAGGGGGGGAAAAGAGTATAGGGAAAAAAAAGAGAGAAGTTAAGAAGTGGTAAAGAAATGTAAAAAGAGAGAAAATGAGGAGTGGGTGAGATGTTATCAAAAAATTTTTGTTGAAAATAAAAAAAAAATTTTGGGGGTGAGATTAAAAAGTTAAGAAAGCCTAGAGAAAAATGGATTTGTCAGTTAAAAATAGGAGAGGGAGTTATTAAATGGAAGTTGAGGTAGGGGGAAGATGGAAGGAATATTTGGGGAATTTTTAAAATGTTGATAAAGATGGGGGAACTGTGTTTTCGGTAGGGGGCAAGGGGGAAATAACATTTGTAGGAGTGGGGAAGGCCCCATTGTGGTTGGGGGAAGTTCGTAGGCAGTAGGTAAAATGAAAGGGGGTAAGGCACCCGGGGTTGGGGGAAAAAGTAGAAATGTTAAAAGCGGTGGGGAAAATTTTTGGAGGGTTGGTGAAATTTATTAAAAAAATGTATGGAAGAGGGTAAGGTACCTAGGTTTGGCAGAGGCTGCAAGTTCCTTTGTATAAAGGGAAAAGGGGGGATAAAAGAGATTGAAAAAAATTATAGGGGGATAATTGTTGGTGTACCTGGTAAAGTGATGGTAGAGTTATAATTAAAAGAATTAAGAGTAAGGGAGAATAGGATAGCAATGAAAAGGGAGGCTTTGGGAAAAGGTAGGGGGTGTGTGGCCCAGGTTTTTACAGGGGAAACATATAAGTGAACAGTATTTAGAAAAGGCTAAAAAGGTCTTTGTGGCTTTTAGGTTTTGGAAAAGGGAATGACAGGGTGGATAGGGGGGAAAGTGGGCGTGTTGCAAGTTAGGTGTAGGAGGTGGGTTCTGAAAGCATAAAGAGTTTTTACGAGGATATGAGGTCAAGTTAGGGTAGTGGAAAGAGGGAAATTTTTTCCCAAAAAAAGTGGGCCTTAGACAAGGAGTGTGATGTCACCGTGGTTGTTTAATAATTTATAGATGGGGTTGTAAGAGAAAAAATGCGAGGGCTTGGCAAGAGGGTGGAGTTAAAAGATAAAGAATCAACAAAAAGTGGGAGTTGCCGGCTCTTTTGATGCACGTGCTCTTGGGAGATTTAAGAGAAGTTGCAGAGATTGGTGGATGATTTGGAGGGTGTGCAAAAGAAGAAAATTAAAAGGGGAATAAGGAAAAGAAAGGGTTTATGAGGATAACAAAAAGATTAGGTGATGAAAAAATTGAATATCAGATTGGAGGGGGAGTATAGGAGGTGAAGTATTCAGATTTTTGGGTGGACGTGTAAACGGAGGGGTCATGAAGAGAGGTGAATCATAGAATTGATGAGGGAAAAGAGTGAGTGGTGCACTTAGGGTTGTGGAGAAAAGAACTTTGTCCTTGGAGGCAAAGAGGGGAATGTATGAGAGTTTTTTTTACCCAAAGCTCTTTATGGGTGTGGCGTGGGTGATGAATGTTGCAGCGAGGAAAAGGGTGGAGGCGTGGGATGTCATGCCTGGGGCAATGTGTGGTGTAATAAAAACAGAGAATTGTAGTTTGGGAAATTAGGAGGAGGGGGGATTTTTCCCCAAAACTGTTGCCCGAGGGCTGAGGAAAGGGGTTTTTGAGGTGGTTCGGACATGTAGAGGAATGGAGCGAAACAGAATGACTTCAAGAGTGTATCGTCTGGTGGAAGGAAGGGGGGGAGGGGGCGGCCTGGAAGGGTGGGGGGGGGGGTAAAAGGGGGTTTTGTGTGCGAGGGGCTTGGACTTTCCGCAGGCATGTGTGAGCGTGTTTGTAGATGAATGGGGAAAAATGGTTTTTAATACTTGAGTGCTTTGGAGTGTGACAAAGTAACATTTATGAAGGGGTTTAGGGAAAAACCCCAGGCCGGATTATCCTGGGGATGGGAAAAACATGCCGCACTCGAAGGGGGGTGTTAATGTTGCAGTTTTAAAAAATGTAGTGTAAAGCACCCCTTTTGGGAAGACAGTGATGGGGTAATGATGGTGAAAGTTTTTCTTTTTTTGGGCCCCCCTGCCTTTGGGGGGAATCGGCCGGTGTTAATAAAAAAAAAAAAAATAAAATTTTTCCTGCCTTTTAAGGAACAGCAATACAATACCCGTCTAGAGAAAACAGATCACAGAGCAGGTAGGGTGAGAAAAAAATTGGGTTAAGGAGTATTAAATCAACCCCGGCATTTTCTTTTCAAAGTTTTAGTTTCTAGCCTTAATGCTACAAAGTTTTTCCCCCCAAATGATGTGGGTTCTTTTGCAAATAAATTTTTTCATGATATTTTATTTCTGCTGGGTATTTGTATATTGTATACAAGTTCACTGTATATAAAAAAGTGGGTCTGCAAGGTTATTATGTTTTTATATGTAAATGTCTATCCAAGTTAGAATAGCTATGAACCAGATGACACTCTTTTATATTTCTTCAAGAATAATTAATTTTCAGTAATCAAAAAAGTTTGGCATTTTTTCCAAAAATAAGTTGACAGTTTGTATGGTAGTGTGTGGGCTATAATGATCCGTTTATCATAACATAAAATGTTAAAATTTACTTCACTTCCCTGTAGTTCTCTTTCAGTAGTGTTCCGAACTAATGAATAAAAATTTGGCCCCTCATAACTTCTCCAAAAAAAAAAACAAAATACTATACAGTAAACCTCAATAAAAAGTTTTTTTAATTTTTTTTTAAAACCCCCACTCCTCCCCCCAGAGGTTAGAAAAGACCCAAAAAAAAAGAAATACCCCCACCATCATCACTCCTAACAATCTTTCCAGATGCATGTGACCTAAAGCTCATATGTCCCCCGAAACAGCAACATTTCCCATCTCCTCCCTTTAAGTGTAGGCACGGTACTTTCCCCCCCCCCACTAAAATCCAAAATGTTACTTTGCTCCACTCCAAGACAGAAAGTCATCATGAAAACCCCTTACTTCCATCATTCCTATTAAATCTCACACCCACACCAGCTGTAAAATCCAAGCCCCCGGATACATAACCCCTTTAACCACTCCCCCCAACCTTTCCTAGGATAACTCTACCCTGCCTTCCCTTCACTTTTTTGCCCCTCCCAAACATCCCAGTGCTCTATGCTCTGTCCAAGCCACCCCAATAATTCCTGCTAGCCCCGGACAAGCATTAAATTGCCCCATCCTAATCCCCCCAAATAGTTCTCTGTATTATATTTAACTAAAAATTGTTCGGAACTTTTTCCCTTTCCTCCCCTTCCTCAGTGCAAATTTAAAAACCCCCTTCCCCCCCACCATATAAGGTATTGGTACCACTTATTTATTTCAATCCCTTTTTTTTTCACCCGGATAATGTTACTGCCATACGATGCCTAAGCACCCCCTCATC